>JAXCLR010000073.1:25651701-25665825 GCA_035584095.1 Annona squamosa | reverse complement strand
TATCGCACGAGCGGTCGCATCGCGCGAGGGAAATTAGTCGAAAGGCGTATTTAATAGGGTGGTGGATTTGGGGAAGCGGGAAAGGATGCACATGAGAGGAGAGTGGGAGTCAGAAGGCGCTCGAAATCCCGAAAATGGCTGCACGTACCCATCGCAAGGTAAGGTCGTACCGTCGAGGCCGTCGGATCACGTGACCTCGATCCCCGCATGCAGGGCAAGTCCTCGTGCACGTGCATGCGGCCCATTTTCTTTTCTTTTCTTTTTTCCACCCCGCCAGCAGGGCCCCTCCTTCATCTCCCTTGATCATTTGGAAGGACAGGATCAATTCCTTTGGAGGCGAAAGGGGAGACAAGTTGCTCCTAGTTCTACCGTCGGTTGAGGATTATGGGACTGGTAGGAGGGTGGGACAGCGAGAGGCTTTGCGGCACGTGGATTGCGTCAGTGCAGGGATGGGAGCAGCTCTCCCATCATTTACGAGCCCGCCTCCGGCAGGCGGCAGCCCCCTCTCACGCGTGCATATCCGTCCGGACACGTGTGCCCATCTCTCATTGGCCGAAAAGTGCAAACACCTCGCTTTCCGTTAAGCTTAGTTTACTTAGTTAATACGGAGGCTAATCTTTCTTGGTACGTGTTCCCTCCTTTCCTAGCAAGGTTTCGATCCCCGACCGTCCATTTGGAAGGTCTGGATGTTGATGAAAAATGCATACCTGCGACAATTTAAGAGGGTGAGGAGCACGACGGTGGAATGGCAACAAGAGACTAGCTCTGTTGTTTGGTGTTGATAAGCAACAGATAATTAAATTGAAGATTAATGAGGGGGTGAGTGAGGGAGTGTGATTGGCAATGAATGTCACGTGACAGGAAAAGGAGGGGAAAGCTCTCTAAATTTTTAATAGACAATGACATCTAAATTAATAAATATTAGTTAGTTGCTAACCAAAACTTAAGCAATGTCATGATGCTTTAGTATTCCCACGTCAAACTGCGTTGACATTCTGAGTTTTCAGAAGTCGAGGATCCAAGCCATCATGTGTTATCACATGTGCAGGGCCCTGCTGCGCCCCCCCACCACCTAAAAAGGCATTTATTAAAATTAGCGTTTTTATTAAGTCCAGCCAAATGCCATATGTTTGGTACTGTGTAAGTGTTAATACCGTGGAAACGCAAAAAAAAAAAAAAAAAAAGTGGTTATGCCGTGGAAACATCAAAAAAATTATTAAAAATCTAGGCGGACCACGACGTATGAAAAGATAAATTTCCAAATTTGCATTTTTTTAATTTACCCAGGTGCTAGGTAAGATGAATTTTTTTCATATCTCGATAGCATGTGCAAAAAAAAGTACACGAACCACTTAAACATCAAAGTCCTGTTAAAAATATTAGAATATACGGAAACTTTTTTTTATTCTTGTATTTACAATTTGACCGAAGTGCATATTCGAATCTTTTAACTTTTAATTTTAAAGATGTAAATCTAACAGTGTTGCTAACCAAGTAACTATAAAAATATTACTCAAAAAATGAAAATTTATCCCTAAGCCGGACTGCGGACTTGTCCTCGCACCTAAGGCAATATCTGTCAAAATACATGTTCCAATAATTTCCGTTCTTTTTTATTATATAGATAATTACGCCGATCCATTGAGATTTTACCCAGTCCTAGTGACATGATCCCATCCAGTGGTACAAGTCAAATAAATTAAAATGGGAACCTCACCAGCATCCTTATTCATTCTTTTTCTTCTAAAAAAACAGCCATTTGGGCTCACATTCCAATTGTTGTTTTTCAAGTCATTAATATATAACTATCTTATTTATTTCATATTGCCCTTTTTACTTCTAATTATTATCTTTGCTTTATAACATCACCCTCTAGCTTCTTTTTCACCTCTTACCAAAAGGACGGTTTAGTCTAATTGCTTAAAACTGAGCTAACTTGAATTGGGCCTCAAATTGACATTGTCTCCTTTTTGGCGGTCCAATAAGTGGAAAACATCTTTCAATAAGAGTGGGGCTTTATGATGTGAAAATTCGAAGGTAATAACCATTTAATCACACGAATAAAACGTTTATACTTACAGTGACAAACTACGATGACTTGTTTTTTATTTCGCAATGTGCGTGGTTCAAAACTTGAGGTAATTGTAAAAGGAGCTCGCTTATATAGATTGTGATGACATTCTGCGCTTACAGAAACCGTTATGATTTAGAGGGTTTTTATAGACCAAGATCTATAATTACTTTGTGTAGAGGAGAACGTTGCCAATCCATCACAACGAATTTCCGGCAATGGCTTGCAGGAAGGAATAGGAATACAAAGGGTAATCATCTTGCAAGGCCGGAAGCTGGCCTCATTTACATGTTTTTCCCGCCATGAAATATGTTATCCTCGGGACGCAATCTCCTGCGCCGCGTATATACTTATTTTTTTAATTTTTTTTTTCAAAAATTTTTCATAGAACTGTTAATCTAGGTGTATTTAACATAAAATTACGAAAATGTCACTGATTTTCAAAAATAAAAAATAAATATTTAAAATACCCCAAAAATGGTAAAAATTTATATACATGTTAACTACACCTATATTAACATTTTTAAGAAACTGATTTTCAAAAATAAAAAATAAATATTTAAAATACCCCAAAAATGGTAAAAATTTATATACATGTTAATTACACCTATATTAACATTTTTAAGAAAAAAATTAAAAAAAAATTAAAAAAAAGAGGTGTGTGCGCCCGGGAGCAGGGAGCAGCAGGAGATTGCGTCTCGTCATCCTCTACAATTTTTGGAGATTTGTATATATTTTTTAATTGAATTTCAAAATCAACAACTTTTAAGGCTGAAATTGACTTGCATACCCCTGATTTTGAAATTCAATTAAAAAAAAAACACAAATCTCCAAACTTTGTAAAATTTCGTATATAAATTAAATACGCTTAGGTAACATATTTCATCGGGAAAATGAAAAAATTTGTAAATCTAGCTGGTTTGCAGGCCTTGCAGAATCATTATCCATAAAAGAAGGCTTTATAGTTCTCCTACGCAGCGAGAAGGATTATTTAAGTTACTCAAAGTGCCTCGAACTGCCGCTAACAATAGAGATGGTTAGGAGCTGTTTGTTAGAATTTTAGGAAGCTCGATGTTGGCTCCAACTGTAGTTCATTTGGGGTCAGTTGAGTCTCAAAAAATCAACTCCCTGATTAACTGACTTTTTAAATATTTTTTAAAAAAATTGTTGAAAGGTATGTTATGAACAAATTCTACAGCAGACATTCAAATGATTGAAACAAATAGAAATTGTAAAGCATTGTGACGAAAATCAAATCAACAGGGTAAAACAATAATCCTGGGAGAGACCCGTCTCATCAGCCTTCTTAAAGTGGATAACAAGCTTGGTCTGTACAACTAGAGGGCCTAAGTAGCAGCAAATAGGCCCCGCAAGAAGGAAAACGCAATGTCATGCAACAAACAAAATCAACAATTTCAATTTTTCCATAGTAATTTATTTTTGTAAACTAGAAGAATGGAAAATTGATCATTATCGTTTGCATGTGAGGGGGAGCTCTCCGAGCTTGAAGAGATGAGATACATATAGAGAAATCCTTTGCTGATGATGTCCATAACTAAAAATATTGTCACCGTTGCTTCCTCCTCATCACCTTGGACCTGATAGACCCAGCTCTAAACAGAGACAGCACTTATGACAATCAAACAGAAGTTCATTAAGCTAAGAAATCAACATCAAATAGAAATCCATTTTATTAAGATTTGAAGGCCTGATACTGAATAGCATGAGAAAATGATTGATGGAGGAGGACGTGCGAAATACAAATGCATGGACATGAAGAAGACTCATTAGTATTCTCAATGCATATGACAGGTGCCCACCTTCGACATTAGCAAATTGGAGGAAAAACGTTTCACGTACCATCAATTCCATCTGGGAAAAGGAACAAGCCTGTTACATAATAAATTGTAAATGCCATAAATTCATACTTGAATGTTCTAAAATTGGAGCCTGAGTTACATCACATCATTTTAGATAGATCAACACATTAAATACAATCAAATGACGCCATTTCTTAATCTGAAAAATTGATGTCATTTTCTTACTCTAAAAAAATTGATGTCATTTCAACTTCAATCTTTGACCATATCTAATGTGCTATTGGATTTCTTTTTCTGCTTCCAATTTTACTGATATTTACTTGATCATTAGAAAAGAAATCACAAACGATCTCAAGATATTTCGATGTGTTCAAAATCAATCCATATAAGATATATCTCATTTGCAGATAACATTAAAGATGCAAACGAACAGAAACAAGTGCATGCTAATCCTACTCAAAAGTAGAGGTCCATGTTATAAGCAAGCCAATCAGGAGATGTAGACAGATGTGGGAATTTGGGAATAAAACCCCTTATTTAACATTTTCAGAATTTGGATGTAGAAACCAGTATACAACATTCCATCTCTAAGCCGACTACACATAGGAAGCTTAGATATGCATGAAAAGAATGAAGTGGGAAGAATCAATATAGGAAGGCTTGGGCCTAGCTCTGATACCATATTAGAGTCATTGAAAAAGTGAAACTTGTACCAAGATACCAGACCAAGTTAGATGCATGAACATAACTTACAAGTACAACTATAAAATGATGTGGGAATGATCACGGATATTTAATGTTTGACAATGGTTGGAGTTTAAATGCATCCTAAAATGCCAAAGCAAGTTAAGATATATGGACATTAACTTACATGATAAGTATAAAGCCTACAAACTAATGTGAGAAAAAAATTCACTGTTTGACTTCAGTTTGGACTTAGGAGTTTGTTCCTTAACAAGGGTACATATTAGGAGGTGTTGAATCCATATAATTTCCATTGTCGTTGATGTCAATAATTTTTTTCCTCTGTATAACCCAAAATTGTATTTGCATTCAATGTTCTTAAATCCAAACTGGTTCAAACAGTGACCTTCTCTAGTTCAACGAACCCAAGTCCAGATCAGCTGACCAAAACAGAAAGAACCACAAAGGTCAAAGTTCAGCCAGTGCAAATAGTTTGACCAGTTCATACACAGGGGACGGTTCAACTCATTACCAACATTCACATCAGATTTTCAAGAGCAAAAATTCAGGAACTGCACATGATGCCCCATGTTTGTGTGACCATGGAATCAATTTCAAGAATACAATTACTATAAGCTTAGGCAGGCAATAAAATTTACTTAAAAAGTAACATTTTGGAGCCTCTGAAATGGTACTCTTACGTGATTTAATTTTGTTTTCCACCAAAAACTTTAAGGTGATAAGTACATTCATTGTCGCACAAATGTCTTTAAACACAGAGACTAAGTTGAATTACACAAATTCATCTATTATCAACTATTATGACATAAAACAAAGAGCTTTTTGGAAACAGACAAGGAACTGATACCTTTAGATTGGTTCCAATATTCCTATAACCTCACTATTCAAATAAAGATAAAGATGAACCCCCCCCCTCCCCCCCCCCTCAAAGAAAAAAAAAAAGTAAAGATAAAGATGATGGGCAAACAGGACATCCAATTCTCATATTAATTTGTGGCTCCTGTTAGGCCTTGCTTTTAGGGAAGAAAAAGTGAAGATTCCTAATATAACTATGACTGTTGGAAAGAGCACTTTTACTTGATTTTCACAGGAGGAAAGAGGCCTCATAAACACTATCATCCAAAAGCTTTTAAAGTAAGCTTAAGTGCAAGGCCCTCCCTCAACACACAACTTGTGAGACCAGTCAAAGCCTCAGCTGGGGCCTACGCCTTCAACCTTTCCTTGGCATTTTAAAATAATTTCAATACTTTCTAATAGAAGCCTAAGTTGGGGCCTATACCTTCAACCTTGCCTTAGCATTTTAAAATAATTTACAAGACTTTCCACTGTATTGTTAGAGTGAGGCTCAAGCCTCTTGCAACGTCGTCTTCTTCCTACTTGTGTATACAAGCATAACCAGCCAACCTTCCTCCATATGCCAAACTTGGATGACAAAAGGCTTCATTCTCACATTCCCACGCTTTTTTTATTTTTATATTCTTGGGCTTGTTTCCAAATCGCAGCTCATGCATTTGGCCTTGACATTTTAAAAATGGATACAGATCTCTCCATAGGTACTTAACTAATACCAACGAAGTTTCCAATCGACTGGTTTGTGGTGATTTCTCGATGCAGATTCCTGAATGTTACTTTAGAAGTTAAAGAATCTACTATGCTTGTATCATCAAAAACATATTAATTTATTCCAACAAAATCACAAATAGAGCTGGAAATTGAATAAAACGAAAGAAGAGCGAGAGGACAAATAAAAAACTGAAGATAAGAAGCAGATCTACTCACACAGTAAAACAGAACAAAGATTAGAGTCCGGGATAGGTACGGCAGAGGATACCCTGAGAAAGGGAGCGGGAGCCTGGCGAGCTCGAGCTCAGGCAAGATGTTAGCCTCGCATCAGCAACCGCGCTGTGGAGCGGCAACAACGACTGCATGCTACCCAGGACACCCCAAGATCTACAATGAAAGAGAGGTACGAAAAAGGTTGAGATATAAAAAGAAAAAAAAAATCCCTTTTTATGCTTCAGTGTTTCTGATTTTTCTCTTGCTCACCTGGAAAAAGAAGAAGAGAGGCGAGTGGGAGAAGCAGAGGAAGTTCCTGTAAAAAGCACGGGGAAAGAAGTAGGGATGCTCTTCTTCCGAGAAAATGCGGATTTTAAGGAAGAGACGGATGATCTGCTGATTACGAGCATTTTGCCGTGGCTGGCGAAAGCCATGAAAGGTTGACAGGCGCGTGAATTGGACGGGAGAGAAGCCTCCGCGAGACGATGCGTCCGGAAACGAGGGTTTAAGCCGTTAGGGTTTAGGAAGCGTAGACGGGTAGACGACGGTAGACGACGGTAGACAGTTTCCACTAGCCAAGGGGCAACTCGAACTGGGCACCACAGGGGACTTACTGAGACTCTAAAATCGGTAATACAATACCCTCAAAAAAGAAAATCGGTAATATAAGTTATTATTTTCCTGTACATAAGGTAGGTTAGGTTCTAAATAAAATATATCAATCATAATTAGGGTAAGATAAGTTCTAATGTTTGGATGCTGGGGGAACCACCAATTTAAATTACTAATATATATTCAATGATACCACTTCTATGAAATTTATTATCTACGTAATCTTCTACGCTTTTAATATCTTAATAGTTGATATAAATTCACTTCATTTATTATATTTAACATCATTTATATATCTTGAAAATTATTTTTTTGTTTAATATTAGTGTGCATAGGCGCCGTTGAAAATCAACGTAATAAAATAATTTAATATAAATATCAATTTTAAATTTATATTTTATACATATGAACTGTCTAAAATATTATTTATATATAAAGAAATGATTTTATAAACTATTATGATATTATAATATATGTATAAATGGATCAAAGTATTTTTTGTAATTTACATATGAATATATATTTTTAACAAATGTGGCCAATAAATATATTTAATTGAGATAAAAATTAGTTTCTTAAATAAATAAATAATATTAAATATAATAAATGGATTGAATTTTCTATTAATAATCAAAATCTTGAAAATTAAATAGGTTATAGGCTCTGCTTCTATATAACCACGAAGCCCTGTGCCCATTGTTTCTTTTATGAAATATGTATTATATTTTGTGGATATAAAATATATATTTCAAAATATAGAAATTATTTAATTAATTTATTATTTAGTATATTTAATAAATGCATTTTAAAACTATCTCATGATCATATGGATTATAAATTTTTTGGTAAAACGTTGATTAGGATTGTGATTTTTAAATACAATATGAAGATTAATGTAAATATTCTAGTTAAAACCGGAAGTGAAGCCAAATTAACCTTAAATATAGACCGGAGTATGTGGATAACTAATCCAACCTAAAATAAGGTGAAGTAAAAGTTTCTAAAAATAGAATAAGGAAAGCTTTAATACTAAATTAGATCTATTAAACCCAAGTTATACTCCAAACTCTATTGACATATCAATAGTAATGCACGGTGAATGGATTGGCTGGGCTTGTAACTTGGAACTTGAAACGATATTTTGTTTTCTTTGTTTGAAAATCAGTTTGTACCTAATTTTATGATGAAATTAAGAAGAGTTATATTTTTGTTGTTTATTTTATTTTATTAATGTAAAGTAGGTTTTTTATAAGTTTCAACCTCGTATTAGATGCAATTTGAAAAAGAAGAAAATTGCTTTTCTTTTTTTGGCAGTATATTTATAATTAATTTGTAACTAAAAACAATGATGTATATTTTGACTTTGAAGTTTTTAACTACGGGCATGTTTGTTTTTAACAAAAATTTTTCAAACTAAAACTTTCTTAGGTGTTTTGGCTTTCAATAAATCTTTTATTCCAAAACTTTTAAACTAAACTTTTCACTATTTTTAACTACATATTTTTCAAATTTCTTATTTACATATTTTAATATAAATTACCATATTTTTCAATCATTTCTGCATCACTATTTATACAACTAACTTATTTATTTTAACTTTATTTTTTTTTGTTCTTCGTAACTACCCCTGACATATTACATCATTTTCTTTTATCATATCACATCGCATCATTTTCTTTTATTTTGATAATTTTTACATAACAATTTTTTTATTTAAAAAATTTATCATTTCCCAAACACAAATCTAAGACTTTATATGTTTTCAAACTCCAGGACTACAATATCTTAAAATTATTTCTTTTCATGTTCATATCAACTATTCTATTTTTAAATCATTCCAACTACTCATTAAACTAATATGTCTATTTTAATTTTATTCTCTTTATACATCATTATTACCCTTATCATATCACATCATTTTATATCGATTTAACAACTTTTACATAAAAAAATTTTTATTCAAAAATTTTATCACTTGTCAAACACACACATCGGTCATTTTTCACCATTTTCTGTGTGTAACTTCACTTACACTTCAATTTGTTTTCAACCAAGATAACCAAATCAAGCTTAAAGTGTTTTGCTTGAAACCTATTTTCTTATAAGTGATTCATTAAAGGTGTCCTTCTTAGGCTACAACTTATGTTTTAAGAGATTTACTCCATGTGTTGCATTTATATGGTTTATGGGCGAGTTTGGCAAATAATAAAACTTTTCAAATTAAAATATTTTAATAAAAAATTTCACTTTTCATAATTATCTTATTTTAAAACTATTTATTCACGTTTTTCTAAATAATCATCTTAATTTTCAATCATTTTTACACATATACACGTACAATCAACTTATATATTTTTTAATTTTGTTATAATTACTTCTCATGTATCCCTATCCTATCACTCATATTACATCATTTTCGTCTATTTCAAACATTTTTACATTAGAAACTTACAATAAAACCTGGTACCCAAAAGTGCAAATATTAACTTAATAAAAGTATTTGATTCATTCTCGTTAAAAAAATTTTGATTTATTCAAAACTATTACTTGTATACCACCTAAACCATTTTCAGCTGAAATTTAAAATTTTTTTTGTTCTCGTATTCTGCAACCGATGAACCCAAGTCAATATTTTTCAGTATATTCACTTCAGGGTGATTGCAAAAATATTATTCTGAAAATAAGGAATAAACTACCTCCCCTGTACTTCCCGCACAAAAGCAAGACTCCTTACTAGTTCAATCACATCCAAAAATAAAATGAAAAGTGATCCCTGTATTATGTACAACACTTTATTGATGTTAAAATAAGAATTTAATTCAACTATTACACGAGTTATGATGATTCAGTGCCAATCTGTATATTTGAGGCTCAATGTATGCGCTTGCACTAGTTATTTTTTAAAAAAATTCTGGCAAACATATGTTGACCCAACCACATAATTTTCATTCATAGAAAATTTTGCACTTGTTCTCATATCATATAAAGATAGGGCTTTGATGAGTATGTTATGAAATTATATATATTTCTTCACTAAAAAAAACAATTATTTTGTATTTTCAATATAATTTTTTCATTTTCAACTCACAGCAAATCAACAACATTTTTTACATCAACATCCACTTCCATCGAAACTGCGAACATAAAAAGGGAAAACTTTTATACTTTTATATATGAAAGCTACATGATTGGTCATGTATGTTGAAAATTAAAAAAAAAAGTAAAAGCTCAATGAACAAGTTTTCATTGCATCATAACTCTTATTATATATACCATTATTTATCAAATATAAATCCAAAATTTGTCAAAATCAAAGATGCAGCTCTATCTTATGAAACGTGTAAAATCAATGTATTAATTTTTTTCATTTATATATTATTTCAAATACTCTAAATTGTCTCTGAAATATCATTTTCTATGGATAAATGAGTTTATAGACTATTATAATATTTTAATGCTTACATGAACTTTCTAGTAATTTGCATCTGATTATAGAGAATTTCACGGCACGTCAAACTAATTATTGATATCACCAAATAGTGTTATTAATGTATTTGATTTTAATATAATAACAGAGGTGAGTCACATAGGGTGTGTTTGGTAATGAATAAAACTTTTGATGAAAAGTTTTAGAGAGTAAAAGTTATAAAATGATGGAATATGATGGAGGTAATGATGAAAAATAAAAAAAATAAAGTTAAAATAGATAGGTTAGTTGTGCGGACAGTTGTGTAGAAATGATTGAAAAGTAAAATAGTTGTATAGAAAAATGTGAAAATAATTAAAAAATATGATAATTGTGGAGAGTGAAAAATTTTAAATTGAAAAGTTTTAATTTAACATTTTCTATCAATTGCCAAACACACCTTTAACTTCTCCCTGAATTAAGGCCGTGCATGTACCACGTGATAATTTCCAAGTATAAATGATATCTAACTGGCTGTTCCAATTGTGTTTACAATCGCCGTTGAATGAAATGAGATAAAATTTCTCATTTAAAAAAATATATATATTTCCACTATTACTCATTCCAATTCCAATAGAACCTTTCATTTCTCACTACGTAAAAATTATAGTTTTTTCATTTCCAATATTATGTCTCACAATCCTATTATATTACCGGTTAGAAATTGTTTCATTTAAGACCAATCCAAAAGTATATATTTTTATTTTTTTCTTGTTTATTTTAGGCATATTTTAATACATAAATCAAATTTTACTAATTTTAAATATCTGTATATTTAGTTTGAATTTTAAAATAAAAAAATATTTTGGTCATTTTAAATTGTTAAAATAAGACTAAAGTACTTTTATATTTAAAATTTTAAAATAAATATATATAGATATTTAAAAATTATAAAACTTAACTCATAAATTAAATATAATTAGATTATAAATTTATAAAAAAAATTTAAAAAAAATTATCGTTACGAGTCCAAAATGATCAATTATATTATCATTTGGCACATTGAAACTAAACCCACAAAATTGTCAAAGTTTGTCAAAGTCTAGTAAACTTTACCAATTAGACTTCTAATTAAATCCTATCAATAAAGGAACTTCATTGTATACATCATGTTGTATTTTAAGTTAAAATACAATATTTATTTATTTTTAAGATTAATTATATTTTTTATTTTTCTTCATAAGCATATTTATCTAAGTATATTCAATTTATATACGAAATTTTTTAATTTATAATACTTATATGTATTTATTTTTTTAAAAAAATAAGTTTTTGAAGGGACGGAGAAAATAACTTAAACGCCTTTGAAACTGATTTTTTTAAAAATTTAAAAATAAATATGTAAAAGTATTATAAAATGATCTACATGTATTCAATTTATATACAAATTTTTTTAATTTACAATACTTTTATGTATTTATTTTTTAAATAATCAAAATTTTCAAAGGATGGAAAAAATAACTTAAACACTCTTGAAATTGATGTTTTTTAAAAAATAAAAAATAAAAACGTAAAAGTATTATAAAATGGTAAAAATTTGTATACAAATTAACTACACTTAGGGACAAAATAAAAAATGTAACTAATTATAAAAATAAATAAATATTATATTTTAACTTAAAATACAATATCATATATATAATTATGCTATATTAATAAAAGTGGGATGCGACATGGAACAAAAAGTAAACCGAATGCTTAGTTATTTATTGATTTATGCATTCTCATTTGTACGCATCTCATACTTTTGAATGAGGCGCTGATATTAACTTACTTTTTAAATTTTTAAAAAACTTTTTTATAAAATTATTAATCTAAGCGTATTTAACATGAGTTTCAGTTTTTATCATTTGTGGAGTATTTTAAATATTTATTTTTTATTTTTTAAAATCAACGACATATATGTTAAATACTATAAACTCTAAAATACTCAAAAAATGTTAAAAATTGAGATATATATATATACACGTGTGTGATAAAAGAATTTCGAAAAAATTAAAAAAGGGCCCCAACCGCTTTTAAATGCTATAAACGATCCTCATAACCCATCATTAATCAAATCAGCAGTGGGATTTGATAGACAGATAAGGCATCTGTCTTTACTCTTTAAGCATCCTTGTCAAGCGGCAACCCTTGCACAAACTCGGGAACCAATCGTATACACCGTGCATGCAGTCTCAACGCACCCGGGTGTACTACATCTTTTTTTTTTATTTTTTTTTGAAATTTTTTTCATGAAGCTGTTAATATATATTTATTTAACATATGTATCAATTTTTACTAATTTTGAAGATTTTTAGATATTTTTTTTCGATTTTTAAAAATAAGTGGCATTTTCCGTAATTTAAAATTACAGAAAATGCCACTAATTTTTAAAAATTGAAAAAAAAATATCTAAAAGTCTTCAAAATAGTAGAAATTGATACCTATGTTAAATAAACCTAGATTAACCATTGTGTACAAAAAATTTCAAAAAAAAAATTAAAAAAAATAGGTGTAGTACACCGGGTTGCGTTGAGACTGCATGCACCCAGGTGTATACGATTGGTTCCCCACAAACTCACCATTAACCAGATCAGCATTCGGATTTGATCGGGAGGCTATTCTTGAGCCAACGGCCCAAGACCTGACATTTTAGGAGTAGATTTTCAGGAGGAGGTAATGCTTCGAGGCAATCAATAACAAAGTAAAGGCTTGCTGAATTAGGCATATTCGCTAAGAAGTAACCACCGTGAGATAAAATTCTGTTAAAAAGATTTTAGGGATTTTCCTCATATGCTACTGCAAATATATGGGATTGAAAAGGAAAAGAGAGAAACAAAAAACCAAAAAAAAAAAAGAAGAAGCTTATTTTAAACAGCTTACAGAGCTGAAGATCTGTACAGAAACTCAGGAGGAGTGGGACAAGAAGAGAGGGGGGGTGGGGGGGAAGGAAGACAGAGAAACAGCCCCCCCAAACCATCACATCACTACGTCCTCCTCTGGATCTTCAAAGTTGGGGTCTTTCGCATCCAATGCACCGTTCTGGAAGCCGGCCATCGGAACCCGATCGTCTCCCACCCACGTGAACTTGCCGCCATGGCCTCCTTTCTTTGGCGCCCCGCTCAGTCCCGTACTTGATTTCCGATCCTTCCTGACGTCGTTATCGGCTTTGGTGTGAGCCTTGGGGCCTTTGCCTGTGCTCTTCATCTTCTCTTTTCTGCCTGCGTAGCTACCAACTCGACTGAGAAAAATGGAAAGAGAGTGGGCGGACTTTTATAGTCGATTCCTTTTGCCGTGGATAAGGATGCGAACGTGGAATAGTCCATCATAATAGTAATAATAAAGCGGGCAGCTGCCTTGGATGCTACGGGTTACTGCGGGTGACCAATTGCCACCCGTGGTTTTATGGAACTGTGACTTTGATGCCATGCATGCTAAGGAAATAAAACATTTTCATTTTTTAGAGTGAATTTAAAAAGTGGTAAAAAAATTTTTACTATTAGTTTCTAATATAATATTATATAAGATAATAATGAAAGTAAATTAAATAAAGTTAAAATAGAGATGTCCGGATGATTATACAAAAAAAAATTGAAAAATAAAATACTTGTATATGAGAAAATAAAAAATAATTAAAAATATGGTAGTTAAAAAAATTTTACTATTAGTTTCTAATATAATATTATATAAGA
>JAXCLR010000073.1:25599873-25636387 GCA_035584095.1 Annona squamosa | reverse complement strand
ATATTTCAATTATTTGTTAATCATCAAAATCAAATTAACCATTCTATTCGATAAGCACATGATCAATAATCTCAACAAAATGCATTTCAAATCCTGCGCCCATCATGCATTAAATCAATGGATCCCGCAGCAGCAAAATTCCCCTCACAAATGCATTAAAGTGATGGGGCCTACTTATTCAGCTATAAAAGAGAGGCATACAGGGAATGAAGGGAGACATTCGGCACACACAACATTCCGTGACAGTAAAAAAAATTCCAAGAAGCAATCACAGGAAAATACCTGCAAGAATACTTCTGTAAAATATTTTAGCAGGGGTTTTAGAAGAAGAATAGAGCATAATTTTGAGAAAGAAAGAGATCGAAAGCAAGGTGGAGAGCTCGAGCAAAAAGGCAAACCGATGAATTGCGTGGAGTAACCGACACACCATAAGCTTTTCTATCTTTTTTTTTTAATTTTAATTATCTTGTTTAAGATGCTTTGTAATTTTAATTTTATTTTGAACTTAAACATGCTTGGCTAAATCCTAAATTTGGAGTTTAGGATGTAGCATGCGTACAATGCAATGTGGTGTGAATTTTTAATTTATTTATGATGAATATTTTTTTTTGTTAATTTAATATATTGCGATTATTATGCTTGCTTTGTACATGAGTCCGTACTTTTGCATGATTCTATATATTAGGTGATGGAACAAAGAGGTGGAAGCCTAATATACGAAAATCAAGATATTAAATTTGAAAATCTAAGACCACGAGAATAGGCATGATAACCTTGAGGAATTCCATGAACAAACCACAGATCTTAATGGATTCTAATTAACTTAATCCCATGAGAATAGGTGATTAAGAAAATTAAGATACGCCTTTTAGGTTTTGAGAGAAGGTGTAATGATAAAATAGCAATTGTTCTCCTTTAACAAACAATATCCAAATTAAATAATTATACCACCACCCATTGAAAAAGATGCATGTGAAATCCTAAACCCTAGGTACTCACACTTTCATTTCTTTCTCTACTCATTATAATTTGTAATTTTCTTTTTTTTTTTCATTCCATTAATTTCTTTTCTCTTTTATTTGCTTTCCATATATTTTTTATTTTATTTGCAATATTCTCTCCATAACCAACACAAAAGTATTTAAGAGCAAAAATTTACAGTCCCGAATTCCCTGTGGAACGATAATTTATATACTACAATCTACGACCTGTGCATTTGTGATAAGATTTTGAACACTATCCATAAAATTATACAGGTCTATTTTAACTTTATTATATTTATGCATTATCATTATTTATATTATATCACATCATTTTCTGTCATTTTAAAAACTTTTACACTTAAGATGTGTTTTAAGTGAAATAAAATGATGTAATATGATGATATGATAAGGAATAAAGAGAATAAAGTTAACATAGATAGATTAATTTTATGATTATTTGTATAAAAATGAATGAAATATATCCTAGTTGTGTAGTAATATATAAATAAATAATTAAAACTAGAATAATTATAGAATATTAAAAGTTTTTAATTGAAAAGTTTTGATTTAATATCTTTTATTTATTGTCAAGTATGACCTAAAAATTTTTTGTACAAAAGTTTTATCACTGTGCAGACACCCACATAATGTTCTAGTTATATTTATGGTCATTCCATCCATTCCTCCTTCCTATTCAGCACCCATCTAGAGATAGTTTTGATTTTTGAGCTGCTCACATCGGAGGCTCACCTAGTAGGATAATGAGACATGATTCTTTATGTCCGGGCTAAGCACTAGCGATTTGTGGCCGGGCTATGTCTGTTGTCGGATTTAGTGGAACGGCCGCAAGCTGTTCGATGGAAATATTGCAGCCGGCTTCCTGCATCTTCCAGCAAAAAGCAGAAAACAAGAAGGGAAATTTTCAAAAAATGATCCTCCCACCCATTCGTGCCAGATCTACCTCCCTTCCTCTCCCGAGCTCTCGCCCTATCTCTTCCTTGCCCGAACTCTCGCTCGATCTGCCTCCCTTCCTCGCCTGATCTCTCTCCCATTTCGCCTCCCTTCCTCGCCCGAGCTCCCGTCCGATCTGTTGCTCGTCAGAGTTCTCTTCCTCGCCCAAGCTCTCGCCCTTGCCCGAGCTCCAGCCTGATCTACCTCCTTTCCTCGCCCAAGCTTGAGCCCGATCTCTTCCTTGCCCGAGCTCTCTTCCTCGTCTTGAGCTCTCTTTTCCCGTTGTTCTCTCCCATTCTGCCTCCCTTCCTCGCCCGATCTCTCTCCCTTTCCGCTGCCTGACGGCTCTCCCTCTACATCTTCAACGTCGAGTTCTCCATCTCCCAATAGGCGGCACACCTTCCGGTGTTAGCAATAGAGCTTGAGATTTTTCTCCTCCCTTCGAGATTGTGTGTGACTTCTCCCTCAATCTCATTTTTTGCAAAATGTAGTACGAAAGGCTTTTGCTATAAGCTTCCTCCCAATCACAATAATTTTGCTATTGCTTTTCCCAATCATAATTATTTCGCTATTGCTTTTTCTCATCGTAATTTTATAGTTGTTGCCAAACACCATAGAATAACATTTTGAAATAATATAAGTACGATTGTATCTCCCAAATGCTTGACCAAACAGAACTTAAGGTCCTTTCAAACGGAGAGCCAATGGGACCCTCAAACTAACAAAACCTTATAAACTGGAATGTAAAATATTTAGAAGAGACAACCAAATAGGAAAAACAGACCTTCATGGGATTGCTTGGCTGATCTTTCTAGCACCCACATTAATTTCTGCTTCAAGATTTTATTCGTAGAGTTCTTATATTTCCTTTTGCTTCTACATTTCAACCAAAATGTCGTTGATGAAAAACGCAGCAGGGAATGTTGGTTTTTTCCATGATTCTAAAACCCCTTCAAAACAGAAATGTCGTTGTTGAAAAATCCATTTATGCTAGTAGGGAAGACGAGGGAATGTCATTGAATCCGACAATGCATTTCTGTTGATAGTCCTTTTTATCCTTTTTTCAATGGCGTGACTTCGAATGCTTTCTTTATCATTTATTATGGTTTGAATATATCATTGAAAACTTATCTTTCATTTGAAATTATAATTGTTACCGAAGTATTTAACTTTACTAGTTATGGAAGAATATATGAGAATAGATGAAAATAGCCAAGGTTTGATACAAAATTATTTCCGCACAATGACACCTGATCTAATGAATGGGGAAGTAGAAGCTTTTATAGGTGGTTTAGTGAATGTGTTGGATGAGGAGGAAGCATCTACTAAACAAGTCAATGTAGGTGGAATTCAAAATACAGATGAGTTGTTTATGGTTGATGTTGCAAGGGAACTGAAACCAAAAGTCGATATGAAGTTTGTGTCTTTAGAAGAAACTTTTAATTTTTATAACACCTATGCTTGGCATTGTGTGTTTAGTGTTAGAAAGGATAACACTCGCAAATTAAAGTCCGGGGCAATTGGTAGGCATGTTTTAAGATGCTTTAAGGCTGGTTGGTCTGAAAAAAAGCAAGAAATGAAGATCCAAGCAAATAGAAGATTGTATTTATCAGTCGTTGCTCATGCCCAACCATGCTATATGTGAATTTAAATGTGGAAAAGAATCTATATTATGTGTCTCAATTTGTAGAGACACATAATCATGCACTTTGTACCCCTACAAAGACTCGTAAATTGCGATCACATAAGAAATTGACGGAGGATGACCTCAATATAATCTTGGCTTTAAAAATCTGGAGTTGGTGTTGCGAGGTCCATTGATTTTATGATGAATGAAGCAAGTGGTTTTTCTCATCTCCAGTATTCGGCAAGGGACGCCAGGAATGCTTTGCGAAAAAAGCGTCAAATTATGTATAGGAATAACTCAAAAACTCTATTACACATATTGAAATAAAGAGCCGTGATGATAGTCATTTCTCCTATAAAATGCAAGTTGCGAGGATATGAGATTCACCTCATGTTTTTGGATAGATGAAAAATCAAAAGAAGACTATATGGTATTCAGTGATGTTGTATATTTTGACACTGCATACAAAACGAATAAGTATGATGTGCCATTTGGTCCATTTGTTGTCATCAATCACCACAAACAGACATGCTTATTTGGTGCAAACTTACTTTTTGGGGAGACAATTGGAGACTTTAAGTGGCTATTTCAAACTTGGTTAGATGTAGTGAGTGGAGTTCATCCTAAGACAATTATTAAAGATCAAGATGCAGCAATAGGAGCAACAGTAGCAACGGTATTTTCAAATACTAACCATTTATTGTGTTTGTGGCATATTCATAAGAAATTGCTAGAGAAGCAATCTCATATCATCCACCAACATCCTACATTCAAGACAAAATGGAACTACTATTTATTTGGTACCAATAGCGAGGAAGGGAAGAGATTGAGCGGGAGTTGGGTGGGAGTGGGTGAGAGGAGCATTTTTTTGAAATTTTGCCTTCTTGTTTTCCGCCTTTGGCTAGAAGATGCAAGGAGCCGCTTGCAATATTTCCATCGAACGGCTTGCGCCCGTTCCGCTAGATTCGACGGTGGATATAGCCCGACCGCAAATCGCTGGGACTTAGCCCGGACGTAAAGAATCGCATCTCTAAAAACAACACTAACAACTTCAAGACTGTAATATATAACATAAAATATAAAATTCAAGTAGCTATTAATAAAAATAACAACCATAACGATTAGTCAAGGTTTATGTAAAATAACGGCGTTTATGAAAATTAAAACGACTTTTAGAACCTTCCTCTTTTTTGAATGGTTTAGAACTTTTTTTTTTTGGGAAAGAAGTTTCTTTGTAATTAGACGTATACAAGTATCTAGAGAATATGCTAGACAACAATCGTTCTTTGTTGTTTTTTAGTAAAGTTAATTATTGTAAAACTAGATAAAATTGAAAAGAATATTTTTATATATTTTTCGGTAATTGAACAGTTTAAGGCCAAACCCACAGTGATATATATTGTTAAGGCACTTGCGATCATTTGCGCCTAGGCAATCTGTGACGGGGCTAAAACATATATATTTTAAATTTTTGTTTGAAATCTGTTGTATATAACTGTCAATATATGTGGAATTAATTTATAAGTGCATGCGAGTTACATAGAAGTAATTTTATGTAACCCCCTAAAATTTTTAAATGTTAGTGATTATTATAAAATTCAATCTATTTATTATATTTAATATAATTTGTTTAGTTAGGAGACTAAGATTCCTCTAAATTCAATACGTGTATTGGCCACATTGACTTAAATATAGGTATAGTTATGTTTAAATTAAGAAAAATATTTAGATCCATTTTTATATGCATTAGAATGTAATAATACTTTTTAGAATTATTATCTATTTAGTAATGATATTTTAAATAATTTAGAGGTTGAAAATACTACTTAAAAATTGACGTTTAATATTAAATTATTTTAGCAAGTCCATTTTATATATTTATAGATGAAACCCATATATAGTGATACTAGATAAATAAAAAGCTTTTCATGGTAATAGTAATGATGCTAACAAGAATAGATGAAGTGGATTTTCAATTAATCATAAAAAATAAAAATGGAGGGATTACATGGAAGCAGCCTCATAATTTGTAAATCAAGTTGTATCAATTTTGAAAATGTGTATCTACTTATTTTATATTTTTAAACAATGATATTTTAGTCATTTTAAATAATTTATAATATCATTTTCAAAAAATAATAAAAAATAATTTATAAATTATATATACTGGGGATGCTTTTATGAATTCTAAGTAAGCGATTTCATTTTGAATATCTTGATAGCTCATAAAAACCAACTTCATTTATTGTATTTAATATTATCCATAATATTTTAGAAATTCTTTAATTTATCTTGTATTATTGTGCATGAGATCTATATATAAATGTATAAAATTAATGCAATAAAATAGTATAATATTAAATGTTGATTTTTTAAAGTTGAATTTTGAACATTTAAACTTTTTAAAATATTATTTATACGTGGATAAATGATTTTATAAATTATTATTACATCGTAATACATTTTAAGGATTTTTTATAATATACATGTGAATATACCTATTTTGAAGCAAATATGACTAATGAACATATTTGATTTGGATAAAATTTTATCAATTAGTTGAACGAGTGATGTTAAATACAATCAATGAGTTAAATTTTCTATTAAACATCAAAAATTTAAAATTTGAAAGAATAACATGGAATCACGTTAATGTAACATGGTTTCGGGAAAACGGGCCGGAATACGTATTAACCTTTCTACGATTGCAACCGGGATCAGTCCAGCCTAACGAGACGACTTATTTTTAACTCTCTCAGCTCTACAATAACGTCACTTCCTTTTGACAGCACAGCAGGCCAAAGAAGCCCAGTGTCCTTGGACGCACAAACAATACGTAGACCTCCGATAAAAATAAAAATAGATGATCCGGAATTACAGGCTCATCCAAACCGTCCAAAGATGCGGACCACACGCGCCACAAACCTTCCTTCTCAGTTCCCTCCACCTACCTTATCCGCTTCAAAATGCCCCCGCCCCGACCATGGCCGCAGCCGCGCCCTCCTGTCGCCCCGCTCTTCCCGCCTCCTCCAGATTCCGAAATTCAATCCTTCCCCATCGGAAATCCCGTCACACCAAAACCAAAACCCTCGCCCTCGCCGCCTCAAATCCGCCTGCCGAATCCCTCCTCGCGAAAGACGATCTCCTCTCGCTCATCGTCGACCAAGAGAGAGGCGTTAAAACGCAGGGCGATCCATCCACGCGATCCAAAATCATCAAAGCAATCGAGGCTCTCGCAGCCATCGGCAAGGATAGCATCACCACTGATGCCTCGCTGCTGTCCGCCACCTGGCGGATGCTCTGGACTACCGAGAAGGAACAGCTCTTCATTATAAAAAATGCCCCCGTCTTTGGAACGCATGCCGGCGACGTGTTGCAGGTCATCGACGTTGAAAAGCGCTCGCTCAACAACGTAATTACGTTTCCACCGTCCGGAGTTTTCTTCGTCCGCTCGACTATCGACCCGGCTCCGCCCCAGAGGGTGAATTTCAAGTACGGAATTCGCAATGTGCTAAATTAGTCAGTTAGTTAAGGAATTAATCGTTTATCATTATTACTTTTTCGTTTTTTCTGCGGCACATCCGTAGTTTTGACGATGATGATGTTTTCTGTGGGGCAGATTTACTAGTGCTGTTTTAAGAGGGAAGGATTGGGAATTTCCTTTGCCGCCATTTGGACAAGGATGGTGAGTGTCTATTTATTTTGGGTTACTTCCGAATATGAATCCAGATTTTCCCACTAATTGCAGGTATAACTACGCATTTATAGAAAAGGATAAATATGATCACAAATTTCCATTATATTTCCAAATATTAAAACGCTGTCAATTTCGATTATGGGTTTTATGAGGATATAGCTAAGACCTAAACGCATCTCCCCCTTTCTTATGTACAAAATGGATGGTACAGAGGCAGAACTCCTATCCTGCTGTCTATCATAACTGTTATATAAATTGGGTTCGGATTGAAATTGGAGTTAAAAATCAGGTGGGCAAATTTTTATTTGAGTTAAGGGTAATAAATTTAAATTTACATGCAAACATATAAATGCTAACAAATCATATAAACAGAAATAATAGTACAACATTTAATTGAATGAGTAAAAAAATATAGTGACGTGTAATATATTTTTTCAAGGAAGTTTATTTTTTCAAGTGCATTCGGACTGTACCATAATTACAATGCAGTCCGTGCGTTGTGGGGCTCACTTGATCATAAATAAAAAATCTATTTTATATATTTTATTTAGAATTATTCACTTTATCAGCTACTAATTTTCATTTAAATCCAATATATGCGCCCATCTTAAAATGATATAAAATCATTGTAATAAAATTGTTTAATGTAAAAATTAATTTTGAAGTGATATATCTAATATCTAAACCATCTAAGTGTAATTTTTTATATAGATAAATGACTATATAAAATATTATTAAATTTTAATATGTGAGGGGATTATTTTATAATGGACTGTATTGTAATTATGGTGTATTCTGCTTGCACATGATGAATTCTCTTTTAAAAATAAGTTGAAGTAGGAAAACTAAACTCAAGTTGCACTCTTAGATCGATGTAAGTTGTGCATGACTTGACAACAAGAGAAATGACAATAGAAAGACAAAATAGATGATGTATTTTACATAGAGAAGATGTGCTTAGTGGATCTAAGCTTTCCTAAAACGCTACCAGGGAAGTTGTTTTTTTCCCCCGAGGAAGAGTGAGCAGCGGACATTATAATGCCCCCCTTAGACGATGCTTAGGGAAGTCACCAAAGCCTTATGAGTATGAGAAACATGTCAGGAGGGAAGTGTAGGGATTGTCTATTTGTCCTTAATGGACTAAAGGGAGCAAGAGTAGAACCTCTTTTAGGCCTCTTCTGCTTGGATGGTGTGGTCTCCTTGATCTTAAGGCTCGATATAGTTGTTATCATGGGATACAGCATAACAATGGGTTAGGTGGTTTTGTTAGTATGGATTTTTACTAAAACAGTTTATGGATGTGGCTTGCCCTCTGGAAACGGTTGTGACAAGATGGTGGTTAAGTCTGACTAATAGGGCGACTTAGGGTCAACGAGATGGCAATGGCATCACGCGTGTTAAACGAAGAGGGTGGCCGAAGCAACTTCTTTCTTTTTCGGATCGCATGTTAAACGAGCGACGGCCTTGCTGCTGCTGCTGGGCGGATGCATGTCAGGGCATCAACTGCAGGTGGAATCCTTGGGCCGCGGCTTTGGCCTTATTTGAGATTGTTTGGCGGAGGCCATTGGATTGTTTACAGGACGTGATACAGTGTAACCGACAGCAATAACTTATTAAATTTTTTTTTTTGAATTTTTTTTATACAACTGTTAATCTACGTATATTTAAAATATGTAATAACTTTTTATTTTTATTTTTACCATTTTTAGATATTTGTTTTTGATTTTTTAAAATCTGTGATATTTTCGTAATTTATGAATTAAGGCAATGTCACTGATTTTAAAAAATAAAAAATAAATATATAAAAATATCAAAAAATGGTAAAAATTGAGACACATATTAAATAAACTTAGATTCACAATTGTATAAACAATTTTCAAAAAAAAAAAAAAATGGGTGAAATGCACCCGGGTGCATTGAAGTTGCATGCACTCAAGTGCACTCGGTCACCTTCGATTGTTTACTGCATCAGATAGTTTGTATTTTTATAACCATGTAAATGACTGATTTTTTAGAAAAGCAATATATTTTTGTTGTGGGAATTTCAATAAAAACACGAAGGTAATTGTGGTAATATTTGTCATTCTTATAAATGCATGATTATATTTGTCATTTTTTTGAGAGAAATATATTTGTCATTTTTATAAGTGTGCGATTATATATAGAAGTAAGGGTAAACTTATGATCATATTTAAAATTAACTTTTATTTAAACTTCAATGTTCATTGGGATTCGGATGAGAATTTTTGATGTCAAGTTATGGTAAATTTTTTTGGAGACTAGGCAATTACCTGGTAAAATGTTTTTTTTTTTGAAATTTACTTTTATTAAGTGTGTCTTATATTCTGCGTATTTTAGTTGAGTGAGTTTGAGATTATATATTAATTTTGTATTATATATTTATAGGTGGTTAGTTAGGAATTTAGGATAACCTTAAGAGGTGTCTCGTTGGGATGTGAGCGAGAGAGTTATAATAATATTTTTATTTGGGATGTGTGTAAAGCATCCAGAGAACATGTGTGAAGTATTTTTATGTGTATTTTGTAACTTGTTTATTATAATAAATTGTTTTTTATGTAAATTTTGGTATTTTCTTGTGTTTGATCTTATTGCTATTTTTTAATTTAATTTTATTGTCTGTGCTTCAGCCGTGATCCATATCAACTTGAATCACGTTTACTAACAACTTTGTTATTGTGAATTCGTGGTTTCGCACAACCTTCGTCTAAAAAGTGTTAAGTCGTGCCAGTCCACCGCGAACATGGGAACTGATGATCAGTCCGGTTTCGTGTTTCAATAAGTGATTTAGTTTTTACAATTTTTTAATGTTCTTAATCCAATAGAAGAATGCTCTAAAGAAGATAACTTACTGGCAGAAGATTCATTCGTTTAGATTGAAATCAATGTTCAAAATTTAAAAATCTAATTATATTGTTTTTCCAAAAATAAATTATAGTCAAATGCGCAGCTGAGCCGTGGATGCTTAATGAATTGGGCCGTGCTATAGTGTTAGTAGTTGGGTCGTTCGACAATTCACAGAGCTGGGTCTGAGGCCAGGCCATCTCTGGCTACCATTCGAGAATGTTCTGCACTGGCTGTTCGACCGCTGGTTATTACAAGTACGAGAGAATTTCATGAAGTTGGTCGTAGCATCGCTGATAGTTCGATGAATGGGTCCGTTTTCGAAAAGAAGCTATCAGATCCAAATACATTGAGTAGTTGGAAAATTGGACAGCCAAACCTAGCATGCATTTTTCTACAAGCAAAAGATTGGGGAAATATACATTTTATTCCAAAAAACTCCATTATAGCGCCTGCAGCATGATTTTATCCATTTATTTTTATAATTCTTTTCACGGTTTTTTTTTTTTTTTTGTTTTTTTAATATTTTCCCTGTACAGAGACACTTGTGTTGCATTGCCCGTGGACTGTGGGCCGAACTTCAAAACCTTCCAATGAATGATCTAAGAACCTGTAGGCACCGGCTTTTTCACGTGTTTGAAGCCTCTTCTGGCTGTGGGAAAAGTTTTTTGCCCAAAAAGCTGTAAGAAGGGTCGCGGGAAGCTAGAAATTGAAGCTTCCTATTAAATTAATATTCTCTGCAGGTTTTTAGTGCATGGCCAAACGGGCCCAGAATACATATTGGCTTCATTTTGCTGCACGTTTCAAAAGTTATAGAAAATATGCTTGGATGGAAGTACGAAACAATGTTTTTGTAGAAATTTCAAAGCACCAAATAACCTTATAAGCATCAGGAACCGAAGTTCATAGAAACTTTTCTCTCAAAGCTTTACTCCAGTAAGTTAAAGGGGCAGCTGTTTTACCTAGAAATTGGAGTGTTTTCTTGTTAGTTACTGGTGCTTGGGCTAACGATCTTTTCGAAAAGGCTACGGTAAACATGCCGCAAGTGTCTGCAAGTGAGCACATATCAAATAACTGTGTTTTAAGCCACAATATCTGAAAGGCCGTCAGTGATATTAATTGTGGATGCCTACTTATTCTCGCTACTTTTTATAGACAGCTTCTTCTTCGTTTCCCCTGTGAAAAATGTTGGAGACCACATGTTCTCTGTCAATCCAACTATCTGATGTTCTCTTCTCTATAGGTTCGATTCTCTATACATTGATAATGATATCCGTGTCGTGAAGGATATCCGAGAAGATTATCTGGTTGTTGATCGTGCGCCGTATAACTGGAAGGAGTGAAGTGTAAGGTTGGTTCTTTGCTCTTTTCCTTGTGCATTTTTTCTTAAAATTCTTTTTTGGATGGCTGTATTTCGTTTAATGCAGGCATCATTTTGGCTGCATATGACATGTTTTACCGCATGCAACATAGTTTGGCTGAAAAAACATGGATGCGGCAACTACGCGGCCACACATTCGGCTATACATGCATTTGCACGTACTGTGGATTATACATAAATCTAATTAAAATGAATTTTCATATTATATAAGCATTCGTAGAAGAAAATATGACTTGATTCTTTAAAAAAATAAAAATAAATAATAAAAAAAAATTCAAGAGTTGCTGTTTACGACTGATTTCATAGGAGACTAGTCCTGCAGCAGATAGCCATAGGTTTCTTAAATGTGCATATTTAGTCCTTCCATCAAATAGCTCCTTAACCAGTCTAAGATCATGCTCTTGGATGGGATGAAATATGAATGGAATAAAATTTTCTATTTTCAAAAATACTTTTCTAATTTCCAGCACAATCTTCATTTTCCCACACATATCAACCTTAATTTTTATATTTTTAGTACTATTTTTCTCGATGGTAATACATAATAACCTCTTTTCATCGAATCTTATCATCTCATTCAATTTGGATCATCCTTAACAGGCCTTTTAATGTTGTTATTGATTTTTTTTTTTTCGGCTTTGCTGCTTGAGATTCGTGCTTTTAGGAAGCAGAATTTTTCCCTGGCTAAATTTGGGGGAAAAGTGCTTAATGGGATAAGCAACTATTTCTTTGGAAGCAAATGCAATTGTATAAAGCAACGTGAAACGAAGCCTAAATCCCGTTGAACAAATTGGTGATTCGAAGTGAAAAATGGTTATTCAACTCAATCTGTTTACGATTTTTCGGATAATTTTGAGCCATCATTTAATACAATAGATATATTCAATAATCTTTTTTACCTTTACCTTTCCACTTCGAGATTATTGTTAATATTTTTAATAGGTTATTATTAGCTTTATTGTACATGCGAAAGAACTTTTATGATTATTTCTTTTTCCTAATTGTCGTGTTTGCTACTTAATATGTGCATGCAATTTGGGTTTTATCTAATTTGTGTTATAATATTTTTTATGGGTATACTTCAACGGTACTGAGTACCATCGAAGATTTCAGTGTGTAATTTATCCATTAATTTTGTTCAACACCATTTATTTTAACATATAACCAAAAATCATTTCCATCAAATTTTGGGGTAGGTCTTACATGTTTAAAGATTTGTATAATTATGTATAAATTATGAAAAATACTTAAATAAATTATAAATGTACTATAATATAATAATAATAATAGTAATAGTAATTTAGGAAATTATGTTTTAAATGATTTAAATTGATATATAAATAAAATTATTTTATTACATTAATTATATATATTTCAAATAGGGTTCAGGCATATTTTTGATTTGGATAAAACTTGGTTTCCTAATAAAACAAATGATCACAAATGGATTGTGTGAAATTGATTTTGATTTATCACCAAGGTTGGCCCGAGAGGGGATGACGCACTCATACACTCAATGGTAAGGGTGTAATTGAAGTATTCTTTTTATGTTATTGTTAAATAACTTTTTCTAATGTCTTTGTAATGATTGGAAACCCTTTTATCATTGTATAAATTTTATAATATTTATGTAATTACTAGAGAATCGTGTAAGTTTATTTAATTACGAGAGAAGAATCTGCAGAGTTGATTTTTCCATTGCCGAACAATACTGAAGAATGTATTTAATGCACTAATAAGACACTTGGATTTTAGTAACTCTAGTAAAATTCGGATGATGTGGACAACTCAATTCAACTTATGGGTTCTTATCGTCACAAAGATATTATTAAAAATATACAATAACAAGAGACTTTTTGTTATTATAAAAAAATTACAGAAAATTATGTATTTATAAGATGAATAATTATAATATAAAATGTATAAAATAAAACACAAATTGCATGCAAACACAAATTATTAACATACATGGTAAGTAGAAAACTGATCACAAAATGTGTCCTTTTGAGTCCTTTTACTTGCCTGTAAGGGTAATAAAGTCAATACAAACCCATATTCTTTTAACAAGAATCTCAAAGATCTCTGATATGGACTCCCCAAAAAAAAAATTTTTTTTTTTTTATTTTTCATCAAATGACAACCAAAGATGCGTACTCTTAACGGTATGTATGGGGAAGGGCTTAAAATACATGTTTTGGAAAGTTGCAGCCCTCTGTTGCAAATTCACCATAAGGGTGAAAAAGTACTAATTTATGAAGTAACGATATGTAGATCGTCCCATATATGTAATTTTTTTTTTTTTTTTCCTTTTTCCTTTTAGAAGGGAGAATTGTCCTTAGAAATTTTCTTGCACACTCCCGGTGGTTTTTGACAATTGAAATGACTGCATACCGGAGGTATCATGTGATTGGCATTGGGCAATTTTTCAGCCGAAACACTCAGTAGAATGTTACATCAACATAGACAAGAGGATAGGCCTGGGCTTCTACGCTCAACACCTGTGAGGTTTTACTCCAGGGAAACAATTGTGGGCCTTGAAACTAGAAGCATCAGCTAAGCAATCATGCTCCCGTCCTGGAAAAAGTGAAGATTCTGATTTTCATTTGGTAGTTTGAGATTACCTTTTTCTTCGATGTATTATCAGGGTTAATTCGCAGCACGCCATCGTCACTTCTGCATGACTGACGAGCACGATCACTGAAAGAGCTCCATACCATATACACGTATGTCCTAAATTCTTTGTAATTTTGTGAGCAATTCATTACAATGGAATAAGAAAATGTAAATCATCAATCAAGGTACAAAAGCCCTTGATAGTTTGCCGATCGAGCTTTGATTTCCATGGATGCAAGCTAAATCAAATTATACTTTGCAAATCAAAATTTTGCTATTAGAAAGTGCACATTCGAGTTTTATTCACCTGCACCACACACGCCACTTGTGTTTTATTTCCTAATTCCGATGATTACCTTGTGTGGCCCACCTGAATAATTGGATTTAAAATTGTGAATTCGAGTACATTGGTGGGGGATGATGGCATTCTAACTTCACTGCAGACCAAGCCAATGTTGAAACCTAACTTTAAGCATTCCCCATTATCTATATTTGCGCAGGCAAAGGACAACACACACACACACAAAAAAAAAAAAAAAAAAAGGGAAGAACAAAGAAGACAAAATCATGGTGAATTGGTGATGTTCAAGTGACTATTCAGTGGTGGGTGGTGCACATCTCTCAACCATATCATTTCGATGGATTTATCCGATTTAGATTTCATTGGTTTTGATAATCCAGGATCTTTCATCAGTGTGTGCGGCTTGCTTTGGTGTCACATCAGTATCCTTTGCCTTTATTAAAGATCTCATAGATACCATTTAAAAACGTTTAAGACGAATCTATGAAATAAATAAATAAATAGCTTCCTAAGAACTTTTTTTTTAAAAATTAAATATTTTTAATGATGTGAGATGACTATAGGCAGGCGCACGCGTTTCAACGGTTGCTGGGCAGGCATAAAAGTCTTCCCTGCGATAATGACCTTGTGGTCAATTGTCCCCGAGTGGGCCATTGCCCATAGTATGCCTCCTCTTCCCCCTTGAGCAAAAGGCTTCTGTGTCTTTGTTTGAACCTCACAATTAGTGATGCAACTCGATTTATCCTAACTATATTTTATTTACAGTTCTCTTAACCACATTTTATTATAGCTCGATCTTTTCCTTTTCTATCTTGCCCTATCCATATGAGAGTCGGGTTGAATTTTCAACAACATCATAATAAAACAATATTAAGCAATCTTTTTTTGATGATATCGTTAAGAGAATTAATGCTTCAAATAGGATTCAAACCTTGGACCATAGGCAGATGCACTTGGATGCGAAACTAATTGGCCTATGCCACGTTCACAATATCAAACAAATTTTAAGAAAAGGAAATTAATATTATAAATCTATAATTATTAAAGTAGAAAATATGAATAGAGCTTGAAATGCATATATACAAACAAATGTAGTTGTTAAATAATTAAAAATAGCAATCAAAAGATAATTTAAATCACTAAAATAACACTTGTAAGTATTTGAAATTGATTAATGCTAACCTTGGGCACCTGTATGAGTTCAGGTCAGTTATGGATACTCATGATATAAAAATTTATGTTGCCCTACTTGAAGGGACAGGTATTTTTTACTCCCCAACCAAACCTTATGGGATTTTCCCCCTGTTCTATTCTACCCAATTAAGGTCAGTCGTGTGGTTACCCAACATGTATCCTGCCTAAGTTGTACCTCCGTTTACAAATGCACTTTTGGTGCATTTTTTTTCCCCATGTTTTCAAAACTGGATTGTGGGCCGAACTATTTTGCCCTCTAGTGCTGGTTTTTTCTTCTTCTTCTTTTTTTTTCCCCCGTTAAACTGCAGTTTAACCACGGTTTAATTGGTTGAATTGCTGAACTGAGGTGTGACTGCTACTTGGTTTGAACTCCGGGTCTGTTTTCTAGTTTTTATTTTTGATTTTTTGCAGCAAATTAGGAAAAAGTGTGATTTGAGGGCTGATTTTACGTGATTAATTGCATACAGCCCTTTATATGACAGAACATGACTATATATGATGATGTATTTTAGGTTAAAATACAACATTTATTTATTTTTACAATTAGTTATATTTTTGATTTTTCTTTATAAACATGTTTTCCTTAATATATTTAATCTATATACTAAGTTTTGCCATTTTACAATATTTTTACACATTTACTTTGATTTTTAAAAATTAAAATTTTTAAAAATGACTTAAAGGCCTCTAAAATTGGTGATTTTTAAAAAATAAAAATGCAAAAGTATTCTAAAATAGCAAAATTTTCTATATAGATTGAATACACTTAGGAAAACATGTTTATGAAGAAAAATAAATAAAATAAATAAATGTCAATATATCATGGTGTATATGATCGTACTCCTTATATGACATCTTTTTTACTTTCTAGTTATTTATTTTTAAAATTTTTTTCTTTTAAACAAGTTTTAATAAGCGTATTTAACTTATATATTAAGCTTTACCATTTAAAAATGTTTTTACATATTCATTTTTTATTTTTAAAAAGATTAATTTCAGGGGTATTTTAGCCAATTTCACCTCTTAAATATTAGAAGCGCGAATTTGAGACGCTTAAAGGCATCACTGCATTAGAAAGCACATGTTCAATATGTTCGTAGGCGCAATTGAGCCCGTGAAAGAGGGCCAAAGTAGTCTTTGGCAAACGTGTAAGATAGTCAATTTTTCATAGTAAACGCTCTTCTATCACTTGGTACAAAACAAAAATTTTTATAAGGAAAATTTCTGTTATACTAACAACATTTGCTCATAATTCCTAATAAGCTTACAATGTTTTAATAATTTCTCTCATACCTACAATATTTTACCATAAATTTCTATCACACCTAAAAAGTGAAAAGAATCATTAATTATCTTATTGCAAAGATGATTTTGTTCATTCTAAATTTTTCTATTTGAAACGATTTATCTTTAATATGATATTCGAATCACTTAGATGTCATAAATTAATGGTTTATCAACATTAGTTGTGTTATATTAAAGTTAAATTATTTTAATTAAGAAATTATGGAAGTGCAAAATTGTTTTTTTGATGAGGTAGTTAACGGTTGTTTTAACTACATGGATACAATGAAAATTTAAAGCAAAATGTTATGAGTATAAAAATAATTTTAAAATGTTACAACTTACGATTATAATAAGAATTATAGGCAAATATTGAGGATATCATAAGAATTATTTGAAAATTTTATTAAAAACCTCATCCAACAGAAAAATCAAACAGAGGCCCAAAACAGTGTTAGAGGAGAGCTATCGGGCTACGGGTGTGGACCAGCAGTAAGGGTGGGAATTGCGGCGGGCTATACAGGGTCAAGATTTGCCCAATCCTGACCCTACTTTTTAAAAATTGAGTTTGAATATCTTTTTATATTGGATTGGAACAATGTTGGTTTGACCATCACTTTTTTTTTAATAGATTCCGGGACAAACTTTGGGTTGATATCAGACTGGTTTCTAGATAGCGAGTAGTGTGAAAAATAAGGGTCAAATAAGATAATTTTAAGAATTTATATACCTATCAAACATAAATATACATATATACTAAATTTAAATATTATATGCTTCAATATTTTATTAATTATTAAAAAATAAATAATTAAAAAAACATTTAAAATGTAGTATAAGTTTATTAAAATAAGTTAACATACTATAACACATAAGGGTTATTTATGTACAAATTCTTTTTATTGATTCTTCTATTATTGATAAAGTTGAATATAAAAAGTGAGAATTTTGAAAGAAAGTAATAATAATAATATTTAAACATAGGCTTATAATTTTTAATAAATTAGTATATGCGGGGTGGGTAATGACATTGTTGACCCACCCCGACCCTATTTTTTATTCGGGTTAAAATTTCTGACTAATTCCTATACCGGGTCAAAAAGATTGGTTTTACCTGGCCAAAAATGGGTCACGTCAAAGCACCCACATAAATTCCCAGCCTTATATACTAGACCTGTATCCATAAGTGCATGACAAGTATTGGCCAATGGGTGCAAATGGGTTGAGTTTATGGCTGCTGATCGGGATCGATCCAATATTAAAAATTCCAAACTTCTTTATAGATTGGACGAGTCTAGAACAACATTTTAGAATTTGTGTTGAAGATTTGCATAACTTTTTTCTTATACATAGATTTGACCTATCTAATGTATGAGTTAATTGTGACAAATGTTGTTATAAAAGAGAGATTTTGATTTGATAGTGTGCATTCCGCAAAGGGGAAGCGCTGTTCCACTGCTAACATGGAAAACTCGCTTGGAGCGCAACCATGCTTTTTTCAAAAATTTCAAGTATTAAAAAGCTTTCAAAACACAGTAACCCAAAGTCTTTTAATAAAGCTATCTTCCAAAGCTCTACCCATTCATTACCGAATTCCACAGTTACCTGCTATGAAACCCTGTTTTTACCATCATTCTTTAATTATGGGTTATGATCCCTATGTGTTTATGCATCCCTTTGCCTTTTTAATTTTAAGAAGTTCCTTTTAAAATCTAAACTTCAATTTTAAAAAAATTCTTCTTAATATCTAAACCATTTATAGCATTCTTTTATGCGTACTCATTTATGTTGAAAAAATCACATCTACTAAAAACTGTTTATATTGTATGTCTATTTCTTAATTTAATAGTTTTATATTTCTTCTCGAAACGTGGGTTAAATTTGTTGAACATATAAGTTCCTAATCAAAGTGATGTTTGATATTCTAAGTAAACACCTATTAATAAAGATAATAAGTGGTTTAAGTTTAAAAGGAGTTTTTAAAATTAAAAATGCAAAAAGGTTATGTCCATGCACCCGGGTAACATTAGATCAATTTCTTTTGACTATTACTTTTTATTGTACTTTACAGTGGATCAAAATCTATTATGTCATCAATTTGGTATAAAAGGAAAAAATTTTCCCACCTTTTTGATACAATTTTTGAAATGATTTAACATTTGATCACCTAACTATATTATTTTTCATTATTATACCTATTGTTAGTAATTCGGTTACATTTTTCCAAACTAACTACACTATTTATTTTATCTTTCTCCCTTTTATTTATACTATTATGAAGCTTGTCACATCACTCTCTTTTCTCCCTACTTTTTTCTCATTATTAAACACCCCTAAATACAGTTTTTATTTAACATGCAATTGTTGGGTCATAGGCATCTTAATCTCACTCAATACAAATTCATAAATAATTCGGATGGGGTCGATTAGGGTTAGGTTGACATATGTTGCAACCCTAGATGTAAGTTGTTTTACCCCTTCCACCCAATAGGGCTGTTTTTTTTTTTTTTTGATGAAAGCTTGTTTTTAATTTGTAATTTATTCATCGAATAATTGTTCTCACGTTGCCATCAAGGGAATTGACTTTCAAAGTTGAGCCACTGCGTTATTCGAGTGGGAAGAATACAAAGGAAATTAGGGAGTGCGCATTAATTAAAAAATAATGAAAAGGGTGAATCATGAGAAAATTTCCCACGTTGGGTGATCAATCTGGTGGGCCACTCCACTCCTAGGAGATAAATAATCAAACTTTGGGACATTGAGACCTGTCGCATTCGTTCGAGGAAAATGTCAATTTCGCGTGCTAGTCGGGTTTGGCAGTGCTTAAACATTTTCTAACATATCATGCACGAGGCGCATATCAACCTCGCCCGAGAATGAAATATGGACTGGGTCAAGTTGACTCGGAGGCGCTTGATTCAAGTTCACTGGCTGCGCACAGTTAGTTAGTTAGTGTTTTTTTTTTTTTTTTTAAATTAAATTTAAAAAAATCTCACCACAGAACACAGATTCCTGAAAGGTTAGACTTGTCATCAATTTCCAATCAAAGTAATTTTTGACATCATGAATATATATATATATATATTTATAGTTTGGATAGTTTATATGTAACAAAGAACTTTAAAAATATAAAAAGTAACCATTTGTGTGACCCCAATATACAAAATTTTGTTTTTAATAATCCCTTAGCAAATATATGTATAATATGTATTTTTACCTTTTATGTTATAATAAAAAAGCTAATATATATGGGAACTTAAATGGATTTGATTTATATTTTTATGTATTTAATATAGGTTTGTATTTAGACATAGCTATTTATAAGTTAAATAGTTTAGATAATATTTTTTTGATATTCCCTTTCTTAATTAACTAATAATTCTCTATGCATAGATAATAAAAATTATTGAGGTCAAAGTTTCTTTTACACATCTGCTAACTTGATTTGTAATTGTAAACAACCTGATTTTTATGTAGTTGCTTCAATGCTCTTACTCTCGGGAGAGCAGGAATATTGAGGAATATTGACGGTACTATTTAAAAATTAGATAAAAATAAATTAAAATTTTATAAATAAATTTAGGATTAAACAACCTCACCCTAGAGTCTGTTAGTGCCGATCTGCGTCCTCGGGCCAAAACCAAAGCATCTCTGGCTTTGCTGCCTGAAAAGTGCGAAGGGGTTTGCAAATCACTGCTATGTTTCTTTATGAAATGTGCCTTGGCCTTACTTGATTTTCAGTCTTTTTCTGCCTACGAGTCAATTGACTTTGGACGGAAAGGACAATAGAAAACTAGCAGGCAGCTGTAACCCTACACCCTACGGCCGGGGCTGGAGATTAAAAAAAGACACGGATCCTCTTACAAAAAAGTTAGCAATTTTTTTGTCTACTACAGATATGTTTATTCAGTAGCAGACTTGAATTGGTTAGTACGTTCTAATCATAACATCGTAACACTGGTGAATAAACAGCATTAACATTATTCTAATCCGCGTTTAGGGAATCACAGGTACGCAACACTTCTGCCACCAACACCATACCTGTCATTACCTGTGGAAAAAAGGAGCAGCAAAGACCCCTTTGTGCTTCTGACTTGAACTCCGGGGAAAACGTTGCAATTCCTTGACACTAGAGTTGAAACTAGGTGCCTCCCCACTAATATTTGGGAGCTCGTGGTCATTCTCAAAAACTTTGTAAGGTGATGTAAAAATACTTCAATAAAAAAAAAAAAGTGAAAACAACTGAGAGCTACGGCTCAGTTGGTACCGGGACTGCCCCCATGAAGTGGGTGTCCCCGGTTCAAATTGCACCAATAGCATTTGTGGTAGTGTCATTTCTTCCCAGATTTCTCTGAGAGAGCATCCATGGGTTAGAATATTTAGAATCTACAAATTTCAGTGAGAGCATCCACGGTTGAGATGTTAAAAAATGATGTTAGAAAAAAATGAAAATATTGGTCAGATATATGTAAAATATTATTAAAATTCAGTGAGAGCATCCACTGGTTGAGATGTTAAAAAATGATGTTAGAAAAAATGAAAATATTGGTAAGATATATGTAAAATATCATTAAACAATTGTAAGAACATCTCAATGTTTTATTATAATACTAGTTGAGACCATGTAACATAAAAATACCCATAAAAAAGTATGTAGGCTCCATTTTGTAGCTTTGAGATTAATTAGGTTAATCGCACTTTGTCACGTAATTAAAATTGAAACGTAATTGCTTTATTTGGCACCATGGTAAAGCATGTGGCAATAGTGCTTTTTCGTCCAGTGTTCGACCCTTGTCCCTTCCATTGGTGGGGTATTATTTAGTTCCTCAATATTATAAGGATTATGCATATATTGATTTATAATATCAGATGGCCTGATGTGTATATATACATGAATCGAAAAAATTTGAAACGTAATTTTGATAGGTAGTAAGGATGCAAACACGAATTTGCTTACACAGGGTTATAATGAACCAAGGGGTTTGGTTGGTTAATAAACTTGAATGAGATGTGAGTGGTATGAGAACTTGTATTCTCAAAGTTATTTAAAATTCATTAATTTTTTTTATGGTTTCAATAACAATTTATTTACATTAATGATATTTAAGAAATACTTTTCATGAAAAGAAATATCTTTTATTGATTCAAATTAAAAAAAAAACTTTCTATGTTCTTTTTTGGTTATTTTATGCGTCGAAAATTACTTCCATATTTTAGGTCAAACATAAAAAATATTGGTAAAAGTATTTATTATTTTTTTAAATTATAAGGCCAAAGACCTCATAACTTGCATACCGCCTTACTTAAAAATCCCACTTATGCTGGGACTTTTTTTTGTAAAAAAATAATAATAACAAAACTGGAATTTCATGACTGGGCTAAACGGAGCCTTAGAATATTGGTGAAAATTCACGATTCGTTGATCACGAGTTAATTTTTCGTTATAAAGAAGTGTTTCGAGGAAGTTTTATTTGCAGAGTATTTTCATGACAAATCTATTTTTCATCACCATTTATATTTTTTTCCCATTAGTCCCTGATGTTGTCGATGTCATTTTATTTCAGTTTCAGTATTTTCCGATCAATCAGTATCCAACTTGGGGGGCTAAGAGCACTCGTAATCAACGAAGCACTAGCTAGTACGGTGCTAGTAAGAGGTATTCATATTTACATATAGGCCCTTATAATGTTAAAACCAAGCAATTTTATTTTTTTGCAAGCACTACAACACCCAATTAATGAATCAGCACAACTGCATCGAAATGAACCTTTGTTCTTAATGGTGTGGTTTTTTTTTTTTTTTTTTTTGAGGAAATATTGGTGTGGTTTTAATGTCGACCTACATGGTTCAATTTACCTCTCCTTTACGCTAGTGATCCTAGTGTTGTATATACTTCTTAAGGAAATGACTGTTTAAGGCATTAACGACATTAAATGTTAATTTATTATAAATTGACAAAAAAATCCTTCCATAACTTGTCCCCAATCCAATGTTGGAGCCGCCAACTCAATCGTCAAAATACACTACTATTCGTAGTTCAGACTTCAGACAACTGACACGCTTGTAATATTATTGGTGTTATCATTATTATTATTACTATTTGTAATTTGTATCATGTTTAAATTTTGCAGAGGGGCAAAATATCAGTTGACATGATTGTAAAAATATTCATAAAAAACAGAGTTGCAAGGATTGCTCAAGGGATTTAATATGCTTATTAATCCCCTGGCGCAACACACAACCGATTGAATATCCAAATTAGATGAAGGGCTGATGTCAGGTGCACCCGGGTGCACTTAGTTTTTGGTGCATATGATGCACCCGAGTGCAAATATATTTTTTTACTTTTTTAAAATTTTTTTACACAACTATTTATTTAAGTATATTTAACATGTGTATCAATTTTTACCAACTTTGAAAATTTTTAGATATTTTTTAATTTTAAAAATCAATGACATTTTAGTAATTTAAAATTATTAAAAATACCACTAATTTTTAAAAATTTAAAAATATAAAAATCTCCAAAACTAGTAAAAATTAATAACATATTAAATATACTTAAATTAATAATAGTATAAAAAATGAGTATTTGCACTCGGGTGCACCGAAAACTAAGTACACCTAGGTGCATTTAAAAAATCTCTTTAGAGAATTGCTCAATTGGATGCTAACATGCAGATAGAGTTTCAATTTCAATACCTAAAACATTAAATTTCTTAATTTTTTATATGAAAATAAAATTAAAATAGATAGATTAGTTGTATATGTAATTGTTCCATGATCAATTGTGCATGCCTGTGAGCCATTTGATTGCATACAATAAATCCTCCCACTAAAACTGGGACATATATAGGGTGTATTTAGGAAGTGATAAAACTTTTGAATGAAAAGTTTTTATGTAAATTTTTTTGATAAATTTTATGTAAAAATTTTTGAAATAGGAGAAAAAGATGTAATATGACAAAGTAATGGTGATGATTGAAAAGAATAAAGTTAAAATAGATAGGTTAATTGTATAAAAATGATTAAAAAGTATGGTATTGTGTAAGAAAATGTAACGAAATAATTAAAAATAAGATAATTGTGGAAAATAAAATATTTTAAATTGTGTTTAGGAATTGATAAAACTTTTAAATGAAAAGTTTTTGGTATAGAAGGTTTTAAATTTATAAAAATAACGTAATAATAATATGGATAATGATGAAGAGTAAAAAGAATAAAGTTAAAATAGATAGATTAGTTGTATGAATAATTATAAAGAAATAATTAAAAAATATAGTAGTTGTATAGTAAGTTGTGAAGAAATAATTAAAAATTGAAAAGTTAATGATAGTTAAAAGTTCTAGATGAAAAAGTTTTCTTTAAAAATTTTCGGTTAGAAACAAATGTGCCTTAAAAGGTTTTAGTTTGAAAAATTCTGAGTTAGATATTATATTTCTTATTGCTGCCAAATCCACAGGGATCTGATCGATGTAGCAAAAATTGCAATACAGATGGGATATTCTGTAGGAAGAATCTCCCGTGACGGAAAGAAATTAATCTCTGTGCGGGTGCTTGGCAATTGGCATCGGTTTGGTTTTAAAATCCAAAATATTCACGGGTCAGAACATCCTCATTTAAGCAACGGGCACATCTTGCCACGTTGGCCAGCACACCAAGCCTACGTTTGGTTGGGAGTCCATGGGGTGCAACTTAACACCAGGTTGGTCTAAATTTACTGGACTCACCAAGTTTTAAAATTAAGTTTGAATTTTATATTTGAAATTGTTTTCAAAATAGGTCTGATTTCAACCTGATTTGTGAAAACCTGCAACTAGTACCGGATTTACATCAACTCCACGTGAAAACCTGACCCGATTTGTACCCAATATACTTCCTTATTTATTAAACAAATTATATTGGTTTATACCTTAAGCGTTTTAACTATAATAATAATAAAAATTTTTCTACGTAATCATAACTTAATTAAATTATGAAAATATTTATTCTAAAACTTAAATGTCATCTACGTTTGTACATACTAATTAACCATAGGATATATAATTCTTACTTTTATTAAATTTGTTTGGATAGTGATTTTCAGTAATCCCATTTATTTCTTTATCTTGATTGTTGTTGGTAAATTCATGATCTTCATTGTACTTAACATTATCTTTTAATTAGAAAATCAACTTTTATCAAAATCAAATATATCAAAGGCCATATAAATTATTCATGCATAAATTATGAATAAATAATTTATTATAATCAAAAGTATATTTTAAAATTAGTTGGCACGAATGCAATAATGTTCAAAAAGTTTGTTATTTTTCATAAAAAAAATTCGTCATTTCTATTGATAGATTTTAATTTTTATTAGTTTGAAAGTAACTTGAAACAAAAATGGAAACCAATGCTAACTTAGTCCGAACCTTATCTAAATTCATATTCTAAAACTAGGATTTGTATTCACCTAAATCTGTTAAGCTTAGGGTTTGGATTCACTTAATTGAATATAACTCGACTTGAATTGCTCCCCTAGGAGTCCACTGATTTTTGCATTTGTCTCTATTTAGTTTAGACAAAATTCCATATACATCGTCATAAAGGTTATACTCACATGGTACACCATCGTGCCCTTGTGTTGAGCGACAATAATTCAACTGGTGGCAAGCACAAAAATTATATGATTGTTGGTGTTAAGTCTTACTGCTTTGGGTGTTGTTATTTTCCTCCGTGGGTAGCGGTGTTTAATATTTCCTCCCTTATGTGGAGGTATTTATAGAAATTACTCTATTGTGTGAGGGTTGAATGGGATCGAGTGTATTATTAGATATCATAATGTGTATATATACCAATAAAAAATTGCAGACACATCACTTTTGTTTAAAAAATTCAAAAATGATGAAAATCCCCATATAAACCAACAACATTATAGAATGTAAAAAATTAGAATACGAAAAATAATATTTTCAAAAAAATATTTCTCACAAAATTGAATTCATTTGTATGGGATTCATTTTCTTAGTGTTTGATTAATTTCCTTGTTAACTAAGTAACTGAAATTTTCTTTTGTTGCACGACTTTTTAGTGAATGCAGACTTTTTAATTGTAGAATGATTGCTTAAATAGACATCTTACGCTTATTAAAAGTTTATACGAGTTGCTAATTCAGCACTGCACGAACTTGGTTTCAAATACAAATCCTCGAGTTAGTAGGTACTTATGCGAAAAATTCAAATACAATCCAAAGAATAATAAAAGTATAAAATAAATCAAGTAAATATTTAGAGCAGATGTGTAGTAATTTTAATGTAATTTTGTACCAATTTATTTAAATTCCAAAAATAATATTTGGGGGGATATATAAATAGGAGTTTCCTGATGATAAAAAAAATTTCCAGTGTGAGACATCTCTGTATATAGCGTGTGCTATGCGTTGACCCAGTTTGTGTATTACACAGGTGGTACCAATTTTCTGTATACATAGTTTTTTTGCTGGCCTTTCGGTGCAAATGAAGTTGTGAATATGGGCACGCGATCCACCTGATGATTGTGATACATGGCATATACGTGCATATTTTGGCCAGCTACGTTAGCAATCTCCAACACTAAAATAAAACTTTTGCAACTAATTAAAGTTAATATTTCTGAGCTGCTTTTGGAACTACAGAATAAAGCTCCTAGGGTGATTTTATTTAGAGCAAAATGAAAAATAAGAATGCAAAAGTTAATATTTGTTATGAATACAAAAATTAATATTTAAATTACCTTTTTTTATTTTTATTTTTACATTCAAATCATTTTCAATCTCTCTCTAATTATTTTTTAAAATTTTTTATACAATCGTTATTCCACTTAATCCATAATATATACATTTTATTTCCATTTTTTATTTTTTATTTTTTATTCTCCCCTAAACAAAGCATACTCTTAATTATAATCAAATTTTAAATGCCAATGCATATCACCTTTATAGCACCACCAACCAGTTCAAAGGAACCCAATCCCCACGATCAACCCTAACCCACTTTGCTTGTAATTGACATCTTCTAAGCCTAACCTAAGAACTTTGAAGTGCTCCTCCATATAACATTAATGGTGTCTAGCTAAGTGATAGGTCCTTTACATATAAAAAGTGATAGGTCTATCCATAACAAATTTTATTTTTACTAACTAAATTAGTTGCCAATTGTAATCTATTGCATATGCCTTGCAAACAGGCAACACGACACATATTACTACTAACAACATTTTAAAGAATTTGTTGTCAAAAATAAATCTTTTTACAGTAAAAGACTGATAGGTAAAGAAAAGAAAAGAAAGAGCTATAAAAATATCATTTATCTTAATCCAGTGTCAATGCGATTGAAGTAATCTTTATCGATGAATCGAGAGGCTTTTGTCAGAGGTGATTATTCTATTTATTATGGGGTTAAAACGTAGAACATAACAACATATGATGTTGTGAAGCTGCATCAATGAAAAAAAAAAAAAGCACTTCTAATAAAAATGGAGTCTGTTCACTTTGTATGGAGTGATTGAAGATGGGAATGGAAAGAATGTTGTTGTGCGCTGAATTAAAAAAATGGTATAAAAAATTGAGAAAATTAGGTTCTTATTTTCCATCCTCATCTCAGGCTATTTAGCGTGCTATGCACGTGCACGTAATCCAAGGTCGTTGTTTCTTCCTTCCAAGTTTTGCAATTACAAACCCTCTGGAAATTTCTAGGACATAACCGTAATTTTCGTTCCTTCCTGTCCAAAGTCCTAACCGAAAACGACCGGTATCTATAGTCTTTCCACCTTAGCTGGGCCTACTACCCACATGGAAATTAAAATACACGCACGCATGCGTGTATATGTGGCTGTGTATATATATATATACACACACACGGACACACCTCCCCTCCCACCCTTCTTTAATCCTTACGCCTCGTCCTTTCTATCTTCCTAACCCAATCTCCATTCTCTACCCATGGTCGACCAACACCCCATTCTCTGCTGCATGTGCGGCGACGTCGGTTTCTCCGAAAAGCTCTTCCGTTGCACCAAATGCCAATATCGCTTCCAGCATTCGTATGATCATCCGTCATACCCCATCTCACATACCCACGGCATGTACATGCGAATTAATTTCTGCGCTGTTGTCCATTTCTTGTCAGCAGGTATTGCAGCAACTACTACGAATCGTCATCGTCGGAGGAGGCCGCAGCCATCCGCTTCTGCGACTGGTGCCAGAGCGAGCAGCGGGGCGTGGCCAGGCAGACGACGGCCGGCAACACCAAGCGGTCTGCGGGAAAGGATCACGGCCTTCTTCGTAATGGGTATTCGGGAGGGAAAATCAAGCACGGCGATGGGGAGGAGAGCAGCGATCGAGAAAAGAACGCGGGCAGCAGCACTCACTCCGCTAGGCCGGCTGGCCGCAGGTACAAGCTTCTCAAGGATGTTTTGTGCTAGCTGATTAGGAATTAATATAATGATGTCTAAGAGTGAGTGGTCGAGTGCTGTGAATTGAATATCTAGCAATTGTAATTAGTTCTCTACTTCTGCTGTGTGGCGTGCCAATATATGTTGCTGGCATGAGAAACGGTTTGTGGCTTTGTGCAGCTTCTTCTTAAGGTGATGTGTGTGTGTGTGTGTCATCTGTGGGCCGAAAACGGCCCACTAGTCTTCTTGGTCTTTGTAAGATATATTGTAAATGGTTTGCTAGAAATGCCACCAGGTTGTTGGTCGGAGCACCTGCTTGCATGCTTCTAAAATTCCGTTCGAGATAAAAAAAAAAAAAAAAAAAGGCATGGGATGGAGATTTTACTTGGGTGTGTTTGGCTAAAACATGCGCCGATGAAGGAATGGAGATTCCATAATAATAATAATATATGTACATATCTAGTAAAAAAATCAAAGGAAGTCCAACTGGGTATTGCTGTGAATTGAAGTAGAGTCACAATAATGCAACGTTGTTGTATAATTATGTGGATAATGCATGCAGGGTTCAGATTCGTACCCGATTCATATTTCGTTTAGAGGTGGTATGAAGCTAGCTATATTCAGGAGAAATAATTAGATGGATGCGAATAAACAAATCAGCCACCAAATGAGAGGGGAGGATGTATTTGGGCAAGCATGCATATATAGATAGATATAGCCTTTTCTTTTTAAAGTGGATGGTCTGTGCTCCATACGCTTAAGACAAAGTGGGGAGGGACCGGAGATCTCTTTGAGCAAAGAGCTAGGCTGCTAACTAGATGATTCAACGCACAGAAATTCAGGTAAGCTGTTGTTCGAAGAACCTTATAAACGCTGCCTTTTCAGTTCATTGAAAGTATCAATGATACCGTCTTTCTTGCCGACAGCTGCAATTAGTACACATATGCTTGTTTTCGTTCAAATCGATTCGTGCGCATTCTTTGCTTGTCTTGTTACACTCTGACTCATCTCGACACTCCTTTCTTTATCCGTATTTTAAATTATTGGTCACTTTTTTCTGGGGGGGGTACAGGACCCACGCCAATTAGCTGATTTTTTTTGGCCAAAATAATTTGACCACAAGAAAAATAAACTTTTTCTGATGCTAAAATAAATTATATATTTATTTACGCTATCATGTTATTTACGCTAAGTTGCCATAAGTCCGTTTTAAAAAGACTTTAGCTATAATTTTTTTTTACGTTGTTGTTAAATATTGTATAATTTTTAGTGACAATTTTTCGTTAAAAGTTTTTTTTTTTGCATCGCCCATTGTACTATTATAGATAAAAGATACTTTTTAGTGATAATAATTATTTATATTGCTAAATAATATTTTTCAAACAAAAAAGTGCTAAGCGTTGTTAAAAATATGCTGTGAAATATTTATTACTTTATTGTATTATTTGCTTTGTTTTAGTGCAAAAACCATTTCAATTAAATTTTTAGATGGATCATATCTATTTAAAAATAATAAACCATATTTTCATCAAAAAATAATAAACCATATGTAAATATGAAAATCACTTAGATTAGTTCATGTTGTACTGAAATGTTATAATAATTTATGTGGAATACTACTGAATTACCGATGCCATTGAATTCTTCAATATTTTTGCCCCATCGTGAACATATTGATTATTAAATTTAAATTCAATCCACTCATCAGTTAAATCCTTTGTTTTATCGTAGTCTTAAAATCATTTCAACTAAAATTTTAAGTGCGCCATACATGCTTAAAATATTTATGATTATATGAAAATATGAAATCTTTTAGACTTTACTGGATATTATAATAATTTATGTAATCATTTACCTATATAGGATAAATAATTTAGATAGTATATATATGTTGAATTAATAGCTTTGAAATAGATGTATAAATTAAAATTTTTTTGTTATACTAATTTCATTTTCACATCGGTTTTATCAAATGGGGGTCATGAAAATATTTGATTTGGGAGTGACTTGGCCACCTAATTAAAAAATTTTTAAAATGTAATGGATGTAGCAAATTTTGATTTATTCACCAAGTGGAACACTGAAATCTTTAGTGTTACCAACAAAATATAATATTTTTCATAATTTATTATTGTTGTTTATCTATAGAGGAAGAATATTTTAAATAACATAAATGTTGAATTATAGCTTTAACAAAAATTTATAAATTAAATAATTTTATTACATTGGCTTCATACTTCTATTAGTTTTATCCAATGGATCTCACAAATATTTAATTTAGATAAAATTTAATTTTTTAAATGAATGGTTTATAGTGCAATGGTAAAAAATAAAATTTAATTTATTCATTAAAGATGGGTAAAATAGGCAATAAGACTGAAGATTTAGTGTTTATCCAAGGAAAATTGAAACCCAATTCAAACATTTATGATTTTAATTCTTAAATTTTTTTAGCATTAATATGTCGACTCAAACATGTATTTTTACATATAGAAATTTAAAATTTTTGAAGAATATTTAACATTTTTTAATATTGAAAATAAAAATTAACTGTTTAGGTGCTGAATATTATTGAAATCATTTCAATCCAAGTCTTATATAGGTTTTACTTAAAAAAAAGATATACAATCATATATAAAATACAAAAATTGCTTAAAATCTATTTATATAATCATTAAAATATCATAATATTTTATAGAATTATTCATCTACATTAGAATTACATTGTAAAATAAATTTGCTTGAAAAATTGATATAATAGTCAAATTAATTATATTTTGTTGATTTGACCCTTCAAATTATAAGAGATCCATAAACATATTTGGTTTTATCAAATTTGAATCCTCACTTTAGTGAATAATTCTAAATGTAAAAGAATAAATTAGATTTTCTTATAACAGTAAAGGTGTGCCCAAATGAAGAAGTTTTATGCCATTAAATAATTTTTGTTGTTATATTATATGGAGCCATTTACTCATCTTTGATTCAAAGTCGAGAACACACGCACTCAAAAATGTGAAATCATAGGGTATGTCCTTGTTCACATGCCATTAAATACGTGTGTATCAGAGAGAGAGAGAAAGAGAGAGGGGACTACTTTCACATAACAACCAGTGTACCCGTTACTATTTCTCCTTTATATAAATATATATATATTTTTTCAAACCGCATCTTTCGATTCCTCCACAGTGCTAGGGATTGTCCGAAAGTGATGGATATTTAGGTCTTCGAATACGTCTCTCAAAGCATAGTGTTGAACCAGAAAAGCGCAGATGATCATCTAATCATCACAAAAGACAAACAAAGGTCGGCTCCGCTGGCTATCTACCTCATATGATCACAGAGCCCTCCCCTTGGAGAAATGCTTATTCTAGATATATGAGCATACGACACGCACGTTATGCGAATTGAAAGCGAGGTTGGAGAGAGCTGTGTGCTTGTTAATGGCCACACATTCATTCCAGTGGAATTCCAATATATATATACATATTCGGATTTTGGCCGACGCACAAACAACTAGTCATAACTTGTCATTTTCTCCTCCTCAATATGTTCGTCCTCCACGTGATATGTTGACAAATATTTTCTTATGCGTATAACAGTATCGGCAGGATAAGTTATCTTGCACTTGTTAATTTACTTCTTCCCTCTTTCTGATATCATATTATTTTTAATTATTTATTTTACAACTAATTAATATAATACAAATAATAGAGTATAAATTTTATAACTACAGCATTTTATTTATTCTCCTCTGTTCCTTTTGGGTTTGCTTGCGTAGCGTGTAGTAAGAAAGTTGGTTTTGTTTAAAAGAGTAATAGTTAAGTACATCGAGGCTGCATGGAGGTTATTTTTTAATTTTAAACTACTTCCCAAATATAAACAATATTTCATGTTTATCCACGTGCATTTGTCCATGATTTCAACAATTATATACTACAAAATTTTTAATAATTATATATTCAATCTTAAAAGATGTTACTTTCTTTATAAAATATAAGTTTTGAATAAAAAGTATTTTTGTTGACATGATATAATAAAATGCGTTAAATAAAATAAATGGTATAGAATTAAAAAGTTTAAAATAAAACAAATTAATTAAGCGGTTTCATCAATGCTTCGTGTAGCTTGACTAGATTGAATCACTATTCTCAAAAAATACAATAATAAATCCAGAAATAGTAAAAAGAAAAAAGAAGGCTCGTCGATTAAAGTAATTAGAATATCACATTAATCTTCATAGACGAACAAAGAGATTCTAATGCACGAAGCATAATGTCTTTTCTCATCTTTTCAGCCGCTTAATCAAGTCAACAGAAACATGAACTAATTCGGATCAAGGGTATCCAAAACACCAACTAGTTCGATTATTCTATCTTTTTGATTAATGGTCATTAAATGGTAATCAGTTTTAGAAAGTGTGCCATATCGGATGTCCGGCGGATCACGGATGTGCAGAAGTATTTGGAAATTTGGACTTTCTTATGTATATCTCTTTTTTACAGGAAAAAGTAGAAAGAAAAAAAAAATTTCTAAGAATCATACTATATTCGAAGGTATTGAATAGCTCTCCTTTGTGAAACCATCAACAGCTTTTTTCGTTAATCACGAAATGATTGTGGCATCATGACTTCATGCATTGGTCTTGTCTTTTTCCATCAGGGCATCATGTATAAAGAAGTTCACATGCAATTGTTGTTTAGGTGGCTAGATAAAAGCAAAAAAGAAGAAGTAGAAAAAGAGTCTCATATCTAAATTTCCAATATCTGAAGAATTAATTGGTAAGGGAGGAAACTGGCAGACCCACGTTGCACTTTTGCATTTTTAAGAGCCTTTCCTTGTTTTCCAAACCACCTTGAAACGAGCAAGTGAGCAAACGATTGCTTTGGTTTCACTTCTTTAATTTGTCAGTTCATTTTCCTTTCCACAAGCAATATTGGAATCCTATGATGACTCCACCACACCCCATCATCTTTCTAATCCTAAGATGTTTTACGCTGGTCCAAAAGTAATGAATTTGTTGGTTGAAAATGGCATCGCCAGGGAGGGAATATTGCTTCCTTCCCGTTAATCTCATTACAGGAATTACTGCATGCTCTGGTGGGGTGACATGGATTCATTATATATAGCAACAGGATTGTACTTCCATCCCCTGCACTTCTATCCATATCCATCCGTCTTTGCCATCGACAACAACAATTCTATACATGCGTGAGATCCAGAGTTTATGATCTGACATCCAAAACGATTGATTTGACCAAACCCACCTTCCATGTCCCCCTCCTTCCTCCAATTCCCTTCAATTCATCGCTTGACTGAATATCAGAGAAGAATCCAAAATAGTTCCAACATCAAAATGATCAAGATTATCGATGAGCTGATATATGAGATGCATGATGTAAGACACACGAGGAGGCCAAATCTTTTTATTTTTTTATTTTTTTAGAGTGTTCATTAACACTCATAACTTTTTTAACTAAAACTTTTAATCTAAAATTTTTAACTTTCCACAGTTATTATATTTTTAATTATTTTTTCATATATTCTTCTATAACTATACCATCTTTTAATCATTTCTACACAACTATTCATATGTTTAACTTATCTATTTTAGATTTTGTTATTTTTATTTTTCATTCTTACTCCTGTTATATTATATTATTTTCTCATGTTTCAAAAGTTTTATGACTTTCTCCAAATATATTTATTATGTTTGACCCTAATATCAAATATACTTACTATATTTTCAAAATTTCAAATATACTCATTATATTTATAGTTAATCCTAAAAATTCCAATTCCATTAAAAATCGTTAGTTAAAATTTTTAAATGCCCAGAATACCCCTATTATAAAATAATAAAATAGAAAAATAAAATTGTGGTTCTCCAAATTTAAAGCTCGTGTATAATTAGGGCATGATGAATCATGATATTCAAAATTTTAATTATGTCCAAAATTTGATGGGCATATTAATAACTTTACATATTAACTAACAGTGTTAACTCACAAATTGAGTATTTCTAGGATTAATGGCAAATGTAGTAAATGAATCTAAAAATTTTGAAATATACTGAGTATACTTGGTACTAAAGTGAAACGTAGTGGGTATATTCAGGAAAAGTCTAAAGTTTTATTACTTTCCAAATGCACCCTTCAGAAAACTTTTGGGTGGAATGATGGGCTTCGGCCCTGTGGTTTTAAACTCCAAAGTTCGAACATCTAAGCTGTAGATTGGGCTGAGAAATTATGCTGCGTACTGGGCTTTCATCAGTTGTTCGCGAACTCCAATGGGCTGAAAGGTGACTGTGAGACAACAGCTAACGTTGGCTTGGAACCGGGTGCGTGGTGCCATCAGATCCAGCCGTTCATCCAAAACCATGAAATATTTTGCAAAAATAAAGCACTTATGATTAGCAGCTGTTAGGTTTCCTAAATGAATTTTGATCCTTAAAATTAGGTCTGATCATGTTTTTGATTAATTTTGACAAAATTTTGTATTCCACCTAAACAAATACGGAAAATAAAACGTCCTCGAAATTATCCAAAGACAAGTTATCTGCAGCTTGATGCACGAAGGCACTAATTCTATAATTTTTCTTGTCTAATTTTTTTCATGCAGCGTGTACGTTAATCGTATTAACTTCTTTTTTCAACTTCATACATAGACTTTCTTGCCATGTGGTAGTTGGATGGTTACTGGTTGTCCAACCAGTCCCATGCAAAAGAGGTGCTGGCTAGTAGACGAGGGTTGGTTTAAGCAGGGTATAACTATATGTATAACTGGTCTGGTTTGAATTTAAAATTTCCAACATGACTTTACTTGTTCTTAATACAATTTTACTCATTTCCTTTACACATCGTTACATTCTTATTTCAGATTTAGATTCCATCTAAGAACTTTGTATCATTTGAAACACTCTCCTGATGACACCTTAAGTTTAACTCGATTGCAAGCTTAAGATTTAGTTTGGCTAAGTGGTTTGCTTATCGCCGAGCCTGTGTGATTAGTAGTTTTGTGGGAAGCAATTTTAATTAACTTTCGTAAGATAATGCTTACAAGGCCTAGACCATGCTCGTTAAAAGAAGCCTACAACCTTCAACTTAGATGTGTAAGTTACCCAAGTTAAGGTCATCAAATCAAGTACAAAACTATCAGGATTACAAGTTTTCTTCTTATCTGGCGGGAATCTATCACATGAGAATGAAATGTCAGTTACTTACCCGAGGACCTGAGTATTGACCAATGCGCTCTACCTGATTATTGTTTTATTATTATTATTATTATTATTATTATTATTATTATTATTATTATGTCTTTTTCTGTTTTCTTCCTAGAGGGGAGAAAATTATCATCCACTATCCCCATAGCCGGCTGCATGCCCAATCTCGAAATGGGCTTGATTAAGTACATCACTTACCTGCCCCGACACGTTGTGGTAACCATGCGCGATACAGTTGTAAAAATGCCATGGTTTGAAACATCAGTCCCACCTTATTGTGTAGGTTTTTAATTTCCTCCTAATGATGAGAATTTGTAGAAAATTTCCTTAATATTATAAGAAAATACGTTAAAAAAAGTGCATCAATTTCTTGAATTAATGAAATTGCAAAGCTCAAAGAAATGAAATTATCGATGATATTTGATGCACCATGGTGGCATGTAAGAGAATTCAAATCAAGCTGCGGGGACAGAGGGAGAAAACTCCAATAATAATAATAATAATAATCATAATAATAATGATGACGATGATGATATAATCGTACATGTGTAGTACAACATGATTGGTCGTTTGCATAACAACACCCAAACTCGGGAGAACGCCGGCAATCTTATAGGGGGACAGTGGATATGCCCAGCCATCATTTTTTATTATTTTTTTGGTTGATGTAAGCCATCAATTAATTACAAGAAGATTATATGGATGGCCTAGCCCTCAAGGGCGGCCACAGCTGCGCCCTACAGATGCATGTGCAAAGGATTATCATACTCTGCTGCAGTACCACCAGCGGCAGTGGATCCCAGCTACCCTCCGCCCATCAGATCAGATGGTTTGCGAGTCTGACTATTGGCACAGTACCCTCAAGTTTTCGGTTCTCATAATTAAGTGAAGCCCACGTTTCGATGATTGTCAATTTATCTGCACGTGGACCACCAAAAATATAATAATAATAATAATAATAATAATAAATATTTAGATACTAATTGGCCC
>JAXCLR010000073.1:25569032-25595769 GCA_035584095.1 Annona squamosa | reverse complement strand
TATATTTATTTTGGATTTTTAAATACAGAGGTATTTAAGTCATTTTAAGAATATTTAGAATGACTTAAATACCCCTGTATTTAAAAATTCAAAATAAATATATATACATATCTAAAAATAGTAAAATTTGATTTACAGATTAAATATAACTAGATTAACATGTTTATAAATTTTTTTTTCAAAAAAAATTAAAAAATATATATTTTTTGACCAGTCGGAAATCACCAGTCGGCTAGTTATATATATAATTATGTAGAAATTATTAAAAAATAGAATAATTTATTAAAAAATGTGAAGAAATGATTAAAAAATAAAATAACTCCAGAGAACGAAAATTTTAATTGAAAAAGTTTTAGAACTTGCCAGTCATGCTTGAATCTTGCTCGGCCTAGCTGATTTCAAAGGGGGGCAAAAAAAATCGTTGACCTGGTCACTGGCTAAACTAGTGGGATTTTTTAATATTAAAGTGCAGAGGAAGTAATGTCTACCATATTGCTGATTGTGTGAAAACTGAAAGCCGACTTGAAGAGCTAGGGTGAAAATAAAAAGCAACAGGAACATGCTTCGCTACGCAAGTCATTAATGGGGTTCATCCTTGTGGCTACAGCCCAGAAACTGCGCCATCCCATCCACCCAACTAATTCCACACACCTTCGTTGATATATACACGCATCAGAAAGTTCGCCTCATAAGCCACTTGAATATAACATTAAGCTAATGACTTGTTTAGCCCCCTCCCCAAACAAATAATATCATAAGAGCCTATGCCCTGCGTCATGTTCATTGTCTTGAAACTCAGGGGTATGAGCAGGCAATTTTGAAGTTGCCTATGTATATCTACCATTCCGGATAAAAAGAAAGAAAAACATAAAAGAACCAAAACCAGCATTCTGCAACCCACACTAAACAGGCCTCATCTCCTGGTTTGTATGTTCCACGCCATTCTCAGAGGCTGCAGCTTCGCGGTTATCACCTGTATTCATTTCCTGCACCAGTGGAGGATTTATGATCGTCATGGGCATTACAACACTATCGGAAAGGCGTCCCTTCATCTCCCTGTGCTCCTGGCAGAGGGCACACCAGTGCATGCAGCAGTGGACTACACATGGATCACAGGGTGAATTCTGCAGAAGGTTGCCGCAACAAGTCAGCATTGTTGGTCATCAGCAATTCAGCACAAATTATGTTTAAGTCTTGAAGATCTGTATATACTTCCCCACCAGTATCATTGTGCATGCCCCTGCATAAGTACCAGTGTTGCATCTTTTTATGCACTCCATGTCATAATTTTTTTGATCAAACCATGTCATACTTGTTGTATGCACATTCACTTGAAGACAAGCACCTTTATAAAGCTTTGAAAGCATATGGTCATGTAAGTATTGCTTGGGGGAAATGAAACTGCAATCTGATACTTGATGCCAGAAGAAATCCATCTAAATCAAATGAGAAAGAATCGAGTAAAAGCATTGCGCTTCACCTTCCCACTTGTGAATTCATCTTGGCGGTCCTATGATTTGCAGCTTTTTTTTTATTGGTTATGATTCATAGCTTTAATCAAATTAATAATTAGTTGAAGAACACATATATAGGTTGACCTTTAAAGGACTACAACAAAATATCTACGTAGATCATTTCACTTGAGAAAAGATATGTTAAGGCTATTGACTTATGTGAACCTTATCAGCAACAAATTTCGCTTATTATTTATATCAAGATATTGAATTTATAAAGCAACATAAACAGTTGGGGCTTTTATAGGGCCCATGGGACCACATGCAGTACCTTGCTCGTGGTGCATCATGTGCTTTAGCAGATCCTCTCTCACACTTAACATTGTTGAATTGGGAAAAATTCACTGTCCTGTCCACGGTCCACCTAAACTCAGACTTGGCTGTCTCTCACCAAGTTCGGTGACAAAACTTGGTGCCATGAGTGGACAACGAGTCATCAAAGTTGGAGACACCTCAGCTCATGAGTACATGGGTTTGTCTGAGTCACAAGGTACATGGGCTAGGGTATAGAATGAATGGGAATAGCATGGTATATGAAAAAAGAACTCCTTGAGCACCCATTTTCTTACACTAGCAAAGGCGTTGAATCACCAATTAATGATTCAATCTTTTAATGGTTAAATAGTGGTAATAAGAGAAATAATCAATATGGTGAAAGCCACTTGCAGACAAAAAGACACATAATCGGATAAACAATCATTTGGACAACTGCAGGCATAGCTTCGTTTTTATTGTTAGATGCCCATGGCTCAGCAGCATAGAAGGCCTCAATGCACAATCTCGAGTTCCAGCATACTGAAAGGAGAATTGGGACCTCTTTGGCCCTGTGTCGGGCATAACATTAAGTGCTTCTGTACCTTGAGATGCATGCAAGAAGTGTTTAGCTCGATTTTATTGAAGCCTGTCTGAAGCATTTTTCGCATGTAAAAGCTAGAATCATAGCTTTTTCAGGGAGTCAAAATTCCCGGGTTCTTTCAAATGGGCTGTGTGTTTAGATCTTTCTTCCAAAAGGAAGCCAGGCCAAACAGGCCCTTGGTCCATGTGACTAACATTCTGGATCATCACCATTTAAAAATAAAAAAAATCTAGTAGACTAACTATCAGCTATTAGCAGAATATAAATAAATAAATAAAAAACTATCAACCATTAGCAGAAAAGGCAGTAAAGGAGAAAGAAAGAAATTACCTTCAGATGATATTTTTTTTGTAAAGATTGACGAAATAGGCCTGTATAGATGCCACACATCCACCAAGCAAAAAACAAGCCCTCGCAGATGAGAAAGGATGTCCTCGGATCAATACCATGGAATATTGCAGTTGCAGCAGCAATTGCCATGCCACCCTCCACACAAACAGCATGACAAATGCAAGGTTGGGTCCAGTTAATGTCCTCTCTCAACCTCTCAACATTACGGCCAAACAATACACATGGGCAAAAGAGTCCAGTCCAGCCTGTACACGGAAGACATGGATATATAAAACATTTATCCGTCAAAGAAGCCATGCACATACAATCATAACAAGGGTATCTGAGACACTCCCCTATCATACAACGCATGTAGACATAAACATACCATATGAAAATATAATTATCTAAGATACATGTAACTAACTGAGACAGCTTATCTTGTCAGCAATGAAGATAGTGGTCAATCATACTCGGGAAGGTAAGATGAATATGACAATGGGAATGTTTCTATGCATAAACTAAGTTCAAGTAACAAAGTAAATGAGACCAAGCTGAGGAAGAGCAATAATAGTAGTTTATGATAGTCGCCACATGCAAATATTTTGTTGAACCAATTTAGGTGGGATTCTTAAACAACTTCTGATGATGATGATGATTCATGCAATTGAAAACAACAAATTAACATGATAAAGCATCTATCCAAGCAGTTACAATGATGAGGACCGTTGGTGGAGATAAAGCTAGTTTGCTAACTGCCTATCCACAATGGTAAGGATCAGGTTGTCCTAAAATAAAATAAACTGGAGAAGGACAGAAACGGAATTGTGAAACTTCCAATTATAAGAACCTTTCCAATTATGCACCATCATGCAGATTGATAGAAGTCACATTCTGAACAAGGTAATTAGCAATTTGCAAATTTAGAAAATGAAATGATAAAACAAATTAAAATTAAGGAATTTCAGCAAATCTTACAACTATCTGGGTCTTCAGTACAGCCAAAAATTCCAGTTGTCCAAGGTTCATCTCCAGGCGGCTGATAGCTTTCAGGAAGTGGCTGACCACATTCATTACATCTCCGACCAGCCAGCTGCCCATGTAAACAATAATCAAATTTTAGAGGGGAGGAAATTCAAATAGTTACTGATAGTGTTCCCAATCAAATAGTGTTCCCAATCAAATAGTGTAGCTTGTTTGAAACCATCCTGTTGAGAGAAATAAAACCAAAACCGGCTTAGTATAAGGTAAAGATGGACTTATTGGTCCCTTTGAACAAGCAAGGCTTTCTTTTGAAAACAAATATTTTAATGTGTCCAATTTGCAGATAATGCAAATAATAGTTGAATAAATAGAAACCGACTTCTGTTGCCACAAGTGGATAAAGAATAATTTCAATAAGCCACAAAAATATTAGTGGCATGTATTTGAATTGAATCAAGGCTATCAGTTAAATAACATAAAAGCAATTCTTTCTTTGATACTTGAACTTAAGGCAAATTTGGTTAAATTTTTTTTTTTTTTTTTTTTTAAAATGCACTGTGAATCTCATTTGAGTTGAGAGTAGTAAATCTTCCACGGTCTAAGATGGCTGGGATCTATAGATTAATCAATTCTAGGGTCCAAACCGGGGGTGTTTTGCTCCCTTGTAAATTTATATGACTAACGTCTCAACTAATTTCCATTGATCGAATTGTAAATGCCTGGATCATGTATGATTATAATTCAAATTAACTGTGCATCCAGACAAAATTGTCACTTCTGGAGGTCTAATAAGTGTCGTCAAGAGGCCATGCAGACGAACATATCTATGTTCACTCCATCAATGAGGTTTACTGCTTGGTTAAGGTGCTGAGTAGCTGAAAATCAATCAGATCCGCTCCACACGCGACGCACTCCTACAATAACGTGGAAAAATTGAAATGCATGGTCATAAAATATAGGAACGCATTCCATGTTGCATATTACGAAGAAGTCTCACAAGCGCGTATGCCAGAAAAATCTTCAGCCAGATAAGTTCGTGTTAGAGAATCAGAGACGGATCAAAATGAAACAGTTCGCAAAATGCGGTGAGACGAGCAATCTATCCAGGGATACTCAACGCAAACAACTAAAATCAAATGAATCGCCATGGAAATTTCAAGACTACCAAGAGGCTCGCTGACCTGAGGAACCTCAATGGGCTGATTCAGCTCTCCAGGCTGAATTTCATCCATCGGCGCATCATGCTCCTTCGTCAGCTTCACATACCGCGATTTCGGACCGTCTTCCGCCATCTCTGTCTAGCTCACCGGTGCAGATCCAGAATCAAAACACGCAAATCTCACTCCAAATGGTAAACGCCTAAAGCTCACTTTTCCGCGGAAAAGCAATAGCCACACAAGTCGGAAACCGTAACCCTAGATTTCTGGTGCAGACATGGACATGCAGACATTCAAGCCGGGACGCAGGTCCGGATAATTAGTCCAAGCGGCGGATGATTCGAGACTTCGAAATGCCCACGAAAATCGGCGGTTACGAGGATGATTCAGATTTCAGAAATTACAGCACCATCGCAAGACTGAAAGAAAAGAGGGGTAGCATGCACCTGCTCACCGCGAGTGTGCATATTTCCACGCGTGTGGTAGATCATGTCCGTCCATCATGAAATCCGGTGAGTTTGCATAACCTCGCTTCAGCAATTTTGGTGTTTTGCACAATAATCCCTACTGATTTCAAATTTCGCAAACACACTTCCGTTTAATTTCTCGTTTTTAATTAGGTAAGTGAGAAGCTGTTAGATCATCCAATTGGATTGCATAGATAGGAATGGCAAACATTTTTCATTCCAATTTTTTTTTTTCCTAATTTTTAAATGCGCAACCACCTTGTATTTCTCTGTTAAATACTACATTTTCATTTTTAATACATAATAGCTCTCTCTCAGCCAAATCCCATCACAATCCATCAAATTGGAATATCATGAACAGTCAAGAAAAAGATGGTTTAAGTTGTTTCCGGGTATTTTAAACCTGATACATTCGTACCTTTGTTTGCTTGAAGATGGCTAAAAAAAAGTGGGGAAAAGATATCACGAATTGTCCTGAATAATCAATAAAAATATAAGCTATTTTAAGGTATTTTAAACCTTACACATTGCTAGCTTTGTTCGCTTGGAGATGGAAAAAAAAAATTGAGAAAAACATTGTGTTTTATATTATGTGATATGGTGATGATAATAGGCACAAATAATAAAAAGAAAATTAATGTAATAATACGTAAAATGTAAAAAAATGATTGGAATATTTGTACTAATTGAAAAAATAACGGTAATAAAAATATTAATTTATACCAAAAGATGTGTAAAAAGGTAAGGAAAAATTTTTAGATAATTTTTAAAAAATTAAGGATGCCTTTGGGAGATGTTAATTGTTGTAAAAGTTTTTGAATATGACAAAATAATATAATATAATAGAGGTAATGACGAAGAGTAAAGAAAATATAGTTACGATATATAAGTTAGTTGAATGAATAGTTGTGTAAAATGATTGAAAAATAGAATAAATGCACAATAAAATGTGAAAAAATAAATAAATATGATAATTATAGAAAGAAAAAATTTTATATTAAAAAGTATTAATGGTAAACAAGTATACCCATAAATTGTTTTAAAATGATTATATTTGCCAATGTATACAATCAAAGTAATTATTGGTATAGGGCGTGTTTGAAAAGTAATAAAATTTGTTAGATATAAAATTTTTGATATAAAGGTTGTTAAATTGAAATAAAAATGATGTGATATGATAAAAATAATGGCGAGAAGTAAAGAGAATAAAATTAAAATAGATAGATAAGTTGTATAAGTGGTCGTGTAAAAGTGATTAGAAAGTATGATAATTGTGTAAGAAAATGTGAAAAAATAATTAAAAAATACAATAATTATAAAGGGTGAAAAGTTTTAGGGCTTGTATCCTACCATGGTATAAGTGAGATATGTTTTACGAGGTGGTCATTTACTTTACCAATAATCATATTTTTCAACTTTTATTCATACATTCCAACTTTATCCTTTTCATCTCTTATTAATTATATAATTTTTAAAATATTTTATTTCACACTCCCAATTTCATTCAGCAATCCTACAAAAATATTAATTACCAAACAAACTATTAGATTAAAAAATTTTAGCTTGACATTTTTTTAATTTTGTCAAATACATCTTTAAATGAAAAGTTTCTGATATAAAAGATATTGAATTAAAAAAAAATAATGTAGAATGACCAAGGCAATGATGAAGAGTAAATAAAATAAAATTAAAATAAACAAATTAGTTGTGTTAGTAGTTGTAAAGAAATGATCGAAAAATATGACAGTTTATAAAAAACTGTAAAAAAATTAAAAATTATGATAGTTATAGAAAGTGAAAAATTCTATATTGAAAAGTTTTAGCTTAACTTTTTTTACATTACCAAACACACCAATAGTAATTACATTCACATTAAAAAAACTTATTCGATGGTTCAGATTTATAAAAGATATTTTGATTTTTAAAAAATTAAAAATTAATACTTGTTATACACATAGCTACAAATATTTAAAATTTATAAGCATATTTACAATAAATGTCAAATCATAAACACAATTTATGCAAAGAAAATATACAACAAAAGTAACTCAAAAAATGAAATTGATAGTTTATAGTGTGATATAATTGTGCCAATGACTTTTAGTAAATAAATTAATGGAAATATATAAGTTTTTTTTTAGCATAAATGAAATATATAGGTTAGTTATATGATATTATCATCTTTTTCACATTAAAAAAAACTCTTTTAGGATGTGTTTAGCGATGTGAAAAAATATTAAAATAAAACTTTTCAATATACAATCTTTTATTCTCTATAAATACTATATTTTAAAATTATTTTTATATTTTCCAATATAATTACCTTACTTTATAATCATTTTTATACAATTATTCATACAACTAATTAATTTATTCAAATTTAGTTCTCTTTATTTCTCATCATTACTCATATTATATTATATTATTCTCTTCAAATTAAAAAAATTTTACGTTAAAATTTATTAATTTAAAAAATTTATTACTCCTGAACACACCCGCGGTGAACTTCTAAGAATCCACGTGCGCCGTTCCAAGCGACTCTCTTCCGCCACCCATTCACTTCCAACCCGCTTCTAACTGCCCAGCCAACCATTTCTCCAGGCTGCCAGAGAGTGGAGATGGCTGAAAGTGCTAGCTTGGTGAGGTACGGAGTCGTAGGGGTTGGGATGATGGGAAGAGAGCACATGATCAATCTAGGCCACCTCCAGGACGAAGGCGTCATCGTCTCTTGCATCGCCGATCCTCACGTCCCCTCTCAGCACCTCGCCTTGCAAGCGGCTTCCTCCTTCAACTGGCCGCACCTACAGGTTCGTCTTTCCAATCCTTCTGCAATACCAGAACAACCTCTCCTAACCCCTGTGTCAAAACCAATCAGTAGAACTGATTGTTCTACGTTGCTGCAGGTTTTCTCAGGGCACAGGGAGCTGCTGGACAGTGGGCTCTGTGACGTCGTCGTCGTATCCACTCCAAACATGACCCATTTTCAAATCCTGATGGACATAATCAGTCACCCCCGACCCCATCACATCCTGGTGGAGAAGCCCCTGTGCACCACCGTCAATGATTGCAAAAAGGTCAATGGATACATAGTTAATCAGGCCCGTTAACTTCTAATGTGTCCAGTTTGTACGATTGTACTTGAGCTAACCGGTCAGAATGCTTTTAGGCATGGATTTTATATTCAGGTTGCGTCTGGGAATCAGGAAATGAGAAAGAAGAGGATGCACAATTGGAAAATGATATGAGAATGTGGTTGAATAGGAAATGACACGATATGAGTCATATGACTGGGGTTTGTGATTTGAAACAGAGTAAATAAAGATAAAATAGGTATTTTTTGGATAAAAAAACTAGTAATGATTGGAAACATATGTGACAATGAGAAAAAAAGAAGGATAGTTTAGATAAATGAAAGTGAAAATTTTATATCAATTAAGAGGAGTTGGGCAAACGAGTAACATGATTTCCTATCATTTTCTTCCTAAACATTGCTTCTGTCTTATCCTTCTTTCATGTATCTTGGTAACACTGCTTAGTGGGTAACCATATGTTTTCTTTCAGGTCATAGATGCAGTTAGAAGGAGGCCTGAGATTCTGGTTCAAGTTGGGCTGGAGTACAGATACATTCCTCCAATTGCTAAGTTAATAGAGGTTGTTAAGGGTGGGTCCCTTGGACAAGTTAAAATGGTAGCAATTCGCGAACATCGATTTCCTTTTCTCGTTAAGGTACAAGTGCAGGTTGTCTGAAAGTATTTGTAGCACAAGTACGTTAACAGAAATGCTTAGCAGACAATTTCTCTTCCTGATCTAGGTTAACAATTGGAATCGGTTCAACATCAACTCAGGTGGGACTTTGGTGGAGAAGTGCTGCCATTTTTTTGACCTTATGAGACTGTTTGCAGCTGCAAACCCCGTTCGGGTGATGGCTTCTGGTGCTATCGATGTCAATCACAAGGATGAAATTTATGATGGAAAGGTTCACATAGGTTGCTTGTCACTTCTTGCCTTTCCAAAGCTGTGTTTTTTACCCTTTTGTGATGCAAGCTGCTAGGATCCCCACTTGCTCCTGTTATTTTTGGCCTTTGATCAAAAGCTACCTATGTGTCAATGCACCCCTTTGCTTTTTTAATTTTAGTTTTTTCTTCAAAGTTCTAAACCTATGTGTATTTGTTTATGATGCTAAAAATAAATATATTAAAAAGCTGTTTTTATCATATATTTATTTTATATTTTTCATTGTGTATTCACTCTCCAAACGTGTTAAGTTTTTGAAATATCTAAGTCTCCAATCAAAGTAACTTTTGATATCATAAATAAAAATCTATTAATAAGGATAATAAGCGGTTTTGATGGAGGTCAAGTTGGGCATGCCTTGGCAATACAAAAAACTATAAAAAAAGAAAATGGAGGAGGGATTTTATGTGAAAAAGTTGTGCTCAGTGAAACTAAGATCTTTTGAAAAGCCATAGGGTAATATTTTTTCACTAATTGAGGAAAGTGAGTACAATGATGTTCTTAAACGATGTTTGGGAAAGTGACCAAAGCCTTGCAAGTGCCAGAGAAAAGTTTCGAGGGTGAGAGTGGGGATTGTCCTTAGTATTTTGAAGGGAGCTAGAATATAGTCTCTTTCTAGATGTTAATTGCTACTTATATAGGTCCTTTCTACTTTGATGGATGTGATTTCCTTGATTGCAAGATTCAATGCTGATCTCATCATGAGATCAAGTGTAATAATGTGTAAGGTGACTTTATTAGTAAATTGGGGGGTTTTCTAACATGGTTCACCCTTTGCAAGTGGTTTTGTTAAGAGTAGTTGAGTGTGGTGATTAGGGCTGCTCAAAAGGAGCAAGGCGATACCACATAACTTTATTCATAGAGGAGGAATCAGACTGCGTGGACTTTCTTAATTATGTAAGAGAAGGGCGAGTAGACATGTGTCAAAGGTAGGTGCTGGGTTGATGCATTCATAACCCCAACTTTCTGACTTCGAAAGCCATGGCTTCGTCTTCGTAGTGGGGCAAAGGCACATTGAGGCGATTAAAGGGGGTGGAGTCTTTGGACCATGGCCTTTGCCTTGGCTTCAATTGGGACTTTACTACATGACTTGTCCCTTGAGGATTTAGTTATTTCGAACCATTTTTATAGAGGGATTGAATTTGCACACTTAATTAAGTGATAACATCACTTCAATCAACATGTCTTTTGATTGGCTTGTCATTCAAGGCGTTTTGATGTGGAAAGTGGTAATAGTGGTTATAGTCGCCTATGAATTCGCTAGTTCTTCTGAGCTAGCATTTTTTGCATTGGATGGTTCTAGTGTTTGCTTGAGTTCGTACTTTTTCATTTTCATCTTTCTCCTTAAGAATCTTTGCACATTGATGGTAGACGAAAAGAGAAGAATCTTCACAATTGATCTGGCATCCATTCGTCAATATTATGAGATTTCGAGGGAGACAAAGTTGTTGGTGACTAATCTTGATGACACCCCCCCAAGCTCTAAGTTGGGATTCATTTATATAATAAGTTTATGCTCAAGGAGGGGGTTAGATTGCTGTTAGAGTTTGACATATCCGAAGCCCTGACCATGTTCAAGGTGGTGTTAATCCGAGTGGCATCAAATAGTTGGAAGATCCTCCAAACCATGTTTTGGGAAATTAGATCTTGTAGATGCCCTCTTAACAAGGAAGTAGTTCAGGGAGTACTAGGCATTGGTTGGGAAAGGAAACTCTAAGGTAGTGAACAACTTACCGGATTTGGTGAAGGATCAGAAAAACTATGGTTGGGACTGGTGGCACTTAGCAGGAAGTGGTGTTGAAATAGATGACTTGAATGAATGGAAGAAGCTACAAGAACATCTCTTATAGGGGTGTTGACAGATCAGGTTGGACGTGTTGGAGTATAATCCTAATCTTAATCCTAACCCATTTAAATATCTCAATCTTAATCCATTTATTAACCCATTTAAAAATCTCAACCCTAACCTATTTACAATTCATTTAATAAACGGGTTGGTGGGTTGTTAACGGATTGTATAACAAATAACCTGAAAGCCTAGACTCTAGTAAATGATGATCTTGCAAGGAGAGACGAGAGAGTGTTTTCGGCGTAGGGGAAATGAAAATAGGATAATAACGGGAAGATGGAATTAGGGTAGCGGTGAAAAAATAAAAATTAGGTGACTGAAGGAAGACTTAGAGAGGAAAAATAATCAAGGGGTTTACATATATATATATATATATTAAATTTTAATAAGTTAAGCGAGTTAAATCGGTTGAATGAATTAAACGGGTTGAACATGTTATATGGGTTAAATGAGTTACTAAATGGGTTGACAAGTTATAAAATCTCAACCCTAATCCATTTATTTAATTAAATGGTTAAACAGGTTGACAGATCATAACTCATTTATTTAAAAATCCCAACCTAAACCCATTTATAAACGGGTTGGACGAGCGAGTTGATGAGTTGACCATAACCATTAACACCTTTAATCTCTTATAGGTTCTTGTTCTCTTATAATGGGGGAGGAAGTTGTGCGCCTACTTCTGATAATGTGGTTGCTCGAATGGTATTTCTTAGCTTCATTACGCTGATTCAAGTGATGTCAAGTAGTTGGAAGATCCTCTATGCTATCTTATATTTTGGGGAATCAGATCCCGTGGACAACCCTCTTAATAAGGATATTGTTTAGGGAGTACTAGGCATTGGTTGGCAAGGTAACTCTAAGGTAGTGGACAACTTGCTAGATTCGGTGAAGGATTAGAAGAACTATGGTTGGGACTGGTGGCACTAGCAGGGAGTGGAGCTGAAATAGATGGTTTGATGTGAATGAAAGAATATCCCGGAGCATCTCCTGTAGGTTCTTACTCTGTTATAGTGGGGGAGGAAGCTAGGCATTTACTTTTGACGGTGTGGTTGCTCAAATGGTAATTTTTACCTTCATCACGTTTTCAATGAGAGGAGGGAAGTGTTGAAAATAATCAATCCCTCACAAATGGGCATCAAATGATGGAAGTTCAGTTGAGCACGCTTCAACAATACGAAAATGACAGAAGTAAAAAGAAAACGGGTAGGGGGTTTTACATGGAAAAGGGGGATTTGGTGAGTTTGAAACCTTCTTGAAAAGTTTTGGGGAAACAATTTTCATTAATAGAAGAAAGTATAACGATGTTGCTAGACGATGCTTAGAGAAGTGGCTGAAGTCTACAGGTATGGGAGAAATTTTGAGAGAGAGAGTGTGGATTGTCCTTAACGTATTGAAGGTCGTTAAGAGTGGAACCCTTTTTTTGATATCAAGTGCTGCTTATATAAGTCCCTTCTACTTACATAGGGCGTGTTTGGTTGAGGATAAAACTTTTTGATGAAAAGTTTTCAAGGTAGAAGTTGTTAAGTTGATAGAAAATAATGTGATATGATAGGGGTAATGATGAAGTATAAAGAGAATAACATTAAAATAAATAAGTTAGTTGTATGGGTAGTTGTATATAAATGATTGAAAAGTAAAGTTGTTTGTATAGGAAAATGCAAAAAATAATTAAAAAATAGGTTAGTTATGGAAAGTGAAAAGTTTTAAATTGAAAAGTTTTGGTTGACATTTTGTGTCCAACCAAATACACCCATAGTGTGCAGTGTTCTCGATTGGAAGACGATGCAAATTTCATCATGGGATCATGTGTAATGATGCAAAGGGTTGTACTAGTGAACCTTTGCAAGTAGTTGTGTAAGAAGGGTAACTTTAGAGAGTACAGTGGTGCCACGAGATCTCTTATGTAGAGGGGCCGACCACCTTGGACTTTTTTTGGACTATGCAATAAAAGGGTAAGCAGCCAAGCAGGTATGTGCTGGACAAGTGGTAGACTGATGTAGTCACACCTTTACTTTTTGACTTTGAGCGCGTGCATTTGTGGTGGAGAGGGGGCATGTAGATGTCAAAATGGGGTATAGTCCCCGGATTGGATAAGCCCTTGGTTGAGACTATTTATAACATCAAATTTTTATTTTTAAAATTAAAAAGCAAAGATGCGTACGGATAGGTTGCATTATATCCATACTTGTGATTTTTATTATTCCTTTTTTTGATCAAACAAACAGAAAATTTCCATTGATGATGCTGAAAATTTTGAGGTCTTTGGATTACTACACTCTAGTATTGTAGTGCTGAGAATAACACTTCGTTTTTCGTCCCAATGGATGATTAGATGAAATTTGTCCATTATATTTAACATTACTTGTGTAGCTAATAATTCAAAGATCAAACAATAAAATATGGTGGTGGGCTTGAAACTAGAGTAGTTTGAGAGTGTCCTTATAAATTCTTTCCTTGCTAGACCCAAGAGGATGTAACTAGGCGCAAATACATTTGAAAGCTTTTCTCATGTATTGATGCTTGTTTCTATAAAATTTTAAGAATTCCAATACACATGTTGATTGAGGTAAGTAATTCTATATTTAAAAATAATCTTATAAATTTTTGTTTGCAAAGGCCTGTGATTGAAATGATTTCTGCTATTATGATCAAAGAGTGGTAAATGTAATTGTTGGATTGGACTTCTTCTAGCGCGTCTCTAGTTGGCATAAAAAGAAAGTGGTTCCTTTGAAATTTCAACGAAAGCATTTCTTTGAATGATTTTCCTACACATATGTCCTCATGCATATGATTATTTTGGGGGAAATTCCGAAATATACCCATGAATTTTGACCTTAACTCTTCTCGTACCCATAGATTTTCAAAAATTTCTTACATACCCATGAATTTTATTCAAGAGTCCTCTCATACCTATGGCCGTTAAGTTCTATTTTCTATGTTTAATTTTCAATTTTTAAAATTTTTAATAATTTTGAATTCTCCAAAATGCCCATATTAGAGCCGGACGTTTGTAGATGACCGCATGAGTACTGATGTGGTTACATTACCGAAGCACCAACATTAAGTACTATACCCTCTTCAACTGATGGCAATCGTGGCGCATGGCTACCTAAATCAAGAGTAATCTTTCCCTCCTCACTATTAGCAAATGCAACATTGATTTGGGTCGCACTTGCTTCTGGTCCCCATGAAAATCCATTTACATCATCCATGCGCTATCAAAAGTATTCCGATCAAACTCTAGCCATTGAAAGCCCACCTCAAAATTGGAGAAGGAAGAGGATTCCTGATCTCGCATCTGCCGTAGTCGTACTGCGAGTCATTGTCTTCCTTACATTCGGCCTCTGCTTCCGTGGCTGCTATCTCCTATCTTTGAATCCGAACTCTCAAATCCAGTATGCTTACAATCATCCAAACCTCCAAACCTCTGTGGCACATGCGTGAAATTAGATTCGACACATAGCATGAAATTGTCTAAACTGCTAAACGTACATGGCTATGGAGTCACTATCCATGCGCTCATGGTTGCCTTTGCTAAAAAACCCACTTTAAATCTAGACGAATCAGCTCAAGACAATAGGGACAGTATTAGGATTTCAAATGACAGATGGGCAATGACTTTGGAGCCCTAAGTTAAGGGTAGATTCATAATTCAACATGGCTGATAATGGATGTTGGTCTCGGACTTTATGGCTTGGGTATGAGAGGAATTTTGGGTAATTGGGTACAAGAGGAATTAAGGTCAAAATTCTTTTTTTTTTTTTTTTGAAATTTAAATTTTGTTTAGTGCAATTGAATTTGTGCCATTGCTATAACTATTGAAGAACTTTTAAGATGGCTAAAATTGAAGATTCTTTGGCTAATTTTGCTGCTTGAATATTTCTGCAAACAGTTCTTAATTTTTCTCTTGTTCTCTAACAATTTAATACTGAAAACAGGTACCTGATATAATTGATAATGCATTTGTTATCGTGGAGTTTGATAATGGTTCCCGTGGAATGCTTGACCTGTGCATGTTTGCCGAAGGCAGTAAAAATGAGCAAGAAATCTCTGTTGTAGGTGATATAGGGAAGGTGTGAACGTCTTCTGTGTGATTATGTTTCTTTCTGTACATTTTTTTTTTAAATCCTGCAATGGACATGCAATTGGGAATATCTAAAACAACAATTGCTTAAGTGGACATCTCAAATGGCCATATTCATTGACAGGGTGAGGCCTTTGTTCCAGAAAGTATTGTCCAAGTAGGTACCCGAGCTGCAGGAAGAGATGGAGTAGAAACTATTAAAGCCGAGGACAAAAGAATAAAGTTGGTGTCACTGTGCTCTACCATTTCTGTATTTTATGCTTCGGTTTCTGTATTTCTTCACAACTCCAAGATGGTGATTCTCAGTTTATGCAATGATGAATATTGGCATTGCTAAATTACTGACTGGAGTGCTATCTTTTAAGAAACTGTCCTTGTATGTGCTGACTTGCGGGCATTTTTTCAGCATATGACATGTTTATATTGGACAAATGAAAATGCATTTAACTAGTTGTCGTGGGATGCAATAATCTCATTAGAAGAGTGGAAAGATAACATCCGAGGTCTTAGATGTCAATCCTAGGATACGTATGATTACAGGACATCAAGGTGTCTTACTTATGCTTTTAAGAGGGGCAGTCATGGAAAGTCCAGCCAAAGTCTTAGATCCCTGTGGTATTTCATATTCAGATTTGTGGATGGAACAGCTGAAATTAAGATAGTTTTGACTGCAGTGAGCTTGCTGCTTATTGATGATTTAAGACAACTACATTAATTTGCTAAAAGCGATGCTTCTGTTAGGTAGAATCTATGCTTGCAGGTTAGCGGCTTTGCCTGAACAGACTTCTGCATTGTGTGATTGTGTAGGGTAGCTAACTCGGAAACTGCTGATGCTAATGTTTAGGATTCTCTTTCTTCTTTTCAAAAATGTAACTGTGGCTTTATTTTTAGAGACTGAAATGAGTATTTAGCAGCTTTGTCTAGGGCTTTCACCAATTACCTGCTTTTGCAATATATCCCCCCCTTTTTCAATGCATGACATCCTTGTTGCTGTTATCTTCTTCTCTCAAGGGACGACATAAAAAAATGAAGCATGTCTATATTTTCTATTGGTACAATTTATGTCCACAATTGATTGGAAATGGAAAGGAAAAAGACATTTGCAAATGAAGTTAGAATGTCTACATTGTGTTTCCTAGAAATGAACCTAGCTTTGCTGTTTTTGCGATGAATTAAATTTTTACCGTTCTAATTTGTTTCACTTATTGCTCATGTGTGCTCAGGTATGATGGGCTGCATCATGGCTCAAGCTATTTGGAGCACATGAACTTCTTATCCGCTGTCAGAACTCGAGGCATCCAAGCTCCTGCTGTGGACTTGTATGATGGGTTGCTTTCAGTTGCAATGGGAGTTGCAGGCCAACTCTCGATAGAGAGAGGCCGATTTGTTACCATTGAAGAAGTATTAAGAGGAGAGCTCTAGCTGTTTTATTGGACTCCCCTACATTTCTCTCCGCCCTTCACCCAATGCTTATGGCAGAGCTTGCAGTTGTTCTAATGTTTTCTTACCACTATCAACTGGTGAAGCATTTGAGGATGGATTGGCAGTGATGGAAGCTAGACTGCTGAGTGTCCGTTATATGCATGTTTTCAATGTAATATGTTAATAAAGAAATCAAGCGCTTAAGATGCATTCCTTCTGTCAAAATTGAGCTTAAAGATGCTGGGGATGGCTGCTCTTCATTATATACAAGTCCAGTTTAAAGGTGCTTGGGATGTTGTTGTGATGCTTACGATTGGTGGATGTGTTTTTGAAAAGGATGGATGGATTTGAATGTTCGATTAAATAAAACAAATTGTTCATAAAAAAAAGGAAAAATAAAATAAATTGTATTTTAAAACAACTTTTTCCGTTGCCGGGACTTGAACCCGGGTCTCTCGGGTGAGAGCCGAGTATCCTAACCAACTAGACTACAACGGATTGTTGATAAGGGATTTCCGACAATTTAGGATAAAGATATTCACAGATAATCTGCAATTCCCTTCCCGGGCTTTTCAAAGAGTAAGATCGATGCTCTCTCAGTGGGTGAAACGAAGAAAATGGAAGACGAAGGAGAGCGGTCGAGCTTTGTGATTGGTTTGATAGAGAACAGAGCGAAAGAGGTGGATAATCTCTTCGAATCCTACGGTTTCTCCTAGCTTCCCAATGTCGCTAACGCTAAAATTCGTTTGAAAGTGACAATCTAGTTCAGTTTTCTCCTTTTACTAGAAATTCTTAAGCCGTGGTCTCAACCTCTAGTTGTTGAAGCGAGCACCAGCATTCGAAAATGATCCATCGGCAAAAATTCTGGAATCACATGCATGCAGTTGATCTTCAGTACTTTTGCACAACGCAATTTCTTTGATTTGACTTAAGTTTGAGATTACCGTCGGCCTTTTCAAATCTGCCTTTAGGCTTGTGCTAGTCATGAGTCCCCTTTCGATTATCATGGATCTTGATGAGGCAATGTGTTCTAATCCGAAATGCGTGTAATTGCTTTTTCGTCTGTTGTCTTTCCGAATTCGAGTTGCCTGTTACATTTGTCATGTAGTTTCTCCAGTCTCACTTCAGTGCTATATTACACGATGATCTGCCTATGCATTTAGGCTACCACAATTTCTATCTGTTTTGTGCTCTTAAAAGTCATTCTCGTTTTAATGCAGCTTTGGATGAAAGTGAGCTGTTTTAACGTTTATACATCTGAGCTTGCGGGGACTTCTTATTTATTACAAAGTGCACGTCCAAATTCTTTTGTGCATATACATATATATAAATATTTTGTCTAAGTTCCCAACACAAAATGTTATTGATTAAAAATAGGAGTAAAATCTTTATTAATTACCCATATGGTATTCATTTGAAAATTGGAGTAAATTCTTTATTGATATCTGCATATTAGGTTATTATGTTCCAAGGTCTGCTTGCCTGCTCCAGTTTTCTTAAATTCAGCGTGTCGATTAAAGCAATTGCTTGCCTTGAATTCTAATGGGTTTAGTTCCTGTTGGATCTAGAAAACTATCACTACCACTCCGCTTCCATCATGTAAGCTTTTTCCAAGTTGATAGGCATCTAGTGTAATAAACTCGTTGGGGGTATTCGACTCTTTCTTGGTCCATGTTGTTGGCTAGGTTAGCCCATGCAAGTTCCAGTCTTTTCTATCAACCCCCACTTTGGAAACTTGTTGCAGAAAATATTTGTCAGCTAAAGATCGTGCAAATATTGGTATTTCACTATGACAGTTTGGTTACATGGTCTGGCATTTATCATTTTGCCTTTGAATTTTTTTTATTATTTTATTTTATTCCTCCAAGCTCTGTACCTGCTTCCAAATTCCATATGTGTGTTCTGTGAACGTTTTGAGTATTCAAAGGAGCATTTCTACTGTTATTTTCTAGTTTTTTCCACGTGGAGCTAAATTTTATTGGTGATTCGATAGTTCTTAGATTAACTATGAAAATGTTGTTTCTGTCCCTCTAGCGGTAGGCCAAGCATGGATAAGGAAGGTGGCCAGTTCCAGTATTATCAGGAAGCTCAACATTCTTTTTTTTTTTTTTTTGTTTTGATTTTTGAAGCTCATGCTCAGCCTAGGGCGCTGGCAGAGTGAGAGTGGTGGAAGCTGATTCACCCACCATATCTGAATTGGTGGGATGAGTTTTAGGAATGATGGCGGCGGCAATGATTCTTAGGCTACAAAAGTGATTTCGATAGCAAAACAATTTGATTATTACTGTCTCGATCAGTTCATACTTGTTGCCACTAGTTGATGGCTGGAGAATGTTCTCTAGGTTTATTGGTTCATTGTTTATTCTCAGTACATTGAGAAAATGGTTCATTGAGACAAGAATGTTCTTGCGCAGGTTGGAGTGGCTGCGTTTGATTTGAGGTCAGCTTCACTTCATCTTTCACAGTACATTGAGACGAGCAGTTCCTATCAAAATACAAAGACTCTGCTGCATTTTTATGATCCTTTGGTAGTCATTGTTCCTCCCAACAAGCTCGCACCAGACAGTATGGTTGGAGTGTCAGAGCTGGTAGATAGGTGTTATGTGGCAGCTAAGAAGGTGCTAATTCTTGTTGATCCTCTGTGATCTGATCTCTCCCTCTCCCTCTCCCTCTCTCTCATGGTGTCCCTTCTCATGAAAGACTATATTTCATAGGTTATCATGGCTCGAGGATGCTTTGACGATACAAAGGTCATAGGAAAAACTTCTATTTTATTTTCTTTCTAGTTTTGGATGATCTAATTGGTTTACACGTAACTTTCTATCAACACTGGACAGGGGGCTATGCTGGTTAAGAGTTTGGCAACAAAGGAGCCATCTGCTCTTGGTTTGGATACTTACTACAAGCAATATTATCTTTGTTTGGCTGCTGCTGCTGCCACTGTCAAATGGTGAGTAAACTCTCAGTTTTGCTTAAGTTTGGCCCAGTTATCTGTACGAATGTTTTTGTATTTTATCAAGGGAAATATCAAATGTAGAATGGGAATGTCTTCTCAAGGCCTTTAAATACTGATGGAAATTACTTCTTAACCATGGATGTATAAGTGGAACTGGGTTGATGTTATTGCAAGACCTATGCTTGGAGATGAGAAAATGAAGAGTTTAAGGAAGACGGATCTGGATGTTAGTCCCTAAGATGACCCTATGGACAATTCATTGAGGAATATTTTGTGATTTTATTTGTGAGGAATGAATCCTTGGACTTTGTACCTTCCACTTCTTTTTTTAGGCTATCAGGGACAATTGCAAAAGACGGTATTTTTAAGCATTAAAAATTTTCCTGCATTTCTAGCCATTGAAGTTGTAAGGGCATGGGAAAATTTATTGATTGTACTATTTTATTGGCATGCACTGTAATCGGCCTTGCATTCTGTCTTTTTTTTTTTTTGGTTGTGATCTTTTGCTACTTCCACCAGTTCCTGTCACTCAGGTGTTAGGATCAGATTATAAATGAACAAAGATGGATGTTAAGCCTCATTTCTCATCCTATACTTGCCGTACTATAGTGACTATACATAAATTGAGATGGCTGGTTGTGAGATGCTTAGTTGCAAAAAACATCTAAATGGTCTATTAGATGGTTTGGATCAGTGAATTCCTCAGAAAGCTACTGTTTAGTTCAGCTTTAGTTGAAGAGCTTGATACTAACCTGAACTTCATTATGTCAGAGTTAAAGACTGAATACTTCTGACCAGGTGATTGTCTTAAAAGTACACAACAAGTATTAAAGCTTGTTCTGAATCCACTTAGTTATCCAGTTTTTAGTTGTTGTTGTTGTTGTTTTTATTTCATTTTAAATTTATATCTTCTGCATGTTTCCAATACCCGTTGCTTTTGTTCTTACAATACTTACTGTCTGACTAGTAGTTATCCTGACAAAATTGTTTACACTACGAAATTTACTCTCTTTTTGTCATTCTTATTATTTTTTATAGGTTATGGCTCCCTGATGAGATTGGTTTGACCTATATTTGTCATACAGGACAGAAGCAGAGAAAGGTGTGATTGTTACAAACCACTCATTGATGGTATGCTTTGTTTGGATCTTCAGATTTTTCCATTACACTGATTATCCTTCTCATTACAAGCTGATTTCTTTGGGAGTTTCCTTGACTGTTTTCCACATTAAAGCTGAGATCATGATATTTAAAGATCATTGTCATGAGTGTTGGCAGCATCCCTTTGACTCATCTCAATGAATTAATCTGGTCATTCCATTTCACTTATTCACTTGCCTCTTCTTCAGTTTGCTGTAGGTCCCCTCCTGTTTTCTCAATACCTGAAGCTTTTTCTCCTTGATGTTCCTTTGTTCAAAAGAAACACTACACTTGAACTAAATTCTCACTGTGCCATTCCTGGTCCTTGCTACATATCTACTACATGTGTATTCTATCTCATCCTTATACTGTTTTCCGTAGTTGTAGACTGTCTTTCCACCTATTCATTTAACCTAATTGTCACTAGAAATGCTGTGAAGGGATGCCCTTTGACTGCAGTACTTCTCCATAAAGTATGGTTGGTCTATCGTTATCTAGTACATTTTCCTTTTGAGCTTCAATGAATTGATATGAAAAGCTTAGAGTTGATTGTGTTGCACACCTGAAATCTCTTTTAGTCATGGATTGTATCAAACTCCAAGGTGAATTTCCTCTTGTCTACCCATCTTAGCTCTAGTTGTATAAGGCTAATAAGCAACTAGTTGGTCTCTCTGCTCTGCTGAGTTATGTTCTCTAGATACTGAAGCAATCATCTTGGATTACCTTAATTGATTTGGCAGTTCTAACTTCTTCTGACCTTGTCAGTTGAACTGTCCCTGACCCATCAACTAGCCAAAAACCTAATTGTTTCTTGATGAGTTGAAACTCATTTCATCTTTCCTGGTAGGCTTCAACAGTTCAACTCACGGAAGCCACTTCGATTTATAGAATACTCATAAACCTGAAGTATCTAATCACATGCAAGTATTGAAATTTATGTTGCTTATGAAGTGCTTTGATTGATGTGCATGCATTTAAGAGTAGAAAATATCCCTTTACCTTCAATCCTTTTATGTCTAAATTTCTGTTCAGCTGATTTTGGACTTCCCAGATGCGGGTGCAAATTGTTTTAGCATAAAATTCATGACATGCATGATCTAAATTGTTACCTAAGTGTGCTTCAGATATAAATTGTCCATTTTGTGGTCAATCCTTGTAAAGTTGCATTTTTGGAGTGAGGAATGCTGGCTTCGCAGATGTGGACACATTTTATTTGCATCAAAATATGGTTTATTTTTTTGAGTAATTAATCTAAAATTCCCGTTATCCTTTTCTTTTTTCTTTATAAACATGTTATATTTCTGGTAAGGTGGGGGTTTATGCCATTCCAGTTCTCAGTCTGTTTCATTTCTTTTGATACTCGAAGGTCACAATCAATGGCTCCTTTGATCATGTGAATATTGATGCTACCAGGTATTCTTTGATAATAACTAAAGTAACTTTCCCTTTAATGCGTTAATTTGTTGCTTGACTCAATTACATATTTCACAGTGCCACTTTTTAGAATTCAGAGAAATTATCCTGCATGGATGTTGAGAAATATTTCAATAACTAGTTACACCGAAATATTCTATGGAACTTTTCCATTCGAGCTCATGTTTGGTTACGTCAAAACCAACCATATCATTCATTTTATGTGTAACTATGTGGGTAAAAATCATTTTTAATTGGAAATTCAGGTGGGCCATAGAAATCAGAACTTCAAAGCCACATGATTTAATACTATTTTGTATGACCTACTTGAATTTGAAGATCTAGTCAAGATTATTCGTAACACATTGCTAAGCATATGCAAACGAATAATATGGTTGGTTTCCATCTAATCCATCCACAAACCACCCCTATGTGCATTTCAGTGTTCAGAACTTGGAAATCATTGAGCCATTACATTCTTCACTTTGGGGAACAAGCAACAAAAAGAGGAGTCTATTTCACATGCTAAAGACAACAAAGACTATTGGAGGGTACATTGACATCCTTGTTATGCCTTTGTGCTTCTCTTTTTCTACTGTTCTTCAACGTTAAATCCTTATATTGAGTGTCTGGTTAGGAAACGCTTATACTGGATATCTGTCTGCTAATGGAGGGCAGGCACCTCCAGCAACAGATGCATACTAGTCATTCATCTTATCTAAACCTTTTACAAGTGTATCTCTGGCATTTATAAGACTTAGAAGTTAGGATTCTGCTATAGTGTGGATCAATGATTAGTCAATAATAAAGAAGATCAAGGACACCGAATCCCATTATTTCCTAGAACACCACCGCTAGAGCGCCTGGATGAGTGAATAATAGGTTGGTGACTTGGCATGTAAGTGCTTGTGTTCTACAATCCCTTTCTCATTGCCTGATGAAAAAAATGAGTAGTTCTATAGACAGATGCCTTTCTCTTATACAACTTCCATGGTTGCTAGTTGCTGCTATGACTTAATGCTAACAAGATAAATTAGTTATTTCATGCCTTGTGGCAGTTAATTTTGTGATTCAGGTATTCAGCTTCATCAAGTTAACTCCCACAATTTCCTTGCTTTGTTGTTAACCACTTCTGCAGTTGGAATAGCTGCAATGGTGCCATTTTTGAGGCACTATTTAACTTTATCCCCATCATACTTGAGAATGCATGAACAACTTCCACTTATGTTGTGTAGTTTCAACCACTTAATTCTGGTTTATGCCTGCGCTCATGGCCCCACTTTCTAGCTGTTCTTGATCTTCAGCACATTTTGCAATAGATGCTTCTCCCTTCTCTCATCCATGCTGATCTCTTCCAAACACATTTTATGCAACTGTTTTAATGCGTATGCTGGGCTAGGAAAAGAAAAAAACTATGATGGTCATGAATTAGTTGTCTTTGCTTTTTCTCTGATACCCTTTGTTTTTTTTTCCAGGAGCAGGCTTCTTCGAGCCAACCTATTGCAGCCTCTAAAAGATATTGAGACCATCAATGCTCGTCTTGATTGCCTGGTAGTGGGAAACACTTATCTCTTCACAGGACACAATTCTTCTCTTCACAACATGCAACTCTTCTTGAAATAGGCCATTTATCATGGGCCATTAATAAAATTTTCTGAAATCTAATTGGTGTAACCTCTTAAACTCCATCCAAGAAAAGAATCTCAAAATTCTGGACTGCATTATGTTGTGAAACCATTAGTTTTGTTGATCCACATCCATCTTTTCCTTTCTGCTTTCCTCCTATTAGTCTGACATCACCACCCCAGCTGCTGCACTAATTAAGAGGATTGATAATTTTAGTCAGAAATTATCTCTGCTGATATTGTGCCTTTTGCAATGACTTTTGAGTGCATTTTGGTTGTATGCGGTTTTGTCTCAGCATGATATAAACTAGTCATTCTTAGGCCCATATGAAACTGATAGAAGAAAAAATAAAAAGCATAGAGCAATATCCAAGATAGAACATGTTGCTACACCACAAAATAGTCCACAGATCAACCACAATTATAGTGGTTCGGTTAATACATCTTCTCCACTTTCGAAGTCAACTCCCTGACTTTGGTTGCCACTTGTGAACTTCAAATCCTGAGTTATAGTGGTATGATTTCAATTGACTTCTGGATTACAAGCATGACTTCAGTTGGCATGTGAAGCTTTCCATAGATCACACACAATGAAAGCTTTCCTCTTGAATTGGCTAGTCTCCAATTCGAGTTAAATAAATACAAGTAAAATAAAGTTTATAACCAGTTAAACAAAATAGAAGTACAAAGACGAAGCTCTTGTTGGATGCTCGCATCGATCTTCAATGTGTGGCTTCTGACAAATGGATGGAGGATCACGAAGAATGCCTTGGAACACATTTGCACTTAAAAGTAATCTTCTCTTAGTTCAATTTCCAGCAGCAACCATTTTTCGTTTATAGCTTTTAATTCGTAACCTCCAAAACCACTAAGAAAGATTTTCTATATGAAATCCTCAGCCAATCTAATTTTTCTCAACAACCTGTAACAGCCTAACAAACTAAGACAGCTCATCCAAACCACATGCAACTGATTTTGCCATGTCATCAACCAAATTAACTGTCCAAAGATATTGCCCAGAAACTGTCGAAGAATTAGGACACTACTGTCAACAGTTTGCTTATAAACTCACCTCCAACAACGATGTATCTGCGTATTGACAAAACAATCAAAGTTTTTGTTGATGTTTGTTCTGAAAACTTCAACAGTTTTACAAAACTCAGTTGATATGTAAATACGGCTTCTATGCTTACTTGTTATAATCATTTACAACAATCAAACCATCTTACAAATCATCATATCCAGACATATGTCACTAAATCCCAATACAACCAAACACATTTCAAGCATTATATTCTTAACTTGTCCATCATCAAAATACCATAACTCAATAGTCATTTTTCCGATTTCAAATTTTGATGGGAAAAACTATTGAACTTTGATGGTACTCTGGCATCTCATTGTATGCTGTTTCATGATGGATTAATTTGTTTTACACACCATGAATTTTCTTTGTTTGAACACTGGAATCTCATTGCATTCTGATGTATGATAGATTTCTGCATTTTATTGCCCATGACTTAGCTCCAATTCTGAATAAGAATAATATTTGGCAGTTTAGATTTTAGAATCAGGTTGGTTTTCAATGAACATAAACTAGGAAAACACTAAAACTTGGGAAAAAAATAAGACATTGAGTAACAAAATTGTGCAATCACCGCACATACATTTAGGGTGTTTGGTAATTTGGGAAAAATGTGGAAAAGTTGTTGTGTGAAAAAAGTTTGAAAAAGGTAGGAGAGTGATGTGATAAGATAGGGGTAACGATAGGAGTAAAGGGTAGTGGTTTGGAAGAATGTGTAGAATTGATTGTACAGGGTAGTTGTTTGGAAGAATGTGTAGAATTGATTGGATAGGGTAGTTGCATGGAAAGATGTGTAGAAATGGTTGAAAAGTAGGTAGTTGTATGGAAAGATTTGTAGATTTTTTTTTTTTGGAGTTTACCAAAAACACCCTCAATGAATTAGTCTTTCTTAGTGTTCAAAGTTTGAGTTGAAGGCATAACCCAGCCAGTTTTCATCCCTACCTGCAGGTGTGTAAGGCAGGTGGTGAGTATGATGTTTGAGAAATCATGTTCAACTAAAAACTGTGATCCATTATAGTAAAAAAAAAAAAAAATGTGATCCACTTTTGACCTAAAACTGTGGACCTTGCTTGAGGGGTCGATGGATTAATTATTCACTTGTCAAAAGCATCATAAATCATAAGGTATCACAATCCTAGAGTATCATCAGTCCACCCATGTTTCTGCTACTACTCTTGTTGCCAGATCGAAGCTGACACTTTAGATGTACAAGAACTTCACATCCTAGTGTGTGATGGTCCTAGGTGATAGTAGTGGAATTGCTTTGATGCCATTTTGTCACACACTTGAGTCTAGACCACATATGTGTGGTATTGTTTACTTTGGCCTCTTGAGCCTCATACTTTGGGCCTAAAGACATTTTTTTTTTTCACTGGCATTCTACTGGAAGGATATGAATGTAATTTTATATGATATGATGAATGAAAGGTGAGATTTCTCATTGAGAAATATTTCTTCTTAATTGTGTTCCTCATAAATCTATCGTCTTAAAACAACTCTCTTAGGGGGTGTTTGTTAACACTAAAAACTTTTCCAATTAAAACTTTTCAATCTAAAATTTTTCACTGTCTATAACTACCCTATTTTAAAATTATTTCTTCACTTCTTCCTATAAACCATCCTACTTTTCAATCATTTATACATAACTACTCATATATCTAACTTATCTATTTTAACTTTATTCTTTTTACTCTTCATCATTACCTCTATCATATCACATCATTTTTTCCCATTTCAAAAACTTTTACACCAAAAACTTTTCGGGTGTGTTTGGGAATGGATAAAACTTTTGATGAAAAGTTTTGAAGAATAAAAGTTGTCAAATGATGTGATATGATA
>JAXCLR010000073.1:25547111-25568932 GCA_035584095.1 Annona squamosa | reverse complement strand
GATTAAAAAATATGATAATTATAGAGAGTGAAAAGTTTTAGATTGAAAAGTTTTAAGTTGATATTTTTTCCTCATTGTCAAACACACCCTTCATCAAAAGTTTTATCACTTCTTAAACACACCCTTAATTGTGTTCTTCAGAAATATATTTTCTTGTGTTGGCATTTTCTAGATAGCCATCACATGATGTTGAATGTGTATATAGTAAAATTGCAATATTCTCAATGTTATAATTTGAAACTTTCGTAATTCATGTACAGGATGAGCTGATGAACAACGAGGAACTCTTCTTTGGATTATCACAAGTTCTTCGTAAGTTTCCAAAAGAAACTGGTAAGAAAAGTTTGTCATCCTGTCTACATTCTTGTGTTTTCTTGCACAATCTGTATAACTATAGACTTCACTATTGTCAATACTGTATAATAATGTACTTATATTTTAGATAGAGTACTTTGTCACTTCTGCTTCAAGCCACAGAAGGTTACGCATGAAGTTCTTGGCCTTGCAAATGCTAGAAAGAGTCAATTACTGATATCAAGCATTATACTTCTCAAGACTGCTTTAGAAGCTTTGCCCTTACTTTCTAAGGTATAATGGATTGAGTCTCATGATTCATTTTTCCTAGTGCTGAACAATAATTTTTTTCAGGTTCTCAGGGATGCAAAAAGTTTTCTTCTTTGCAACATTTACAAGTCCGTTTGCGAAAATGAAAAGTACACTGGCATAAAAAAGAGGTATTTTTTTTGGTAATTGATTATGCATCCCAAAGGCATGTATGCCCTTACGTGTACATAAGTCAGGTTGCTGGATGATATGAGCTGTCTGGACAATTGTTGACACAGAGATTGGGTCAGCTGATGATATGAATTATATTGAGCCAAATTTTACATTTAAGCAATGGCGTTGGAGTACCCAAAGTTGGAACACCCAATTCTATTTGAATTTCTTTTGAATATCAAGATCAAAATTGAAAGCTTGATTGTTATGCAATTTGTTTTTCATCAAAGAACCATCTTTGAAGAACTTAATTCCTAACAAGGGTGAAACCATATTTTGGTAATTGAATTAGGGTTGATAATTTGAGTTTAATGGGCAGCTAAGCTTGTATTAAAATTTGTTGCGCAATTTTGTCTTGAACACATCCAGTTTCTCCTTGAAGTCAAACCCTCCATCAAAAATGAAATCTCTTTGCTTTCTAAGACTAAAAAAGGGTGGCACCCCAATGCATTAAGCTCCCACATGCATTCGGTCTGGGGAAGGGTTGGACCACTTTTTGGGTCTATATTTTGCTACCAAACCTTGCCAAGCAAGAAATTGTTTCCATGACTCAAACCTGTGACCTCCAAGGTCAGACGGAGATAGCTTTTACTACTGTGGCAAGGATCCCCTAATACTTTCTAACACTAAGAAATTTATTGAAATACTTTTCCAAAACACCACCAGATTATTTCAGTTCGTTATAAGCATTCTTCACTGTAATTAATTAGTTGATTAGGATGAGCTTCTCTTTGGATTCTCGGTTGTTGACAGAAATTGCTCATTCTTGTGTTCTTGCTCTTATTCCTTAGTCTGTTATATCAATGCATTAAGATATAAACAACTGCTAGTTTCTGGTTAATTGTCTGCTATTTTATCTGTGATAGCCTATCTTCTGAGTTGCAACCTTATTTTAAATCTGCTCATTGCTCTTATGAAACTTGTTATCATCTTTTCTTACACATTTCATTCTCAGTAGCTTCCATGTGTCCTGGAAAAGAAACTGAAAGAAGTGTGAAGCTGATAGCCAGTACACAATTAAATGTCGTGCTAATAGAAACCGTAGATTTTGAAGTGAATTTGTTTAAGTTTAGTGTTACTTCTATCAGAATTGAAGACGTAATTGATGAAGATGTGCTGCATGCAAGGGTTCCTTTTGTTGCACGCACACAGCAGTGTTTTGCTGTCAAAGCTGGAATAGATGGACTGTTAGATGTTGCACGTCGATCCTTTTGTGATACCAGTGAAGGTTTCAATTCTTTTAGTGTCACAGCTCAATATTTTTTATTTTACATGATGCTACCCTTAAAAAAATGCATAATGCCTCCATCTTGTTGAAATGTGATTTGCATTGTGAGTACAGCTATACATAGTCTTGCAAATAAGTATCGGGAGGAATTCAAGATGCCAAATCTTAAAATGCCATTTAACAATCGGCAGGGATTCTACTTCAGCATTCCCTGCAAAGATATAAATGGACTTCTACCAAGTAAATTCATTCAGGTTGAGTAGGTCCTTGTTTTCCTTCTTCTGGACACTTAATAATACTGTTGCTAATTATGTTTTACATTTGAAATACAAATAATAGGTCTTGAAACATGGGAAGAATGTTCACTGCTCAACTCTTGAACTTGCTTCTGTGAGTATCATAGACGATTCTGGCATTTTTGATGTCATCTTCATTAATTTTCCTTTTCTTTTAATGGATTGGAGAGGGCACATGCTCCATAGGGAAGCTTGCTCACGAGTTTTGAGTTGTGCCTGCCATTTGGCAATCTTCCAAAAAGTTAAGCTTTAGGAAAAAAGAGTAGCAATAGGGCCTGAGATGGGGAAATCATTGAAATGCTTGGTGTTGTTCATGCTGCTTCAGATCTTACATCCTTAAGATGTTTTGTTGTTTGCATAGCAACTGATAGATGAACACAGCCTTGAGAGATGAATACGAGTTCAATGGTTTCTGGCTGGAGCTATGCTCCAAGATTCGTGGTTGATGAGTTGATGCTCTGTACGCTTGCTTTATCTATGTTTTCCTAGTTTGGGCTATTCCCCATGATGCGTGATTCAAGAATTGAAAGGACAGTGCTTTGTCTTAGTCATATTCTAGTTTATTCACTGTTTTCTCTGATATTGAACGTAATAATTTCAGGTACCTAATCTCCACAATTTTTGTTCTCTTTATGTTCATTTAGTTTCTGTTTCACCAGATCTGATGTGCATTATGATTTTAAGGTCAAATAATTAATTTTCTTTACTGGTCCATGGTTGTGCTATCCACAGTTGAATGTTAGAAACAAGTCTGCAGCTGAAGAGTGCTACATGCGGACAGAACTTTGCGTAGAAGGTGGCGACAGTTTTTTAAACCATTTTTCTACATTTTTGTTTTGCTATAATGCTTGAAGTTTTACAATTGCTTATGTTCAAATCTTTGGCAATTTATTTTGGGTGTGTTTGGGAAGTGATAAAACTTTTGATGAAAAGTTTTTTATGTAAAAGTTTTTGAAATGAGAGAAAATGATGTGATATGATAGGGGTAATGATGAGGAGTAAAGAGAATAAGCTAAAATAGATAGGTTAGATGTATGAGTAGTTGTGTAGAAATGATTGAAAAGTAAGTTATATAGGAAAAAGTGAAGAAATAATTAAAAAATAGGATAGTTGTGGAGAGTGAAAAGTTTTAAGTTGGGCAAACAAACACCCCCTTTAGCTTTTGCACAATATTTAGATACATAATAAGGATTTCTGATTTTGAAGGACAGTGACCTCTTATTAGTTAATAGGTGAACCTTGTGGCTTGTTTACCAAACCTATATGTAATTCATCAAAGAAAGACAAAAAAGAAAAGAAACTTCTTTGTGCCCAGCACATTTTTGAAGTTGATGATCCTCTTTTTGACCTGAATTTGTTGATATATAATCTACATCTTATTCCTTTGATCTGAGTTTATTTGAGGTAAAACATAAGCTTATGAAGATAGCAAGAGTAGCATGTAGGTTGTTTCTTCCATGAATTCCCTTGATATTATTGGTTTAGAGTGCATCTCTTTACTTAAAGTTGCCAGTAATCACTAGAGGAAAAATGTACTTAAATTACAAAAGAATGGGTTTTCTCTTTTTCCTCCAATTTCTTTCAGACGATGATGGTTGCAGCAGTCTTATCAATGGTTTATACTCAGAACTTGATGTTTTAAAATTTTGGCAGTTCAGTGAAAGGCTAACATTTCTTTCTTCTCATTTGGTTGTTTTAAATAATTTTTTTCAACTGCTTCAGTTTATCCTCATCTAGTTCCCATTGTTTGGTTTGTTTGTCAGGATTGATTGATGCCATACGGGAGGATGTTTCTGCGCTTACAATGCTTGCGGAGGTCTTGTGTTTCTTAGACATGATTGTAAATTCATTTGCACACGGAATATCCATTAAGCCTGTTGACAAATACACAAGACCGGAGTTTACAGGTAGGATATCTTTGGAGAGTTCAGTATTACAGCTAGTATGAATTTTGGAAGGAATTTCAATTTACAGCCTGTTGCAATGCTAATGAAAAGATTAATTGATCAATGAATAGAACATGGTCCTACAGCAATTGATGCTGGAAGACATCCTATATTAGAGAGCTTAAACAGTGATTTTGTGGTAAGCTCTATATTTGACTTCTTTTAATTCTTTAGTCCCAGAGGAATGTTAATACAGCATTCTGCATGTATTTCTGACAGCTTCAATACATGTGGCAACTGATTCAATTGCTTCCTTCGTGCAGCCTAATAATATCTTCCTTTCAGAGGCATCCAACTTGGTGGTTGTAATGGGTCCAAACATGTATGATCTTCTGAATTTCATTTTCTACCTAAGAAACAACTCTGAAGATGGCTTGGACTCTGTCACTACTAAGATTAAAATGTTCATATTGACAATCATGGGTTCTACTGCTTTTTTTGTTCCTTTGACAATCATTCTCACTCTGCAATTTCTGATGAACAGGAGTGGCAAAAGTACATATCTTCAACAAGTGTGTCTCATAGTCATCCTTGCCCAGATTGGTTGCTATGTTCCAGCTCGATTCTCAATTATAAGGGCAGTTGATCGCATATTTACACGCATAGGAACTGGAGATAATTTGGAATCTAACTCTAGCACGGTAGAAATTATGAATATCTCCCTCTCTTTTACTCTAGAATCTAACTCTAGCATGGTAGGAATTATGAACCTTCCCCTCTCAATGATGAGCACGCAAGTGTGTGGTGCATTTTTCTATGCATGCATGGATGGGGGGATGGTTGGGATGGGATGCATTTAGCCTCATGTAAGCGTTAGTTTTTCTCTAGCTCTTAAAATTCCTCAGACAAAAATTCCTTAGACCATATGGCTTGCCTGTACAAAACCATGTAAAGATATCCCTGCCAACTGTTTTAGCTTGTCCTGGGTAACCCGACTACTGTTCTATCCTTATTTGGTCAACATGTCTTTGGATGATGTGATATGGTGCATCCAAAGTTTATTATCATGATGGTAAACTCTGTAGAAAATGATTTTATTGAGTTTCTACTGTTCAGTTTTCCGTGCCATATGGGTAGACCAGTGTCAACGTTTATGGTCCTTTAACAGAGAAGGAGGACAGGATATCAGTTTCAGCAATAAGATTGAAGATAAAATTTAGGATGTAATAAGATTTTATTTTCGAATTAAATATCTTAGAGCAGTTGGTTAAGCTTGCAACTTTCTATCAACAGCATGTATATGGTCATTGGAAGTGTCATTGTATTAGTAAACCCTATCACTGTAAGTGATTGGAAATGGAAATAACAAAAAAAAAAAAAAAAAGAAGAAGAAGAAGAAGAAGAGATATTTTGTAACCAGAAAACACTTTAAGATGAGATTTGCACTCTGTATTAGCTTTAAGTTATACAAAGTCTGAGTAATTGGCAAGTGTTTGGGATTCAGATATTATGCACAATCTCATTAAATAATTCCCAATTATTTTACAGAAATATGCATATAGAAATTGGAGCACAGTTCATTTACCACAATTTGATGTGGATAGGGAAGTCAATCAATACTACATGAAAATTTGAGAACTAAATGCTTCAATGATTCAACCTATGGTGTAAAAAATATATTTTACTTGTTTTATTCTTATTGGAATTTTCTCTACCAGTCTCTGTGACTCACAGGATTTAGTTCTTCTACTGTAGTGCATTCAAAATGAAATGTCTGCATTGGTCAATCTACATACCATTATAGCAGTTGCCTTATCTTGACAACTTCTCTTTACAACGTAATATTTTCCAGTTTTTTTTATGAGTTAATATTTTCCTGTTTTAGACATTTTATGATGTGCATTTGTTTCTTTTGACTTAGTTTGTCCTGACAGTTTATGACAGAGATGAAGGAGACAGCTTTCCTCATGCAGAATGTTTCTTCAAGGTGTGTCTATCTATCTATCTCCCCTTGTACCCACTTACCACCCTTAGCCCCCATTATCACATTACAGGTGGAATATGTATATTGCTGGTAACAGTATCTGATTTGGATGTAGGAGCCTCGTTGTAATGGATGAACTTGGAAGGGCAACATCTTCCTATGATGGATTTGCAATTGCATGGAGTTGTTGTGAACATCTACTATCACTTAAAACGTATGTATCCGCACCATGCTCTCCTATTTCATTAAGAATATTGCTGTCTGAATGTATGAATATTGTGACCAGCACGACACTGTCTACTTGTACATGTATATCAGTAATGTATTAGATGAATTCTGTCAGAACTCAGAAGTTGAGTTTCTTGTTATGCATTCATGTTGATCCTGATGTTTCCTTTGGTATGCGTCTTCATACTTTTACTTGGTCGTGCATATTTACCTGATAATTTGACTTCAGCTTGATTTTTTGGGGTATTTGAACTTACAAAAATTTTCCTGTATATATATTTTTTACCTTGTAATCAGCGAATTTTGTGGTAAGTGGATCTTATGTTTTTCTTTGAATTTTGGTTCCAAGTTGTAGGTTTTGGTTCCAAATTTAAGCTGCATAACGTGAAGATTTATGCAACCCTTGTATGCTCCAGGAAAAAAAAAAAAAAAAAGGAAGGTCATTCAATGGTGTTCATTTGGTCCTCAGGTATACCATCTTTGCAACTCATATGGAAAATCTGTCAGAGCTAGCTTCCATCTACCCTAATGTGAAGATCCTACATTTTGAAGTTGATGTAAAGAATGGCCGTCTAGATTTCAAGGTGGTTCTTTTTATATTTAATTTGTAATGGGAACGCTGGAGGGTATCCAGTTTTCAATATTACCAGCTTGCACTCATAATCTCTTTTCATTGCTTTTACCCAGTTTAATCTAAGGGATGGGCCTCGGCATGTGCCTCACTATGGCCTCCTCTTAGCTCAAGGGGTAGGACTACCCAACTCAGTAGTTGAAACTGCAAAGAGAATCGCATTAAAAATCACAGAGAAGGTACTGTCACCTAAAACACTGGGATAAGACATCACCTGATGGAATGTCTACTTGAGCATGCACCTTTGCACATGCTTGCAGCCTTCTTTGCAATCTACATATTGTTGCTTGTTATTGCAGGAATTTACGAGGATACAAGTCAATTGCATGCATTATGAGTCCATTCGGATGGCTTATCATGTTGCTCAAAGGCTAGTATGCCTGAGACACTCCAACCAAGATGAGCAGGCAATCAGACAAGCATTGCAAAATCTTAAAGAAAGCTACTTGGAAGGAAGGTTAACTGGCTGAGATTGCATTCAAAGAATGGTTTAAGACTAAGTCAAAGGGAAGCAGATGCACATGTATAACTGACCAAATGTGAATTTTTTTTTCGATGGTCCGTTGTTAAGAAACTAATGGGAAATTCAATCCAAGTGATGTAGCGATATGCCTGATGAACTGGCACACCTTGCACCGATGAAGAACAGAAAAAAGATCATGCCCAGTGTATGAGGCTCCCGCTGATGTCGGTTTTGAGGAGGTCGAGATGTGTGCAATCTTACCTCTATTTTTTCATATAGGCCAAGGGATTACCGTTGCCCCAGGCAAGAAACATTCTTTCATCTGTCAAGGAGTGATTCTCAACGGAAGGTTTTTGGCTATTGAGCAGGCTATACTTGTGAACCGATTCAATGCAAATGGTTTGAACTAGGGATGCAACTTGAGTAGGATATCTGCTAACTTACTTTTTTATTTTTATTTTTAGGTAAAGTAGGTGCCCTATTGCCCAGGATCCACTTGGATTAGTCGCGACAAAATTTAGGGTAGCTTAAGCTTCATTTTGTTTTATTTTACACATGCCAAAATCTAATACAGTGGTGGTTCTATATCATGGATACCAACTTATATGGGGTAACTATGTGCCACATACGCCCTAAATGGGCAGTGAGTAATTAGTTACTATTATTTTCCTCATTTTTTAATTTTAAGATTATCTATTGATCATTTTTATAATTATATGCCAATAATATTAGTTCTCTTTCGTACTCATTCAGTTTTAACTGTTCCTTTTGATTTAAAGAATCAATTTTAACCCTTAACCAAAATACCAAATCATCAGGACTTAGATACGGGTAGGACAGGATCAACTTTAAGAATAGTGGAGGGTAGGAAAGTTTTTGAAAGAAAAATGGGGTTAAATAGTGTGGACCAAGGATCAAACCTGCACCCAAGTTACACCGCAAGTTGACTGATTGTTTGCCTTCTATCCTAAAGAAGTAAGGCTTCCGTCAACCTGTAATATGAGTTCTGGGCACGTCTGAGCACTCTCTACTTTGTCGCGTTGAGGAGGTTTTGTGGTTTGAGTATTTTAGGCATTCAGGATCTCAGATTGGCGGATCTCGACTAGGGTTGAACCCATCTTATTTAAACCGGCTGAAGGTTGGGTTGGGTTGAAGAACTGGGTTAGGTTCAACTAGGGGCGTTAACTGATTGGGTCGAATGGAGTTTAATCCTAATCCTAATCTATTTAAAATATCCAAATCATAACTTATTTATTAACCAATTTCAAAAACTTTAACCCTAACCTATTTACAACTTATTTAATAAATAGGTTGGTGCATTGTTATCGGATTATATAGTGGACGACTTGAAAGTCTAGACTGTAGCAGATGATGATCTTATAAGGAAAGACGAGAGAGTATTTTTGGCACATGAGAAAATAGAAATAGACGATGATTTCATAAGAAAAGACGAGAGAGTATTTTTGACACATGAGAAAATAGATAATGGAATTAGGATAGTAGCAAGAAAATAAAAACTAGGTAGCGAGAGGAAAATTTGAAGGGAAAATAATCAAGAGGTTTACACACATGCATGCACACACATACACACACATTAGACTTAATGGGTTAAACAGGTTAAACAAGTTAAACATGTTGGATGGGGTTACTAAATGAGTTATAGGCTATAAAATCTTAACTCTAATATGTTATTTAGTTAAATAGTTAAACGAGTTTGTGTATTATAGATTATTTATTCAAATTTCCAACCTAAACTCTTTTAAGCAGGCTGGTAAGTTAATCATGATCATTAATACTCCTAGATTCAACTTATTTTTAAATTTGGGTTGAATCTAGGTTGAAAATTGGTGTTTTGTTTTTAGGAATCTCGAGTATGTTTGACAATTATAAAAATTCATCTACGTGGAAACTTTTCAATTTTTATAATTACTATCTTTTTTAATCATTTCTTCTTTTTTTTTTTTCTCCAATTACCTCACTTTTGACTCATTTCTCTATAATTATGTATAACATTGCTCTGTATATTTCATCTTTTTTCTTTACTACTGATCATCAATCATATATATCACATTACTTGGTCCATTTGAAAAAGTTTTACTTTAAAAATATTTCTTTTAAGTTTTATCAAATGCCAAACGCTTCATCCCACATCCCACGAGATCTTCCTACGCCCGGACTCTCATTGTTTATCGCGGCCCTGCAAAGTGGCCAAGATCCTCAAGCTGCTCCCAGCCAGCAACATTCCAATGGCAGCCAAAGGCCAGCGACAATGAAAAAGGGGCAACTCCATTGATGCCATTATAGCAGGCAGATGAAAGAAGACATGGGTTTTCCATCTGTAACAGAAGCAACAATGGAATGGTTTGCGTCAGGTCTGATGAGGACGAGAAGCCATGGCAGTTCTTTCGGTGCCAGAAAAGGTGACAAGGGAGTTGGGTATTCCCTTGAAAGTGACGGCAGATGGGTTTTTAGCCGATGGAGGCGTCGTGCAACAATGGTGGTTCAACGGAGGAGATGGACAATTGATGCAAATCCAGACGCCAGTGGCGCGGTTCTGCTAAGTAATTAATTATTTGTAAAAACTGATTAAGAAAATGTTCAACTAATACCGTAATACTTTCCTAACAAAAAAAAAATACCGTAATACTTGGACGGATAAGATCCAGTGCACCCGGGAGCCTTTTTACCCTAATTTTTTTTTTCCCACGAATGCGTAGGCCCAAGCATAAAATATCTATAATGTCAAAAAAAAAAAAAAGCAAAAATATCTATATCTGCAAAATTTTTTGGATTTTAAAAAATTTCTAAAATTGTAAAAAGGCATTTTTATGCTCCTACGCTTGGAAAATGCCTTAATGCCTTTTTATTTTAGAAATTTAAGAAATATCTGAAAAATCTTAAAATATAAAATTGCAAATATAAATGCTTAGCCTGCATATTTATGCAAAAAACTACAAAGGCTCTCGTGATGCCAATACTTTTTTTGATCAGGCCATCTACCTTAGATCATTAGGCATTTGACGGACGTATACGGAAGAGGTGATGAGACCACTTCTGCTGCCCTACTTCGAATCCTATACCTTCCTATACCAACATCTTATATATATTCATGTTCGTCACTTGGTCATGTAAGGTTCTTAAATTGGTATCGATTAAATGCACTCTAGTGCGGACAATTGCATGACCTTTTTTATTTTTTGAATTTTTATCACATCTTTATGGGCATTCAAGCAAGGAGATTTTTAAATAGGTAATTTGACTTTTTTGATTCTTTAAAATTTATTTCAAAATTTAAATATAAAAATAAGACATTTTTGATCTAAAAATGGGTTTTTTAATTTTTAAAATTTTTACCATAAGCTTTTTAATTTTTTTTTATTAAATTACCTACCTTAGATGACATAGGTGCACTCTAGGGGAGGTGCACTCTAGGGGAAGAGATAATGAGGCCATTCTTCCCTAATACCCTATATACACTCATGTCAGCTACGTGGTCATTTAAGTAGCGACTCTACCACATAGTTTTAAGTATATTAATTTTAATTATTTTTTATTTGCAAATACATGAAAGCTATGTAAGTAATATGTAATTTCAAAAATTTAGTAGATATATTAATAATATGATCAAATGGGTTGCGATCATATGCACTCGGGTGCATTAACCCTCAATGCACCCAAGTGCATACGACCATTTTTTTTTAAATTAAATTTTTTTTTACACAACGGTTAATCTAAGTGTATTTAACATATTTATCAATTTTTACTATTTTAGAGATTTTTAAAAATCTAAAAAAAATCTAAAAGTCTCATAAAGGTGAAAATTGATACATATGTTAAATACACATAGATTAACAGCTTAATGAAAAACTTTTCAAAAAAAATAAAAAAATAGGTGTAGTACACCCGGGTGCATTGAGGCTTAATATACCTGGGTGCACACGATTGTTGCCCATGATCAAACTATAAGGGTATTTTTGCAAATTTTCATTTTTTGTAATTTCGGGTTACACATTTTTTAATTTAAAAGTTAACAATTTTCATAGTTATTTAAATAATTTTGGTAAGGTATTCACCACGCAGATCCTAATTTAGATAAAGTAAGAAAAATAGCCTTTTCTTTTTTAATGAAAAAAATACCTTTTCTTTGTTTGCAAGTTAACTTTTTTCTATTAAATGCCAACTTATATGAGGTAATTATGTGTCACATACGCCTTAAGTGCACAACGAGTAATTATTTACTATTATTTTCCTCATTTATTTTGAAATTTTCCTTGATAAGATAGGTTCAATTAATTTTATTTTTGATCATTGTAAAATTATATACCAATAATTAATTAGTTCTCTTATATATTCATTCAATTTTAATTGGTATGTAAAGAATCAATTTTAACTTGTAACCAACTCATCTGGAGTTCTGGACTTTGATATGGGTAGGATAGGATCTACTTTTAACGAATAAGTTAAGGAAGAATAGCGTTTTTGAAAAATAGGGTTAAATGGTGTGGATCAAGAATCGAACTTGCGGACCCAAGCATTGACTGGCTGATTATTTCCCTTTTATCCTAAAAAAGTGAGGCTTCCGTACGAGAGATTGGCTTGTCTGAGATTTTGGGTTGAGTGTTTAAGACATTCAGAAACTAGGATTGGTGGTTCTTGCCTGGGGTTGAACCCTACCTATTTGAACCTGCTTGGGGTTGGGTTGGGTTGGAAGAACTGTGCTTAGTTTAATTGGTTTTTAATCAGTTAGGGATTGGGACATGAAAGTGGGTTGGAAACTTTTTTTTTTTTTTTTTTTTGAGTGTCTGGAAATAATAAAACTTTTTAATGAAAATTTTTTAGTGAAAAGTTGTAGAAATGAAAGAAAATGTTGTGATCTGATAAAGGTAATGATGAAGAATAAAAAAAATAAAATTAAAATATACAGGTTTATTATATAGATAGTTACATAGAAATGATTGAAAAATAGTGTAGTTTGTATAGGAAGATTTGAAGAAATAATAAACAATTGAGAAGTTGTGGAGAGCAAAAATTTTAAATAAGAAGTTTTATAAAATGCACCCTTGATAAAATTTCTTTTATATCTATAAAATTTACTGATAATTTCTAATATGCCTACAATATTTTATAAATTTCTTTTATACACATAACATTTTTTTTACAAAATTTCATAAAATTTTCTTGTACACATAACATTTTTACCAAGTTACTTTCATACCTATGTTGTCAAAATAACCATTATGTATCCTATTGAAAAGATAATTTTTCTCTTCAAAATTTTCTAATATAGCTCAATTGATGAAGATAAATCATTAAAAAAAATTTAATGGTAAAATTCTATAGGTGTAAAAGAAATTTATAAAACATTACGAGTATAAAAAGAATAAGAAGTAGATGTTCTCCATATGAGAATTTTTTTTTCTTTTTTTTTTTTCATATATATTGGATGATAAAACAACTAATAGAAGACAACTTGAGTAAAAAGACTCACCTTATGTGTCCTTACATAAACCTATGTCAACCACTTTTAAATCTATTTTTATCTAACCCTAATGGACATTTTGAGTGTATCTGATTGGACACAAAATAATGTAAACAAAAACTTTTCGATTTAAAATTTTTTATTCTCTGTAATTATCTTATTTTTTAATTTTTTTTTTACATTTACCTATATAAACAACCTTACTTTTCAATCATTTACACACAACTATCTATACAACTAAACTATTTATTTTAACTTTATTCTCTTTACACCTTATCATTATTCTTATTATATCACGTAATTTTACAACTTGTATTGTGAAAATTTTTCATAAAATTTTTTTATTTTCAACCAAATACACCCTTCGGCTCAAGAAATCGGGAACCCCACATCCCACAAGATCTTCCAATGCCCCGACCGTGTATGGTATCGTGGTCCTGAAAAGTGGGCAATATCCTCCAGTTGCTCCGAGACAGCAACATTCCGATTGCAGGCAAAGGCCAGTGACAAAGAAAATGGGGCAACTCCATTGATGCCATTACAGCTGGCAGATGAAGGAAGAGATGTGTTTTCGATCTTTAACAGAAGCAACAAAGGAATGGGTTTTCGTCAGATCTGATGAGGACGAGTAGCCAATGCGGTTCGTCGGATCTCCTAAGCAATCGTCGGTAAAAACTGGTCAAGAAAATCTTCAAGTAATACTTGAACCGGTGGGATCCAGTGCAACCCAATGTTCCTTTTTTCTAATTTTTTTTCTGACTTTCTTCACCAGCCAAGCGTAAAATATCCAGAGTAACCATCTTTTCAGACTGATTTCAACCGATCCAAAAATATATATTTTTATTTTTTCGAATTTTTTTAAAAACATGTTAATTTAGTTATATTTAATCTATAAACTGAGTTTTATTATTTTTGGATTTATTTATATATTTATTTTGGATTTTTAAATATTGTAGTATTTAAGTCATTTTAAATAATTTAAAATGACTTAAATACCCCTATAGTTAAAATTTTTTTAAACTTAAATACCCCTATAGTTAAAAATTCAAAAAAAATATATACATGTATTCAAAAATGGTAAACTTAGTTTAAAAATTCAATATAATATATTAATATGTTTATAAAAATTTTTCAAAAAAAATATAGACCAATCGGAAATGGTTATCCAACAAATATCTATATTTGCAATTTTACGTTTTTTGGATTTTTTAAAATATTTTTTGAATTTCTAAAATGAAAAAAGACATTTGTCATGCGCTTGTGCGTGGAAAATGCCTCGCATGAAAACGCTTTTTTATTTAGAAATTTAACAATATTTAAAAATTCAAAAATATAAATTTACAAACATTGACTTTTTTATAAGTATTATATACATCATAATAACTTATATTACATTTAAATACTCTCACACCATATAAACGGGGATAGGAGAATGGAACTCATGTCCATACAACACTAAGCCAACATGAGTTGCTTGTGGAGCAAATATTGACTTTTTTTTTTTAAAGATCAATTGGTGCTTCTAATGTATTTGAAGACGTAATTAAGGCTCATAATGTGATTGAAGACGTAAAGGCATTGATTCTTAACGTTAGATTCATTTATTATTGCAAGTAGACGAAATATGCGGATCTAGTACCCTCATTGAAATATCCATTTAATCTGCCGAATTCTAACTATGTCGCAGTACCCTAGTATATCTCAATAATAAAATAGTAACATGACAGGGCATTATTCATTTTAAAAAGATTTAATGAAATTCTAGTGGAAAGGATATGACTCTTTTTGAAATTTTGTCAATATGCGGGTAATTATGCAAATTCGAGAATGTGGGTAAGGATAGGACATTGATTTTTTTTTTTTTTCTGTTGGTACCATGTGAAACAAAGAGAAAACGAAATGTTGTAAATGTTCTAACATCGAAAATTCTTTATATTCGAAATGGACATCATATATCATGCATCTTAAAGGAACGTCATGAAAATTAACTCATGCACGTGCCTTAGAAGAATATTGTGAAAATTGGAAAAAAAGAAAGGCAAAAAAAAAAAAAAAAGAATTCTTGAATTTACCCAAGAAGGATATTATCAAAATGGGAAAAAAAGACATTATGCATGCATCCAACAGAGTACCATCCAAAGTGGTCCACCGAAGGGGGAAAACCAAGGAGAGAGATGCACGCATGCACGCTAACTGAGTACCATCCAGAGCGGAAGTGGCCCATAGAAGGGGAAAAAAAAAAAAAAAAAAGGAGAGAAACGCATGCATTGGAATAAAGCTAGAAAGTAACGGCTCTAAAAGCCCAAAAAATTTCCCCCTCTTTGCGCACCTTTTGATGTGATACGGCTGGACTTTTCAGTTACCTAACTAATTAAATTTTCTATTATTATTTTTATATTTAAATCATTTGTCATACAAATATTCTATTTATTTTCTGTTCTTTATCTATATTCATAATCATTACCGCTAATATAGCATCAATCCCTCAAAATAATTTTTTTTTTTCCTTATCTACAATAAAATTTTGCTTCAGCAACAAAAGTGGGAAAATTTTGTTGCTAAATTTGCGACGATTATAACGTCGCATCTCGCCTTGCGTGACGAAAATTCCAATTTTTGTTGCCATCGTGCCGTGGTCAGCTGACTAGATAACCAAAATTGCAACAGTTTTGTTGCCAAAGGTATCCGCGACAAGTCGACAGTAACTGGTAGCCTATGACGCCACAGTAACATCGATTATGCCTAAATGCACCATGATCTACTTAGGCTCGGTGCACTTAGGTACAGTTAACTCTTTTTTAAATTTTTTTGAAATTTTTTTCACAATTGTTAATCTATAAGTGTATTTAATATGTATATCAATTTTTATTAATTTTGAAAATTTTTAGATTTTTTTTAGATAATGCTACTGATTTTGAAAAATTTGAAAAAATCTAAAATATCCAAAAAATAGTAAAAATTAATACACGTGTTAAACAAAATTAGATTTATAGTTGTGCAAAAAATTTTCAAAAATAAAAAAATGAACTAAACACACCCAAGTGCACCGAGGCTAAATGCACTAACGTATACTTGCTAATAAACCCAAGTGTTCGTACATTGAGGTAGGACGTGGAGCAAGCAAGACCGTTTTAATCTGTATTCCTGTAATAAAATTTGTTTTAATTTTTATTAATGAAAAAAAAATTCTCACATTATATTCCCATTTTTTGTCATCCCATATACCTTAAAAATATGTTTGTTGCAACATACTTGGTTATTTCCATCTCTTAGTTTTTGCAATTCATGAGAATTCTCATGAATGATAAATCCAAGTCACATATTGTTTCGACGTTAATTTCCAACTAACTTGCTACCGACGGTAATTTCATTGTTTCGATAGTAGCACATTGTTTGCAAAAATTAACTTTTTGGCGACACAACCAAGAAAAAGTGAAACTAGAGAAACTTTAAAATATTATGTGCAATTTTGTCAAAAAAATTATCATGATTTGTAAATATATATTTATAATTTGATTATAATTGTAAATATACCTTTGTCATCACTGCTCTATCACATGTTGTCATGGCATGCATATATTTGAAAACTATGTAGATATATTTGCAAAACTAAATATATCTTTTTAGTTTTCAAAATTGCAATTATAACTATATATATTTAGAAATATACTCATACCCTAATGACATTGTGGTCTTCCAAAAAAAATGACATTGTGATGACTTCGTGATATCATGACTATTCACATATGAGGTTACTTTTAACTTTTTAAAATATTTATATGTATTAGTGACTATAGTCAAACTATATTTATAGCTAAATTCTTTTGCAATTTACTTATACTTTTCAGTAGCGTATACCACAGTATAAATGTACATATAACGTCAATTTTCAACATTACTAAAGGTTAATTTTCATGTAGTATTAGTGACGATTAAAAATCACCTTACCCTAATAATTGTAATCTCTTGAGATTGCACTAACTAACTTAAATTTACGATCACCATGATTTTTTTTTGTTTTAACGAAATAAATGTTGATAAATATCCTGGCTTGGATGCATTTAAAGTACAATATTGAATTGAAAACACCGATAGGTTCTACATTTTGGAACCAGTTTTTCCGAAATGGAATATTAATAATTAATTTTGAAAAAAATAGGCTGGATCGAAGTGACGTGGATGATATCGAAGTTGTGTTATGTATGCTATATATCTGATTTGGAATAATCTAGAGTACATAATATCTAAGAACAAAAAATTTTATACGTGATTCGAGAAATCTTATTTTGAATTTTAATATCGATGAGTTTAAATATATAAAATCATCTATTAGCAAATATATCATTGCTAACTAATTTGAGAGTCTGAATAGCCATTTGGTACTGGTCAATGATTGAAAGATGTGATGCTGAAGCAAGAAAAAAGAATAAGAAAAGTAGTTTTCAATAAAAAAAGAAAAATACATTGGTTCCAACATATGCATCAAGTTGTAAATGTATGCAGGTCTCTTGAGCTCCCACGGGGCTGACCCATTAACATGTCTTTTTTTAATTTTTTGGTTGAAAAATGACTAAATAACTTGATGTTTGAAATTTAAAAAATAAACACGTCTCCAAAAATAATAAAACTTGAAATATGAATTAAATACACATATCATTATAATTTTATAAGAAAACAATGTATAACATATAAATGGCCTATTGCATGGCAGCTCTCATGTAAAATCATATGTAATCTGATCATTATGCTTCTATAGGCATCATCCCATACAAATCTCATGCTGGCTTATTGAGGCTCTTACGGATGACAGGGGATCTAGGATCATAGATACACAGGGGTTGCTTGCACTCACTTTATCGTACTTTGGAGAGATTTTTTCAAGCTCGGTTCCTTCCGACCTACACCACATCACTGGTTTAGTCACAAGGAAGATATCAATCACTTCTCAGAAACGGCTTACAAGGCCCCTATCCATGGAAGAGGTGTTGAAAGCATTAAAGACAATGAACCCATCAAAAGCTCCTGGGCCTGATGGATTTCCTGCTGGCTTCTACTGCACGTACTGGCATATTGTTGGACATGATGTTTTCTCGGTATGCAAAGCTTTTATGGATGATCGAATATAGCTGCACAATGCTAACAACTCCAAGCACTCAACCACACTAACATTGTCTTAATCCCAAAAAAAGCCGGTGTTGAAACTCTAGCGGATTATCGCCCTATTAGTCTATGTAATGTCGCCTATAAGATTCTGGCAAAGGTACTGGCCAATCGTCTGAAATGCTGCCTCAATGATGTTATCTCCCCTCAGCAGAGTGCATTTGTACCGGGGCGCCTCATAACTGACAATATGCTGATTGCATATGAAGCTATTCACTCATTGCGACAGAGAAGGAAAGGAAACAAGCAGGAATTGGCAGTCAAGCTGGATATGTCAAAAGCATATGATCGGGTTGAATGGGATTTCCTGAGTCACATGATGGCAGCTATGAACTTTGGCCCAGTGTGGATTAATTGGATTCGCAGGTGTGTGCAGTTTGTTCGCTACAGAATCCTAGTGAATGGACACAAAACCCCCCTCCCCACCCCACATAGGGGACTCCGGTAGGGAGATCCACTTTCTCCATATCTGTTTCTGATTTGTGCTGAGAGTCTCTCTCTTCTTCTTGCCCAGGCTCATCTCCACTAGTCGCTCCATGACATCAGACTCTGTCTTAGGGGACCCACCCTATCTCATCTCTTCTTTGCTGATGACGCCCTCATCTTCATCAAGGCCACTGAATCCCAAGTGCGACAGCTACTCTCCACTTTGCGAACATATAGTGAATGCACTGGACAAGTCATAAATATAAGCAAGACTGCACTTTTCTTCAGCTCCAATACAAACCCGGGGGTGAGAAGATCTATTATTGAGGTGTTTGGGTCGTGTGCTCTGGAATTTAAATCTTATTTGGGGTTGCCTGTTTGGTTAGGGAGATCAAAGAAAGATATATTTAGAGATCTAAAGGACCGTGTATGGCGAAAGATCCAGGGGTGGAAGGGGCGACTTCTCTCGTGGGGTGGGAAGGATGTTCTCATCAAAGTTGTAGCCCAAGCTATTCCTATATACTCTATGAGTATTTTCCTCCTCCCCATAAACTTTTGTAATGAAATTGCATGTATGCTGAGTAAATTTTGGTGGGGCGAATGCAATGGGAAACATAAGATGAGCTGGGTAGCATGGAAGGATATGTGTAAGACGAAGGCTATAGGTGGCATGGGCTTTCGTGACCTTATCTCTTTCAACTTCGCGTTATTGGCCAAGCAGGTGTGGCGACTAGTTTCTAATTCTGATTCCGTTTGTTACTATGCTCTAAGGGCCAAGTACTTTAGTCATGGAAATCTTTGGACCTACAAGGCGAAGCCAACTGACTCATTCACTTGGAGGGGTATCCTTCGGTCTAGGGATGTGATCCTGGGGGGGGGGGTGTCGATGGCGTATTGGCTCGGGGGATCGGGTAAATTTTTTCCAAGACAAGTGGCTTCCTTCTCTACTCTCCAAGGCTGGGCCTTTACCAGCACATATTCTCGACGATGCGAAGGTTAGTCTCTTCGGAAATCAACTGGATGGTCAGTGGGATGAAACCCTTGTTCTACAAACGGTTGGTGAGGCCGGCCGTGATATCATTTTCTCAAATCCACTCCCAAATGGGGGGGAGGAGGATTTCTGTTTTTGGGAACTAGAACCGGATGGACAGTTCTCGGTGAAATCTGCATACAGGCTCCTCACAAAGATGTCGGACTGGTCTGTGATGGGTGGTGAGGCCGACAATGATCGAAATCAGGCGATATTCAGGGTCATTTGGAATGCAAAACTCCCGAGCAAAATACTCATTTTTTCTTGGAGGCTGGTACTAAATGCTCTCCCCACCCTTATTAATTTGCAGCGTCGTGGAATCACAGTGGACACCTCATGCCTCTTCTGCAAGAGGCATACGGAAGACATTTTTCATCTCTTTATTAACTGCAATGCTACCAAGCCGGTCTATCATATAGTTGTGGGTGATCTGCTTCCTTCCGTGCAGAGGAACTCCATCCTGGATATCATTTGGGCTTTCATCACGACTAATCGGAAGGATGTTTTTCTTCTCTTCCTACTATATTGCTGGCGAGTCTGGTACATGCGAAACCAACTCCGGGTGGAAGGAACTCCAGCGGTGTTTTCAAATGTGAAGGAATGGTGTATAAACTTCAGAGATTAGTATGGGGCGGCGATGGAAAAAAGGCGAGAAACTGTTTGGGAGAAACCCCTGGTTGCTAGATGGACTAAGCCTATTGGAGGCACATTCAAGGTTAATATTGATGGGCGAAAGAATCTCCACAACAACCGCACAGGACTGGCAGCGGTCATTAGGAATTCCAATGGCTCTTTTGTTGCGGCAAAGGGGTGGAATAGGCTTGAACAACTGGATCCGCTGATTATGGAGGCCACTGCTTTATGTATGGGACTACGGTGGGCAGTGGAGAGCCATTTCGATAACCTATAGGTGGAGTCTGACTTGTTGACTCTTATTGATTTTTTGGTGGACGAACGCCCCATTAGGGCCCTTGTAGGAATTATTGTCTCCCAAATCCGCCAGATTGCCCTACAGGCCTATTCTTTGTCATTTCACCATGTGCAATGGACGGGGAACTCCGTGGCTCATCTTTTGGCTGATTTCGCATCTGTTAATTTTTTGCCTGAACAAAAATGGTGGGGCAATCCACCCTTTTTTCTTCAAGAAAAACTCTATACAGATAATTTTTTGGCAATGCTATACGATGAAAGCCTTATCCCTTCCACCTCTGACCCCTCTCTGGTGCAGAGGTTGGCGGGATAGGGGCTCATCTTTTAATCAAAAAAAAAATCTCACGCTGGCAAACTTTATTTTTTAGTCTTTTTTATTGTAAGTGTATTTAATTAATATATTAAGTTTTACTATTTTAGAGATGAATACAAGTAATTGAATTTCAAACATCAGGGCTATTTTGGTCATTTTAACACCAAAAATACTAAAATCCTCATAATGTTTAGAGTTGAACATATATATATATATTTCTAAAAATAGTAAAAATGGGTATATGCAATCGTTTAATGAAAATACAATAAAAATAAAAAACATGCACTCGTAAAGAATCATTAGAGGTATTATTTTATGCAATCATCTACATGTGAGCTTTCAAGGGTGTTTCGGCCTCGTGAGAAAATAAAATTCAATTAAATTCCAATTCATTCTTTTTTGGTAGAATGTAAAATTATTTCCCTGCGGCTTTGAAAATAAATGCTTAATTAGCATCTAATTCTTTAACCGAGTCCGAAAAGTACATCACAGAAATATTTTGCATTGTGTTCTGCATTCTGATTTTACATCTCTAACGAGAAAATCCTTGATTAAAAGAACTGAATACAATGGTCCATAAAAAATGCTTAATAATAATGAAGTGCGTAGAAGATTCTTCTACGTCTTTACAGGTGCACGAAAAATCGTGTCTAATAAAAATATAAAGATAAATGAGTACACTTTGCCCCCGCGCCGTGACTCGAATGTGAGGTATATGACGCCACGCGCCATGTCTTAAATATGAAGTACATGACGCCGCGCGCCATGACTTGAATATGAGGTTCATGACGCCACGCGCCATGACTTAAATGTGAGTTTACGCTTAGCCCGTCGACCAGCGATGACGCGGTCTGGGAACTAGTGAGGGGCCGCCAATTCGTGTGCCAATTTTAACGGAGAAAATGTACTTAATCCGTGTGTCAATTCAACCCGCCAGTCGGGGAGTATCCACGTTGGGAAAAGTAGTTTTCGAAAATAATATATATGTAT
>JAXCLR010000073.1:25528137-25547011 GCA_035584095.1 Annona squamosa | reverse complement strand
CCCGCCGCGTGATCAGGGCAACAATCCTGATTCACACTTACCAATCGACAAGATCCTGGAGTAAGGACAAATGTGACACCTCGGTTCGGGGCGCCACACATATATACATTTGCAGCCTCCATACATACACGCAAAAATCAAACAGCGAAGGGTGATCTTTTTGATGCAGAATAAATTAAATAGATCACAATCATCATAAATTTTTCTTAAATGCCTTTTTAGATTGGTTAATTTATTTAGTATTTTGGTGCTGCCATCATCCGAAGTCCTAGGATGGATGACAATGGTGACTTTATCTTCACTGTTTGTTTGTTTTTTTTTTTTTGATGAAAAGGAATAACTCTACCCCGACTCCCCCCCACTGTGGAAAGGGTTCGGAACAGAGTAATCCGTATAGTTCATTGTCAAAAAATTGTCTGTACAGATTTTTACAGCAATATCTTGTGGGGGGTTACCCCACCAAGACACATTATCCAATACAGAAGCAGAAGTACGATCAGCGAAAGCATGAGCCACAGTGTTACCCTGCCTAAGAACATGGTGAACCGAGATATTGGTATTGGCACTAAGAGCCGATCTAATCTCTTCGATTATATGACCCGCTGGGGAGTAGATGTGACTGGCATTCGTCAAATAAGTGCACAAGAGTATAGAGTCCGACTCGATCTGGACCAAACGAAGCTTTAGATGCAGGGCCCTTTGGATACCAAAGAGAAAAGCTTTCACTTCCAACAAAAGAGGAGAGTCCCTTCCTCCCAACCATTTCCGCCCCCAAGCCGCGATGAAGTGGCCGCGAGAGTCCCTAACCACGGCAGAGATACTGGAAACTCCCCTACCCGCAACACGCCTGGCATCAACATTAATCTTGAAGGATCCCTCAGGTGGTTTAGTCCATCTAGGCACAAGCGGAGTATCCAAGTTGAAAGACTGATGGAGAAGCTTAACACGCCTCAATTGTTCCACGAAATCCAGACACCGAGGAAGAATGTCGTTAAACACAAGATGGACTCCATCAGCTCTCAGTTTGTTCCGCATGAACCAGACCCGCCAGCAGAAGACAATAAAAAGGGGCAACGTTTCACCCCCGCCCTTTGAAGATAGGGAACACATAAAATCCTGCACCAAGGTCGCGGACTGGCAAGCCGGCAAACACCTTCTGATATGACCCTCAATACATGCACACCGTAGGAATAAATGGTCAGCGTCCCCAATCTCCCCCGCGCAAAATAGGCACATAAGGTTCACCTCAATACCCCTCTGGGAGAGGTTACATAGGGTTGGAAGAGAATCCCTGAAAAGGCGCCACCCAAAAATCATGACCTTGCTTGGCAACCCAGACTTCCAAATAGCCTTAAAACATTCCGAAGGACCCGTGCTACCATGCGCTGCCATAAGCCAACGATGTGTCGACCTAACCGAGAACTGGCCATTCGCCTCAAATTTCCAAAAAATGCTATCCCCAACCGGATTTCGGGGAAGGGGGACCCGCCTTACCGCTGCCCATTCGTCCTCGCCTGTTGCCAACAAGACCCGTTCCATATTCCAAGCATTAGTCCTTTCGTCAATAAAATGACGTACCGGAACATCATCAGGAATGGAGCTAGGCAATGGCCCCGCCTTGCATATCCTTTCGTCCAACCAGTCGTCCAAAAAGAAACAAACCCTTCTCCCATCTCCAATCTTCCACCTGCACCCCTCCTGAATCCTGTTCCGCGCCTTGAGAATGCCTTTCCAGGTGAATGAGTCGGACTGCTTTGGCACGCAATCCCAGATGTCGCAATGAGGGAAGTATTTAGCCTTCAGTACCTTGGAGCAGAAGGAATCTGGTATCGTTGATAATCTCCATACTTGCTTGGTAAGAAGGGCATAATTGAAGACTTGGATATCTCTGAACCCCAGCCCCCCTGCGCATTTGGACACACACATGTCCTTCCATGCCACCCAGCACATCTTCTGCTTCTCCCCATTTTCACACACATGTCCTCCCTACTATTGATAAGGTCTTGCAATCATAATCCAATTACTTAGGCCGAAGCCCATCGACCATGGACTCACTAACCCTCAGCAGGGATGGTGAAGATTTTTAGGCCGAACCATTATACGAGCTTGTGTTATTTTGACTTGTGCCATTAATCTTTTCAGCTGCTTTCTACCTCGTGGCACACCTCTTTTGACGAGTGTAAAATTTTCTTAGTGCTAAGTTTATCTTTCTTGAGCACTTGGCTATGTACTTGGACCAACAGCACGTGTACATTACCGTCATACATCACCAGTCGTAGCAGAACTCTCTCTTGCGCTCGGCCCAGAGGTATTAACAGCATCAAGTTGGATGGATTAGAGCTTCATACTAATCTTAAATCATTTAAGATATTTTAATCCTAATCTATTTATTAACTCATTAAAAAAATCTCTAACTCTAGCTCATTTACAATCTATTTAATAAATGAGTTAGCGAATTTTTAACGAGTTGTATAGCAAATGACATAAAAGTCCAAACTCTGATATATAATGACCTCACAAGGAAAGACAAGAGAGTGTTTTCGGTATAGAGCAATGGAAATAAGGCAATAATAAAAAAATAGAATTAGGGTAATAGTAGAAAGATAAAAATTATTTGGCGAGAAAAAGACTTAACAGGAGAAAATAATCAAGGGGTTTATATTTATATATATAAAACTTCAACGAGTTAAATAAGTTGAACGAGTTAAATGAAATAAACGTGTTATTAAACAAATTGACGGGTTATAAAATCTCAATTATAATTCATTAATTTAATTAAATAGTTGAAGGAGGTAGTATATCATAACCCATTTATTAAAAAATTTCAACCCAAACTCATTTATAAATGAGTTAGACAAGTAGGATGACGGGTTGACCATAACATTAACACCCTAACTCCGTTGCCTTAGAACTTGTCGAAGCAGCTATCCATGACTATCGTTCATGTGAAGATGCTGACGGCATCATCAGAACCACCAGCCAGATGCTGGCGGCCACCAGAATTTTCAGATCTAGTCCATCAGCAGCCCTTAGTAACGAAAATTAGGGATCTTTTCCTCTAAGCCTTCGCCTGCTACTACCGCCGCAGCCCATGGGTGCACCAAAATAAACCACTCGTCTTTCTCAACTTCTCTACTTTGTTAACAAGTGATCAGATTGGGGTCCAAAAATTGTTTTCTAGATCTGGTTTGCAACGAAAGCATTGAGAGGTTCATCTCCTTCTTCACCATAGAGTTTGGCAGACCATCGACCATCGATTTAGGCTCTTTTTTGCCCACGTTCGGTAGTTCTACCTTTCCTGCATGCTCCGCGGCACTAGCATTTGTCGAATTCTGAATTGGCATGGTTACATATGTTCACGTCACATAGGTTGACGAAGCTTTTCTTATGCCGCGAAGAGATAGGGTTTAAAATGTAAAAACTAAAACTTCGAAGATTTAAAATGATAACAATGCTAATAGATAAAGTTGGAAAGTTTAAAATACAAATTTTCCATTTAGTACAACTAAGCAAAATTTTTCCCTTCACTTTTATTTTAACTTTCAATTATTTTTTTACATTTTTATATAACTATCCTATTTTTAATTTTTAAAAAATATTGTTTTATTAACCATGCTATCCATTTTAGTATTTCTACTATTCATCATTATCCTTAACATGTTACGTCACTTTCTTTTATTTTTTAAAAACTTACATCAAAACTTTTTTGACCCTTTTTTAGATTTTTACGTTTTGGTATTTTTAACTATGTGTATTTACTTTTTTAATCTATGAGTTTCGGTATTTGTTTTCTAAATCCTGTAAACTTGCCATCTTTGCACTTTAAACCCTATCATTAAAACACGTAACTAGCGACTTTTATTTGTAAATAAAAAGTCAAAAATAATTTTATAACTTACTTGAGTTGACTCATATTTATAACCATATATGCTGGCAGGACGATTTTATATAGCCTATTTCACAAGTCAATTTAAATTTTCAGATTAAAATGTTTGTTGTGGCCAAGTTCTGTTGACTCATTTAGGAGCAGTATTATTATTAAAAAATTTATACAGCAGCTATTGAATAAAATTTCGTTTATTTGGTAACATGCATTAAAGGAAAGGTTTAAAATGTAAAGGGGGTAAATTTATGAGGCTTAAAAAGCCAATGCACGAAACTCATAAAATACAAATAATCTCTATTAAAAAAAATGCAAATAATCCCCATTTTTTCTCAGTTCCAGGACAAAAGTTTGGACAGACGTTTTGGCCATCGAGATCCTAAAATCGCCGCTTTCTCTTCCCGCTTTACTCGTGATAGAATCGGTCATTCAGAGATTCAAATTTCCTCCCCCTAATCTATTGTGAATCTGGTCATCATACGCTTGCAGCCGTTTTCTCAAGCAGACGTCGTATGTGAATGCATAGCGGCAATGGCGAGGATGGCTTGTCTCATCAAATCAGGTTGTGGCAGGGGTTTTGGTGGTTATCATAAATCATCATTCTCTCCAAAAATGAACGTTAAGTTGTTGAACGAACTCATATTCTCCATTAATTTTGCCAACAAGAAACGACACCGGCATTTAGCCAAATTCATTTGTTTAGGATGCTGGATTTCAAAGGAGTTGGCAAATCTGCCCAGATTCTGCTGCTGTTGAATATTGAAGATGGTGGGCATTTTTTTCATTAGAATTTTGGCTAAATGAAATGCTAAACGTGGCTATGATTGAGATTTGGGCAAATTATATGGGTTGTTGGCCCCATGTAATGAGTATTCGAAGACTTTGGTAGAATAGTACGAATTAAGCATAGACATAATCTACAACTAATGAAATTAGACCACAACAGTAAGAATACTTAGGAGTGTAACTTGGTCAGGTTATTCAGGTTAGATGCTAATCCTAATTCTAACCCATCTATAAAACTTCAACTATAATCTATTTATAACCAATTTATAAAAATCTAAACTCTAACATTAATAAATTTAGCATAAACAGATTTTGAGCTGCGGATTATGTTAAAATAAGTTGTTAATGGGTTAAATGACAAAAGATAAAATAATAAATACTATGGGGATATATTTGAAATAAGAGGAAAATCTTGGATGTATTTGAATTTTCGCTTATATATTTTTTTAAAAGCAATTTTCAACATTAGCATAGATGATTAGAGTTGGATGCTAGCTGCAGGCCATGCTTCATGTGGACAGTTAAGCACATGGAATGCATTTAACTAACAAGTCTTAATTGAATCCTTACTCTCCATATGTAATATAAAGGAGAATAATTTCATTGCCAATTCTCTTGGGTATGACAATTGGTTTGGACTACATCTTCACGACCAAATTCAATTCACCCATTTTATTTTATTAAGCACTATTTGTTTTTTTTACCTCAAAAATCATCTTAATCAATGACTTGTATCATTTACTTCAAAAAAATGGGAAGATTTCTTTATACCAATAACGTTTGTAACTAATTCTTAATATACTTACACTGTTTCAGTAATTTTTCTTATGCCCGTAACATTTGACCCGAAATTTTTATTACACACACGCCTTTAACACAACTATTGTCTATCAATTGAAAAGACGATTTTGCCAATCTAAAATTTTTCTAATTAAAATTATTTAACTTTAATATGACTTTTGAGTCAGTTAATGCAACATACTATGATTTATTATCATCAATCTAGTCATATTCAGGTTAAATTGTCTCAATTATGAAATTTCAAAGGAGCAAAATCATTTTTTCTTTAGGGCAAATAACGATTTTTTAATGGCATGGCGCGTGAGAGAAATTTATAAGAAAACGTTATGGGTATGAGAGGAATTTATGAAACATTATATATATATGTAAGAAATTATAAAAAAATGTTATAAGCATGAGAGGAATTTTCCCAAAAGAAACTAATCAAGAATGATTTTTTTATTAGAATTTATATAACATGACAATTAATATTACAATGAAGAACATTCATAACCCTTACACTACAAAGGGAATATTTCTTCACCCTCACATCACGGAGGGAATATTTCTTATAAAACCCTATGTGAGAGGAAATGTACATGAAGCCTCCACACTGAGAGAAAAGCAGTAAAAACCGCCACCAATGAGGGACTAGAAGATTGCGCAAGAGCTGCGATTCGAACTCAGGAGGTTACAAAATGCGTCTGTTGAGTTTGGCACCTAAGGGTGATTTTAGATACATTAAAAATGGTACATTTATTATGAGGTCCTAATGTAACTCGTTTTATGTCGAAGTTCATGCATCCGTTTTGATGATATAATAAAAATAATAATAATTCTCATTCAAACATCATTTGATTTTATTATAAGAATAAAAATTATCTTGATCAGAATTGTGGGTGGGTCAAATCAGCTTAAATATATGTAAATTCATGTGTAAAAAATAAAATATTCATGTCCATTCACAAATGTATTAGAATGCGAATGTTTTAGATAATTTAGATGTTGAAAACAACTTTAAAATCAATTTATAAATCAAATAATTTTATAACATTCAGTTTACACATTTAATGTACATCTATTTAATTTGGAAGAAACTTGGGAACATATATGCCGGGACATCCTTTTATACCATTATACTATTTATTCTAACTTTATTGTCTTCATTAGTAATCATTACATCTATCATATATATCACATGATTCTCTCATTTTTTAAAGAATTTTCGTATTCCCACTTTTAGTTTACGTGTGCAATGCTGGATTTTACGTCATTGTGTAATGTAGCTATATAGAAGTACGGAGCCTAATCCTATGCACCCAGGTGCATTCAGCCTCTATGCACCCTGGTGTACTATACCTATTTTTTTAATTTTTTTGAAATTTTTTTCATGAAGCTATTAATATAGGTTTATTTAACATATGTATCAATTTTTACTATTTTTGGAGACTTTTAGATATATTTTTTAGATTTTTAAAAATCAGTGGCATTTTTGGTAATTTAATAAATCTAGATTAACCATTGTGTAAAAAAATTTAAAAAAAAATAGGTGTAGTACACTCGGGTGTATTGAGGCTGAATGCACCCGGGTGCATAGGATTGAGCTCTATAGAAGTACAGCCGGAATGAACCGGGCACCGATCTCCTGCACTTGCCTGCTTCGAGTGTATACACCTATTTTTTTTAATTTTTTTTGAAATTTTTTTCATAAACTTGTTAGTCTAAGTGTATTTAATACGTGTATAAATTTTTACCATTTTTGGAGATTTTTAGATATTTATTTTTTATTTTTAAAAATTTTCAAAAATAAAAAATAAATATCTAAAATACTCCAAAAATGATAAAAATTTATACACATGTTAAATACACCTATATTAACATTTTTAGAAAAAAATTTCAAAAAAAATAAAAAAAATAGGTGTGTGCACCTGGGAGCAGCCAGCTCCCGAGTGCAGGAGATTGGCGCCCTAATGAATCATGGACGTGGGATGAATGAAAAGCTGTTTTTGAGAAGGAGAGGTTGAGAGAGAAATTTTCGAGTGTAGCAATTCCGGTTCAGTGGCTTTGAAATGGGTTCTACATTATGACAACATTAAAATCTATTTTACTAATTATATTTAGAATAATGTATTCTATTATCATATAAATTTTCTTTCCGATCGGATATGTGTATGAACTCCATCTAAAAATAGTACAAATTCAATGTAATAAAATAGTTTGATATAAATAACAACTTTAAAATAATTTTTTCAATATATAAACCATTTGCTATAAAATTTATATATAGATAAATAATTGTATAAAGCTTTATTGTATTTTAATATGTGTGGGCCCTTTTTGGGCAAATGTACCGTTGTTTTGGTGAAGTTGGGCTGCACCGGAACAGCTCTTTTGTGTATATGTTTGTGTGTGTCTATATATATATATATATATATGGGATATGATCCAGTGTAGTCCGCTGTAAAATGGGCCCCACATATATTAGATTATAATGAAATTTTATACAATCATTTATCTATATAAAAATAATACTTTAGACAGTTTAGATGTTGAAAATACTACTTTAAACTTAATATTTACATTAAATTATTTTATTACGTTGATTTTGCACCATTTTAAGATGGGGCGTACACACATGCTGGAGTTAGATGAAAATTGGTATGCTAATAAAATAGAAAATTCTAAATACAATGGGTGGGGAAGATTTCCCATTCATGATCATATGAGGCCCACGGTGCATGGATTGCACGGTGCAGTTGCATGCACCGAACCAAATCCCTATATATATATAAAAGATAGAGAACCTTTCTTGTGCAGTAAAGCTACACCATAATTAACCATGCATTTGGCCAAAAATTCATTCCAAATGTACTTAAATGTATTGATACTTTATATAATCATTTATCTATACATAAATTTTATATCAAATCATTTATATATTGAAAAAATAACTTTAAAGTTTTTACTTACATTAAACTATTTTATTACGTTGAATCTATACCATTTTTAGATAGATTTCATACACATATCCAATTAGGATGAAAATTGGTACAATAATAGAATACATAATTCTAAATACAATGAGTGGAATAAATTATAATTTTATGATTATGTGTGACTTATTTTGAGGTAACTTCACCGTAATTGTAGTGTAGGGAAGATGCATTTGAATATTTCTCATATATATATATATTTATCTATTACCATACTAATTTTCATTTCAATTGGATGTGTATGGACTCCTACAAATTCAACGTAATAAAATAGTTATGTAAATAACAACTTTAAAGTTTTTTTTTCAACATGTAAATCATTTGCTATAAAATTTGTATATGGATAAATGATTGTATAAAGTATCAATACATTTAAGTACATGAGGAGCTCATTTTGGGCCAAATGCATTGTTAATTATAATGCAACTTCACTGTAAGGAAAGGTTATCTCTATATATGTAGGTGTATATTTAGGTGTAGCAATAGCGGCATCAAAATGGGCCCCGCATGATGATAAAATTATAATATACTCTACTAAGTGTATTTAGAATAATGTACTTTATTATCTTAACAATTTTCATCCTAATCGGATATGTGTCTGGACTCTATTTGAAAATGATATAAATTCAACTTAATAAAATAGTTTGATATAAATAATAACTTTAAGGTGATTTTTCAACATATAAATCATTTACTATAAAATTTATATATGGATAAATGATTGTATAAAATATCAATACATTTAAGTACATATGGGACCCATTTTTTGCCAGATGTACCGTTTTTCGGTTTAGCAGCTTGCATGTTGAAAAAACAACTTTAAAGTTGTTATTTACATCAAACTATTTTATTACGTTGAATTCGTATCATTTTAAAATGAGATCTATACACATATCTAATTGGGATAAAAATTAATATGGTAGTAGAATACATTATTCTAAATGCAATAGGTGGAATAGATTATAATTTTATGATCATGTGGGGCCCATTTTGAGGTAATTGTATAGTTTGAATATTTTTACTATATATATCGGTCTTTCTTCAATGTAACCAGGTTACATAGAAGCGGACTTATATAACTCGAAAATCTAAGATTTTGATCATTAATTGAAAATTCAATCAATTCATTGTATTTAGCATCATTTATTTATCCAAGAGACCAAGTTTTATCCTAATTAAGTATGTTTATGGGTTATATTTGTTCAATATATATATATATTCATATGTAAATTATAAAAAATGCTTAGATCTATTTACATATGTATTAGAATATAATAATAATTTACATAATCATTTATTTACATAAAAATGATATTTTTGACTGTTTAGATGTCAAAAATACTACTTTAAAATTGATATTTTAGTATTTTTCATAATTTACACATGAATATATGTATTTTCTAACAAATATGACTCATAAATATACTTGATTGTGATGAAACTTGATTCCCTAGATAAACAAATAATGTTAAAAATAATAAATGGATTAGATTTTTTTTTATCAAAGATCAAAATTTAAATTTTGAAGGGATTATATGGCTCCTCTTTTATGTAACCCAATTACATAGAAGCGGAGCCTAGTATATAATATATATACATATTAGAAATATTTAGGTGTAGCGACGCTGCACCGAAATTTTCGGTACAACATTGTTGAAATGGGCCCCATGTGATTATCGAATCATAATCTACTCTACTCATTGTATTTAGAATAATATATTCTATTATTATACCAATTTTCATCATAATCAGATATGTATATGGGCCCAATCTGAAAATGGTACAAATTCAATATAATAAAATAGTTTAATGTAAACAATAATTTTAAAGTGAATTTTTCAATATGTAAACCATTTACTATAAAATTTATATGTGGATAAATGATTGTATAAAGTTTCGTTATATTCTAATATGTGTGGGATCCATTTTTGATCAAATGTATCGCTGTTCTGGTGCAGTTGTGCTGTACCGAAACAACTCCCTATATATATATATATATGAGTCTGGCTTTTATATATTCACATGTATCAATTTACTTCGATATTCCCATTTAGTTTAGATCCTATTTTGATGATTTTGTTAAATCCATCTATTGTATTTAATATTATTTATTTTATTTAGATACCAAAAATTAAATCAAATGGATGTATGCATATGTCACATCTTTTGAAAATCTATAAAATTATTTATAAATTTAGAAAATCACTTGAATTCATATTCAAAGTTTTAGAATATTATAAAATTTTATAAAATTATTAATCTAAGTCGGATGAATATTGTAAATGTCTTAGATATTAAACTGAGATCTCATGAGTACTTATAATAAACAAATCATTTTGAATGGATTTAAAGTCACTCATAAAATATTGTTAATTTTGAAAATGATGCAAGCTATGGATTGAGATAATTTTTGGTATCTAATAAAATAAATAATACTAAATACGATAGATGGATTGGATTTAATAAAATTATCAAAACAGGGCATAAATGAATTGGTACATCCGGATGTTATATATTCATAAGCCATTAGGGCCATTGCAAAGCCGATTCCACAGTCCACATACAGCTAGCCACGACACACGCAACGCCCGGTTATTGCCCAATTGGTAAAATCTTATGCCTTTATGGTGTTCTGAGATCGAAGATACACTGTTAAATTTACATCTGATTGAGCAAAAATTGACCAAAAAAAAGTATCTGGAATATTGCCGAAGTCCACGAAAAAAAGAGGTTCAGAGTCACTATAAAAAGAAAAGAAAAAAAAAACAGTAGTACACAGGTCTAAAGCTGCATGGAGAAGTTAAAGGCGTTTTTTTTGATAGGGGAATTTAAAGGCATTTTTATGTTGCTAAGATCAAGCTAATACCTATAACCTACCAACTCAACTTCTGTGTATGCAACATCATCGTTTTCAGCGTCTCTTCTGTATACGATCCTTGGTCATGAATGTATCAAATGCCGCCTAACACCTAAAAGACCCAAAACATGAATGAGACCTGGGCATGGTTCCTTTCTAATCCCTTGGATTGATGCTCTAATGGTTTCACATATGAAATCCAAATATTTATGTTGTTTTTAGTGGTTTGTTTAACTAGGAAGTTAAGTAATCGGTAATTGTACTTGCTTAAAAGCATTTCAAAAAGTGAAAATTTATTTTAGGTGATTTCTGAACCTACTAAAGACTTTATTGAAATGATATTACATTCATAGTTAAATAAGTATTTTAAATATAATGAACAGATTAGATTTGATAAGAAAAGTCATTAAGGCATTAAGCTGGCCTTTGAAAATGAGGCATTTATTATATACCTCCATAGTTTCAGTAAAATTGCAGGTGTATCTTTTAGTTTCGTAAAATTGAAAAAAATCCAAAAACATTTATTAGAAGTTGTAATCCCATTCTCTCTACAAGAGATTCATACACATATGTTAAACTTTTTACCAAGGGTTTGTTTGGAAAATAATAGAACTTATAGATGAAAAGTTTTTGATGTAAAAGTTTTTACATTAGGAGAATAAGATATGATAGTATTAATAATGAGGAGTAGAGAGAATAAAATTAAAATAGATAGGTTATCGATGGATAATTGTATAAAAATGATTGAAAAGTAGAGTTGTGTAAGAAGATATTAAAACATAAAGTAGTTATAAAGAGTGAAAAGTTTTAAGTTGAAAAGTTTCTATTGAAAAAATTCTTAAGTGAAACAAACGTACCCTAAAACAACTAAACTTCCCCATCATTGTCCTTGATAATAGTATAATCAAATCTGTTATTTGTAAGTAATATGCGATGGGGCCCAACCAGGCTCCCTGGGAACCTTATTGACCTCTGGAGGTCAAGAATGATGTCTCAAAAGTCATGTCAATCATTTTTGGCTTGGATCTACCGTTTAAGTTCGGAGTTGACCAACCAGTGAAAGTGCAAAGAGCTTAGCCCTTAGGCTCCCAGGATCGAAGGCACCACACAAGGTTCAGTTCCAACTGATAATCCGCCCGTCAGAAATCATGCGTGTGAGGCACCTTCGACTGAAACACATCATATATAATGACCTAAACTTACTCCAGCTACTAATAAAGAAGTCGATAGTTGCCATCGAGCCCGCTTTGAACCGATTAAGGGGCTAATCAGCGTTTCTGACAAAATGACTACCGTTCCGTTCTTTACACTCCAGCGACTCTTATTGGATTGACTACAAAAATAGGAAGCCGCTGTGACAATTGGCCGCAACTCATTCCTCAGGCAAACTCACAAATTATCTTTGTTAGTAAACGTGATTTGAGTTGGTATAGATCACAGTAAGCATGAACAAAATAAAATAGGATCAAAGAAATTAGTAACAAGATCACGTATAAGAGACATCAAAATTTACGTGAAAAACTCTTCAAACTAAGAAGAGAAAAATCACAGAAGAGAGATGACAGTCCACTATAATAAACAAATTATAAATATACGCATAAGAATACCTCACATATATTTTCGAGATGTCTCACGCATACCTCAAATAATAACACTTTGACAACTCTTCTATCTAACGTCCACCGGGACACCTTTTAAGGTTCTACTGAATCCCTAACTAATACATTCATAAATAGGACTCAAATGAGTACTTGTGGAACACTATATGCAGCCCCAGTCTCACACAACTAAAATATTCAAGATATGAACATAGTTCTTGGGCGATTGGGCATGGTTACGTGGCACTTGGGCATCGATTTGATGTAATCCGGCATGGATCTGGAGTGCATGAGTGTTGATCCAGTGTGTCCCAACATTGACTCGGGGCTATCGAGCATCTGTCTGGGGCGACCAAGCCTCGATCCGAGGCTAACAAGTACCGACCCGAGGCGGTTGGGAATTGTTCCGTGGTGCTTGGGCATCCATTCGAGGCAGTTCGACATGATCCGAAGGAGACGAGTGTCAATCCTGTGTGTCCCAACATCGACCTGAAGCTATTGAGTTGTGGAACACTATACGCAATTCCAGCCTCACACAACTAAAATATGCAAGATATGAAATCCAAAATTCACTCAATTACAATATGCAGAATACAAGACACTCACCAAATCTACATCTTGGATTGAATCTTGCGAATGTACTCTCTAATCTACATAAGGGCATCAACCTTGCACTCCATCATACATTAGCTATAAACAACAAACAACATAAACTGCATTCGTTTACCAATTCCATCACATTCACGTGACTCCTTAGGCTCTTTATGATCCAATGACTATGCATTCTTAAGATCTCACAACTACCGTCAAATACAGAAGTTAGGAAAACTCAATCTATCTCCACGTGCTATCTATGCATCTTTAGCATTAGCTCAACCATAGACTATTAAAACTTCATATCTACTCATGAGTTGTTACTTCAAAACGGATCAAACTTAATTTTTTCTGATCAACCTCAATCTACGTAATCCAACTTGATCATGTTCAATGATGTAAATCCTCTTGTTCTACATCATCCACAAGGAGATAACTGATCATCTCATCCAGATCTCCACATCAATGTACAACATCCGTAGCTCTGTGAAGCCCACTCGCTTTATCCTCAATCTACTTAATCCAACTTGATCATGTTCAATGATGTAAATCCTCTTGTTCTACATCATCCACAAGGAGATAACTGATCATCTCATCCAGATCTCCATATCAATGTACAACATTCGTAGCTCTGTGAAGCCCACTCGCTTTATCTTAATTTGAAAAACCAATCAGATCCACGCAATAAAGCAAAATCTGCTGAAATAGACATCACCATTGCGTTCATGGCACTCAAAAACGTAGAAAATCAGATTTAGAACACCGAAATCTGAGTCCAAAAGCACCTATTCTGAACTGCATGTTTACTATTCCAGGACACCTCATATGTACCATTCTATGCATCACAATCTTCTTTCTTTCTCATAATAGAAACGTGCAGCCCATTTGCAAACATCTCTTCCATGCATGTATAGAAAAACATGCATCTCAACGTACCGAACCATATGCATCTCCCTCTTCCTCCCTCCCTCCCAATCTTGAAGAAACCACGCACGAACCTAGCTGCTCCTCTCACACAGCACCTCCATACACAGTTTCACACACGCCGCCTCCACAAGCAACCCCCCGGCACCTCACCGCCATCTCTCTGTGCAGCCTACGTAGTTGCTCCCTCTACGTCCACCACTGCGAATCGCCAAATCTGCGGCCGGCTCTGTTCTATCACGTGGCAGGAAAAACCCACTACCATCATGCAAGAAATCGCTGCTAGATCCATCCACATCACGTCTCCGATTGACGCCACCCACGCCATCAACGCTGCCCACCGGCAACGCCCTTCACCGCCATCATCTCGAAAACCCATGGATGAAGTCATAGTTTCCAAATCTAGCAGATCTGCACCACCTCTGCTCTTGGACGCCCAAAATCCCCCACGAAAAATCTATGCCTTCAGGAAATCAACGAATTGATCTTACCTTCGAAAAAAATTGATCCAACACAAAATCACCTTACCAAATCACAACAACAACCATAACTCTCGTACCACCTGTTAAGAAATATGATTCAGGTCGATATAAATCACAGGGGAAGCATAAACAAAATAAAATAGGACTGAAGAAACTAAGGGTGTGTTTGGCAACAAAGAAAACATGTCAACTCAAAACTTTTCAATCTAAAACTTTTCACTCTCTATAATTATTATATTTTTTAATAATTTTTTCACATTTTCCAATACAACTACCCTACTTTCTAATCATTTCTACACAACTACCCATACAATTAACCTATCTATTTTAACTTTATCATATTTACTCCTCATTATTACCCCTATCATATCACATCATTTGACAACTTTTACTCTCTAAAACTTTTCATCAAAAGTTTTATCCATTCCCAAACACACCCTAATAGCAAGATTACATACAAGAAACATCAACATGTACATAAAAAAACCCTCCAGACCAAGAACGAAAAATATCACGGAGAGAAATGACAATCTATAATAATAAACCGGTTACTTAGATATGCATGAAAATAACTCACACGTATTCTCTAGATGTCTCGGATACAGTTAAAACAAGAATACTATGATATTTCTTTTCTCATGTCCCACCGGAATACCTCTTCAAGTTCCACCGAATCCTTAATTGATGACTCCAATGAGTACTTGCATACCATCATGTGCAATCTTGTCTCACAATTAAAATACGCGGAATGCCTAATTCCAATTTCACTCGACTACAATATGCATGATACAAGAAACCTAACCATCTTGATCAAAATGAGAAAGGATCTCATCTCACATTAAAAAAAAGGGGATCAACCAGCGGAAGAGGTGATCCTCGGTAATATAGAATAGGAAGAAGAGATTAGAATCTTTTGTACGTGAGGCAAAGCAGAAGAGACGAGTCTCCTATTTTCCTTGAGAAAGGAGTACTGTTATAATTTAATATCTTTATTGTGGTTTTTAAGGCCTGACTCGATACTAGTTGATCCTCCCCTATTCTCCAAAAAAAAAAAAAAAAAAACATCGTCTTCTCCTGTTCCTGCGCTCACTTCCTATTAAGCCTCTGCCTATCTCTAGTGACCATTTTGGGCTTCATCAATGTGTAAATAAATAAAATAATAATATTATTATAAATCAATTAAAGATGCCGCTAGGGCCGTTTAGTCATTTCGAAAATCATAACGATAATTTTTTATAAATATTGCGAGGGCATACATTGGAAGCTACTCACTTGAAATTTCATAATCGATTCTCTGGAATAATTTCTACAAGTCTAGTCTCCTTTCTAATTTCCTGGTACAAGTTAATATATGAATTAAATTGAATGATCCAAAGTTAATGAACAAAAAAGATGATGAGCAACGATTTCACGAATGGCTGGAAATTAATTAATCTTTATAATAGGTACTGGAATCACTTGCGCTTGCGCACATGTATAAAAAGAAGATGTGGAAAATAACATTTCCAGCGACTGTAACAACAATGATTCAACGTGGTTACATAAAAGCGGAATTATACAACTCTCTCGAAATTTAAGATTTTTATCCTTAATGAAAAATATAATCTATTCATTGTATTTAATATTATTTGTTTATTTAGAAAACTAAGTTTTATCCTAACCAAGTATGTTTATGCGTCACATTTGTTCAAAAATATATATGTAAATTATGAAAAATGATTAGATCTATTTATACATACATTAAAAATATAATAATACTTTATAGAATCATTTATTCACATAAAAATGATATTTTGGACGGTTTAGATGTCAAAAATACTACTTTAAAATTGATATTTTAGCATTTTTAGTAATTTATATATGAATATATTTTCTAACAAATGCGATCCATAAATATACTTGATTGTAATGAAATTTGATTTCTAAGATAAATAAATGATGTTAAATGCAATGAATTAATTAGATTTTTTTTATTAAAGATCAAAATCTTAAATTTTGAAGGAGTTCATTGAATATTTTATTACATTGAATTTATACCATTTTTAAATGAAGTCTATATACATATTCAATTGAAATAAAAATTAGTATGGAAATAAAATATATAATTGTAAATACAATGAGTAGATTAGATTATATTATTATGATCTTGTGGAGCACTTTTTGAAGAACTGCATATGAATATTTCTCATATATATATATATGTATATATATATATATACACCCACACATATACATATTCCCAGACCTAGTACACATGTGGCCCCATAAAAATGAAATGAGAAAAAATGAAAAAAGTTTTGAAATAAGTGCAAATTGTTGAGTTTGACATATTTGAAATTATATGTGGACTAACAAAACTAAGAGTGTATTTAGGGAGTGATAAAAACTTTTTTAGTTTTTAGTGTAAAAATTTTTGAATTTGGAAAAAATGATGTGATTGATAAGGATAATGATGAGAAGAAAAAAAGAATAAAGTTAAAATAAATTGATTACTTTTATGGGTAGTCATGTAGAAATAATTAAAAAGTAGAGTAGTTAGAGAAGAAGATGTGAAAAAGTAACTAAAAATATGGTAAATGCAGAGAGCAAAAAATTTTAGATTTAAAAATTTAGTTTAAAAAGTCCAAAAAGTTTTGTATTAAACAAATATTCTCTAAAATGAAAAATAAAAAAATAAAAACCTAAAATACCTATATGTGTTCAGCCTTGATGAACTGAACTATGGGGCATAATTTTATTCGCGGAACTAAGTAATAATTTACTTAACCCATGCGTGTACAACTATGTAAAAAAGACATTTTTTGCAATCTTTATTAGCGATAAAAAATCTTTATCAGGAAAAAAAATACATGTATAAGAAAAATATTTCTTACGTTTTATAATACTTTTATAGACAAAGAAAATTTTTACTTATAAAATTGTTTTGGCAGCCAAATCAAATCCGTATATATGCAGCGTATACTTTGTGATCTGATCTATCACATAAAAAATGAATTTTAATTATATTAAAACATGTGAATCATAATCTAAATGAAAAGTATAAAAAGTTTTAAAATTTAAATTATTTATTATCGAAAGAAATTAAAAAAATTCATACTAACCGAAGCCGTTGGAATTTCCACAGGAAGACTATCAGCCGTAGAATTTTTGTCTTTCTCTAGAAAATTCTAGCGCCTGTCGAAGTGTCGATGAAAATGATACGCATCCGATTTTAGCCCAACGATCACCAATGAAATTTATTCAAAATTCGTGATCCACTTATAATTTCATTGAAAAAATCCCTGACAATCAAGTTTTTCTTTAACAATCACATAAAAATGTTTTTCTTTAACAATCAAAATTTAACATTTCGCAAGAAAATTTTAGTGGCTAAAGACTAAAATTTTTGTAGCGTACAAAGTAAGATTGGCGAAGGATGGATGACGTTTATTTTCTGAGTTTAATTATAGAGATGTTGTTAATATTCATGCGATGCAGAAGGGTACAGGCATATACCCTCAACACTACTGCAAGTAATACTCATGATAGATTGGTAAACGCAAGTTATCTAGTGTGAGAGAGGGATAAATGCAATCCCTTTCCATGCATCATGACTCATAGTAAGAGAATCAGCCACATAATAAGAACTACTATATTTCATAATATACTAGGCTTACACTATTAGGTTGAATTCAAAGACTACTGTATTAGACCACTAATTTAACATTTTCTTACTTGGCCTAATATATGTATGAGCCAGGTTCCATGTAATTCCTTCAAATTTTAAGATTTTATTACTTGATGAAATGTCTAATCTATTTATTATATTTAACATAATTTATTTAGTTATTTGACTAAGTTTCATCCAAATTCAATATGTATATAGACTAAATTTGTTAAAAGATAAGAACATTCACGTATAAATTAGGAAAAAATGCTTACATCCATTTATATATATATACACATACACACACATACATGTATATATATATATATAT
>JAXCLR010000073.1:25486263-25513638 GCA_035584095.1 Annona squamosa | reverse complement strand
ACCCCTATCATATCACATCATTTGACAACTTTTATTCTTCAAAACTTTTCACCAAAAGTTTTATTCATTCCCAAACAACTTTTTCAAATTGCCAAACACACCCTGAATCTCAAGCTCTTTCACCCATTTCTACTTTTTGCCCCTCTTACGTCTCGTGATGCTAAGGCCTTGTCCTGGCGTGGTGAGTCAGAGGGCGTCCAGGACGAGCCGTGGGAACCATTCCAAAACTTAGTATTTTATTTTAATTTTTTTTTTACCATTCACATAATTTAAAATATAATTTTAAGTGGCCACATTAAAAATTAAATAAGTCAAATATTAGTCTGACCTTAAGTAAGTAGAAATCATAAAATATTATATATTTGCATCTAAAAATTAATATAAAATATTTTATTAACACAAAAGACTTGTTTAGACTCGTCTAGATACGATACATGTATATAATGTTTTTGATCATACAAATGTTACTTTGGATATTTTATAATTTAAAAGAATATACATAATTAATATCCTTCTATATGAGTTCTTAATTACAACAATTTGATTTGCATTATTTTCATCATGGCCGAAATCACAATAATTAATTTCATATGTAGTTAGATTTTTAAAATAAAATAAAAAATTAATTTTTTTTTACAGAAGTTTCCATTGAGAGAGGTGGGAATTCATTACCAGTGAAGTGATTCTCGTAAGGATCCAAGAATGATAGAACCCCATGTCCCCATCGTCTAGTCGCAGGTAGGTCTCGAGAGGTTTTCATTTGGGTGTATCAAACACTTTAATAATTTCATTATTATTATTATTTATATATTTATTCTCAAAATTTTCAACTTAAAAATATGATAATTTTTAAAATCATCTTATTCTACTCTCTCAACAACACTATTATAAGAACTTTCATAGCACATAGGGTAAAGATAAAATGAGAATGAGATGAGGATGTAAGATATTAAAAAAAAATTGTTTGTTGGCAATGGGAAAAAGTAAATTGGAAATAGAAAATAAATTATTACCTTTAAAATGGAAAAAATCTTTTAAAAACGATAATTTTAACCTATCCTTGTCACATTCGAGAATCATACGAATATCTAATTGCAACCATGAGATATCACTGCGAAGAGATAGGTTGAACATTTGGAGTACTTCTAAAATATATTTAGCGATTTCATTAAAACTCCTTACATGGGCATGAAGCACATGAATTTAGGGCATATTTGTTTGTAATAAAACCATTTCAATTTAAAATTTTTTATTCTTCATAGTCATCCTATTTTTAAATTATTTCTTCGCATCTTCCAATACAATTATCATACTTTTTAATCATTTTTACACAACTATTCATGCAACTAACTTATCTATTTTAACTATATTTTTCTTACTCCGTATCATTACCCATATCATATTACCATTTTCTACTAATTCAAAAACTTTTAGACACAAAAATTTTCATTATTACTTCATAAACACACCTTTATTATGCAAATACTTGAAACTAACTTGCGTATAGGATTCATTTTGAAAAAAAATGAGAGGACAAAAACATGCGTTAAAATGCAAATAGCATAATTTAAAAGCCTTTTTCGGCAAAAGCGCGAGATGCTTTTCGTAAAGAGTTAAAGGTACATCTGGAAGTGGAGAGTGATTCTTTATGTCTAATTGATAATCTGAAAAATGACAATAACTGCCCATCTCCGGTTCAGATCTATATATCGGAAATTAGAGCTTCTTGCAATCTGTTTCACCAAGTGTCTTTCCATCACATTTGGAGGGCAGCTAATCAGGTTGCACATCACTTAGCTAAACTTGCAACGGTTGATGAGGGTTGCAACCTTTGTTGGTGAGATTCTCTCCCTCATGAGATTGTTATTTTTTTTGTTATTTTGTTTATATGTGGGATAATTTTTCTTCTACCCATAACAATTGCACATAATTCCTAACGTACCTACAATATTTCATAAATTTCTTTTATATCAATAACATTTCACCCTAAATTTCTCTCATACTCACACAGTTAAAACTACTGATATCTATCCCGTTGAAAAGACGATTTTGCCAATTAAAATTTTTTTTGATTAAAATAAAGCAACCGTAATATAACTTTCAAGTTGTTTAATATTTTATGTTAATGATTTACTAGCATCAATTGAGTCGTGTTAAGGTTAAATTATCTTAATTAAAAAATTTTAAATAGACAAAATTATCTTTTCAATGATGAAGATAACAGTAGTTTTAACGGCATAGATACGAAAGAAATTTATGATAAAATATTATGAGTATAAAAAAATTTATGATAAAATATTATGAGTATATTAAAAATTACGTGCAGTTGTTATTAATAGAAGAAAAATTATCCTTTTATGTGCAGTATATTGATAATACTTTTTATACATCGAACAGTTTTTCAGAAGGGACGGGACTCCCTCGTACCCCTCCTCGGACGGGAGGCGGATCCCTCTTCTCGTTGTTTTCGTAGTACAGTATACAGTATACTCTTTCAGAAAAAAAGGTATGTCGTACGTGTCGAGCAGTTATTGAGTTGGAGGAAGGTGTGGTGAGATCGAGTGGTTGGCTGACAGCCGGAGTCGCTTTCGGTTCTTATGTGCGGAGGAATGGCTAGAAGTGGAAATCGACGTCCGCAGCCACAGAAGCCCACTTTTCCAGCGGATTCACCGGCCCCACCCCCTTCCTCAAGAAGAAATCGGAATGTTCGTCACGCCACTACAAAGCCCGAATACGGTAAAGTCGCCCATCCCAATCTGTTTCCATGAAGCACGAATTCTACCTAACCGGTTCCCGCGAAATTGCTTGGTTTGGACCTTCGACTTTGGTGAAACTTCTTTATAATTTTTTTTGGGCGTTAATGTACGTGCCAAAAAAAAAAAAAAGTTGTATTTATTCATATTTATAATTTTAAAAGTGTTTAATCAATTTCTATATTTTTTCAAATCAATTTTATTTATGCCAAAAATGATAGTTGCAATGAGATATTAAAAATAATGAATTATGATTGCACGAAAATGCCCTCAAATTTCTAAGATTACTATGCTTACATATATGGGGCATTTTTGTCAATTCACAATTCATTTAATTAAAAATTTAACCACAATTATTAGTGTTGGAATGAATAAAAATCATTTGAAAAATATTTGTACAGATGAAAGATTTTAAAATTATTATCATGAATGAAAATAATTTATTTTTTCGTTGGTATAGATGTTAATGTCCTTAATTTTTGTTCGTCTTATCCTTTTTATTGAAATTTAGTCCCTAATTATATCCAAATATTTTCCTGTACATCATTACTGTTTGAAATGTCCCGTTTATGATTAATTTGATATTTATTTATGCTTTTTACCGTAATGTTAGTGGAAACTTCTTCCTTCAAGCCCAAATTTGATAATTATATGAAATTAAGGGTGCAATATAGAACCAACCTGGCCTGATCTAGAAAAGACATGGTTTTAGGTTTGAATGTTGTGACCTATTGTAAATTTAAGTTTGATTTTAACGCAAATTGTCATGGATTTTTATTGGGTTCAGGCTGAAAGTAATTTGTCAGAAAAATCAACTTGCAGAAAAGTATAGCTATTTGATGTTTTAGAATCTTGTTTCTCTCTACGGCTAGCACTTGTCATCTCTCCTTTCTATCTCTCTCGATAATAGTCAATTGCCTTTACTTCTAGTATGTTGTTGTTGGCTGTGAAACTCGTTATCTTCAAAGAACTCCTTTCCTAATCGCCTCCTTGTCTTGCCCAATCTTTCTTTGTGGTCGAAGCTTCTGTGACTCTTCTCCCACTCTTTCCATAATTAACGGTCGCCTTTATTTTCAACACTTAGTTATTGGTTGCTGAATATATTATCTTTGACAAGCCTTTTTCTTAGTCTGCACTCTATCTCACTCATCTCTTTCTCTATGACTAGGGCTTCTCACAAACCCTCTCTGGCTCTCTCAATGATCGCATCTATTTCTAACGCCTCATTGTTAGCCACTGAACTTATCATCTTTGATAGTTTGAGCCTCATTCCTAATTTCCTCCCAATCTTGCCACTTTCTTTCTTCTTATTGTCCTTGTGTGGCTCTCTTCATGATCGAGAATAATGCATGCTTCTAGCATCTTGTTAGTAGCCATTAAACTCATCATATTTAACAGTCCAAATCCTCCTTTTCTTGAATGCATGTCTTTGGATTTTTACAGAGATAGTTGAGGTAAGCTCTTAAACATGTCTTCCATATATAGAGAATTTGAGTAATTAACTTTGTTAAAAATGTGTGTTTGCATTTCTAAAAATTGAAACATTTTGGTCCTTAATTGTGCTAAAGCTTGTTATTGGTTTCATTCATATGTTACTATTGCTATTGCCTAGTTGATTGTTCAAAAAATATGAATTTATTAGTGCCAAGGATTGATAATTAAATGAGATAGTAGTAATATAATGTTACTAATTCATACCACCTTTTGCTTGCAGTTCACTTTTACTTAGTTCAAAGTCATAATTTTTACATGACTCATTAAAATGGTGAAAGAAACTATTTATGCACTTACATTATTTTTAGTTTTCCATCGGGGGAACGCCTAAAACTTGTTGTAGGTTTTCATGCATAGACAACTTGTACTTAATTGTTATTTCTACTTTATAGTTTGTTATTTTGGAGTGTTATAGTGTGGACTTAATACTTATTTTCAAATTTAGTTAGTTAATATTATGTTTATATGTAGTGGTTTTTTTTATTGATATTAGCTAAATTATTTATTAGGCTTTGCACTAGAGATTAAAAATGTGATGAGCCAAGATGTATCATTAGACATGAACATGAATAAAATTGATTTGACAAAAATATCAAATGTTTAAGTTGAATAAGTAGTAGTAAAAAATATAATACTAGGACATTAAAAGTTTAGAAACTTATCTTCAAGGCTCCATTAATGGAGGAAAACAATCTTACCAGGAAGATGATGCAAGGAACCCTTTCTACTAAGAGAGGCAACAATGAAAATCATTCCTAGAGCTTTTGTATGTTAAGGAGAAGTAATTCAATGCAAGAAATAGAACGGATAGCTTTGGGTAGAGGGTTAAAATACCCATCTCCATGGCCTCCATTAATGGAAATAGAGAGCTTAATAGAAGAAGACAAGTAACTCACCTCAAGATTCAAGTCTTCAAAGCTTTGAAACTTCAAAAATCAAAGTTTCAAGCTCAAGCTTCAAGCTTCAAGGAATGGTGGCTCAAAGAAACCAAATAATGGAAAACAACTACAAAAAGCAAAGGCAACTAGCACCTTTGATAACAAGGGTTGCCAACAATGACCTCCTCCCTCTTCTCCAAATGGATTTCTTGCGTTTTTTCCTTGAGCTCCTCCAAAGCTTTGCTCTTATAGCCTTTTAAGAATTAAGTTTTGGTTTCAAGCTTGAGCTAGAGTGGTAGTCTCTATTCATATAAAAAACTAAGAACTTGAAATGGGAAAGAAGAAAGAGAGAAAGACAAGAAAAATATACAAATTTTGCAAAATAACCCCAGGTCAACACTACTTTGAAAAAGTGCTCCAATACAAAAAAGTTGAAATTTTGCAAAACAGTCCCAACAAATTAGAGCCTCTTGCATAATGGCCTTTACTAAGGACACTAGCTCCAAAATCATGGCCTCATACTTTATCTACACTCGTTCATCATCCCCAAACCTTAACATCTCAAAGTAAGAGTATGTGTCCTCCCTAGGTTGGTCCCCATCATCATGATAGGTTGATTTTTTTAAGCTGACACATGCAATTCTCCGTCTCCTTGATATGCAAGTCCACACCTTGTCATTTGTCATCAAGTTGCAATCTTAACCTCATTTAAAACATGAAGCTTCATGACTTATAGTCACCTAGACACCTATGCCTTCTCACCCTTCAACCATCTTCTTGACACCTTAGATGAGTATGCACCATCCTTAGGTAGATCTTCATCATCGTGATGAGTCAACTATTTTCAGGCAATGCATAGAACTCTCTTCTTTCTTGAGATACAAGATTACACCCATCTCCATAGTTTTCTAAACTAGTTCAACTTGATCAAACGTATTAGACTTAGCTCACTTGGTCTAACTCGATTAAACTTATACAACTTAGTCCAACCGAATCGAATCTAATCAAACTTAGTTAAACATAGTTAAACTCAACCCAACTTCGTTCAATCCAATCAGTTTGGTTAAACTTGATGAAATGTAGTCCTACGTGGTTTAACTTATCGTGTACCTGGCTCGCCAAACATGTACCATTGGATTCCATAATATGAGAACTTAGATTGTAACAAACCTTAGGTAGTCGGTTTTGGCTTAAGTCAAGAAGGAACTATTGGATCAACCCTAAGTTTCATTCATACAATCCAAGGGTACTTAACTAAAAGAATCATCATGATTGCCCACATAAGCATCAAAATTAAGGTACAAATCTGGATGAAGGAGGAATTCAATGTAGATATATATATGCACTGAGCCTCAGTACAAATGTTGTTTTCATACTCTTTCTCAATTTTTGTTTCTTTTCAATTTTTTTTGTAAACCAATATGCATTTTGTTTACACATCAAAACTTACTATTTCTGGATATATTTTACAATTTCAAAAATATAAAATGAAAAATGGCTAAAATACTTTATATTTTGAGGCACATTAGACATGAAATCAAAATCATTATTGCTTTGACACAAAACCTATCTAGAATTATCCAAATTTGACGCATGGTTCGGTTTAGTCTTTTAACTCATTAGGTAGAGTTGGGTCATAGGATATTACCTTAACCTTACCTTAATTCCCAAACAAAATTTGGGTTCGTTAACGCATTGAACCAGCTTGCATATATAGTTCTTAAAAGCAGAAATACAATTTTATCAATTTTCCATTTTCTCTAAATTTGTTACATTATTTATGACTAATGATACTTTTAACTTCTCTTGTTAATAATGTTGTGGTAATTAATGTACAAGTTTAATATAAATAAAGACTTCAAAAGATATTAAACTTTCAAATTTAATCGGAAATTTAAACTTTATCTGCTAACCCAATCTTAATTCTAAAAGGTAGGGTTTGGGTTGGGATAACCGTTACCGAGTATTGACAAAGGTCCTTTTGTTCAGGAAATTGGCGGCATAATCGTTGTCGATGGCTAACCAGTATGCATAGCGGCTACACTTTTTGTAGTGTGCTTCTAGCAACAACTCTCTATCTTTGTTCCTAATAAGCTTTCGCAATGGATTTTCAGGTACAAATTTGTAGCCACATTTTTGGTTGTAAAGAACTTTTAAACAATAAACGCTTTTCAACCACGAAAATTTTTTTTGAACGTGCATTATATCCTTGTAGCGAGTTGGGTTAACATCATATAACCGACCCAATTGGCAATCATAAAAGATATGATGCCCAAGCTTCTTCTTTTTTTTCAATGATATTAGAGTCCATTAATAGATTTGAAGGTCTTGGGTTCTACTCTCGGAATGGAAGTTTTAGAGTCTCAATTAAAATTACAAATAGATAAGTACAATTAAATGTTAAGGCGGATCGGGTCTAATTAGCAATCAAATTAAAACTAGGGGTTATTGCGTTCTTACTTGTATGTAGTTCGATGAATTTATAAGTATGATTTTTGACGAAATTGCAAGCATAACTATGCAATTTTGTTCCCATCAAAGAACAAACTGTAATTTTGTTGCAATTGGAGGTGTGTCACTTCCACTAGGGTTACACTGTTCACCGTTAAATATCGTGAAGAGATAAAATTGTTATTGACAACCATCATTTATTTGCAAATATTATTAAATCGTTCTAAAAGAAATATTTTTTTACTAAATCATAAATATATAATAAATATTCAAATAATAAAAATGAAAAAATCATTTAATATGTCTGTTTTAATAAAATTGCATGGAAATATTTTTGAAATAAAAAATGATTTTGAAAATATGCTTCGCATAAGTAAATTTATTTTTTGTCTTTACATTTTGAAAATTCCTAAAATATATGATTTTAAAAACCAAATTTCTAATACTATAAATAGTATTAGAAAGATTTTTATACTTTTAAATAAAGTAAAGTTCCAATTAGATAAAATTTTTATGCAAAATTTTCTAAAAGGTTGTTACTTAAAACTTTTACTTTTATTGAAATTTCAACTTTTATACTAATATGTTAAGATATGGGATACACAATAGGTAGTCAGGCATTTATTTTTGTTGGATAAAATAATATGATTTTACTTATTTTGAGATGAAATAAAGTTATATAAGAAAATAGAATCAAATAGGTATTAATTATGAAATAATTCATGGATATTTATTTGCTTGGGCTTCTACTTGTAACCATGGGCTTATTTGATCCACTTTTTGAATCACATATACTAGAGGAGGATTGCTTTGATATCACATGTAACATATGGACTCAAAAAAGTTATCCTGGGCCTATGGGGAGTCTATAGTATGATATTATCCATTTTGGTTTGCCAACTTAGTCACATAATTTTAGCATTAGTATATTTAACAGAAGACCCACTTATAAATTCACAAAATTTCTCTTTTCTTTTGACACGGGATTCGTTTTTAGGTCCTTATTGCCATGATCTTCTCTAGCCCAATTTAAACAACCAATAGTCACTGAGGATGTAAGAAAATTCATAAAAATAAAAGGAAGCATGCAAGCTGCAATGGTTTTGATCAGATAGCAAGTTGTAAGAGGATATTTTTAGGGGTACAATTCAGGTCTTGTCACTAAAGATAATAGTCTACCATATCCGTACTTCATTTCTAAAAGGTCTATCCTATCCTACCCATTTATGGTGACGTTCTTATTGTACCCTCCTTTAACCATTACTCATAGGGACAGTTTCGATTTTGGTTCCAAATCGATACCCCTAGTACTCAATCTGAAAAAATATTTTGAGAACTATTTTAAATACTGCAATAGCATCCACAAAACAGAGAGCACAATTTTCATATTCTACAATCAATATTGCATATATCAAACTAGATAAAGAGAGAAATATGCCTATAAACCACAAAACTTGATAAAGCAAGCCACAGAATAGAGAACTATTAGATTATTGGTGTTCACCTGATTTCAAATTTTGTTCTTTGTAGAATATAATGTAACTAAAAATTAATTGGATGAAAAAAGAAAAATGGGTGGAAAGTTAAGGAGCATGATTTGAAGAGAAAGACATTATCGTTCAATAGAGAGATGGAAGAAGTGAGAGAAGTCAAAACAACAACAACAAGAGTTGAACAGGGACCATAATGACAATGGAAAATCTATGAGAAGTCGACAAGAATGGAAGAGGATGAAATGAGAGAGAAGAAGAATGATGAGCTATGGAGAGTTAAGGGTTTTGCTTTCCTGTTTCAACGTTAGAGGGAGGTAGGGAGCAAGGGTGTGTTGTGGACGCTGTTCCTGAGGCTTAGGAACACGGTGTTAGGCGAAGCTTAAGAGGATTATGAGGAGAAGAGCATTGCAGATGACGAGAGGAAAGGATGAGATATAGGAAGAAATGGTGATGATAAGAGGAGAGGATAAGACATCGAGAGAAATGGTGGGAGGTAGAAATCTGTGGGCGACGATGGAGACCGAGGCTAGCAAGGAGCTGTGGAAGCTAAATAGGGGTATGGAAGAAGCTACGATGGTCGTGACTTGTGAGAACCTTCTAAGGTTTAGAATAGAAGACGGATATGGGGACTTTTAGGGATTGATATTCCCAACCTTGGCAGGACGAGAAAATGGAAAAAGGAAATTTAGGCGCTTCCTTAGCACGTGCGGCATGGACATGAGTCACTAATTCTACTTAAATAAGGTGATTCAAGATAAAATTATTTACCTACCATATTGTTATACTCATTATTATTTATATATGCAAGTACCCATGAGGGTCAATTTTGAGTACCAATATGTCTATGCTATCCTTGCCTTATTTGGGAGGTTAAGGAATGAATTATACCCTACCCATACCTATGAGTTAAATTTCTTACCATACCTTACACAATTTATGGTTGAGTTAGTAGGTACCCCTGGGTACCCTATTCAAGTCGCACCCCTAGATAATTTTACTAAATAGAGTTTAAAGATTCAAAAATAGAGGAAGATGATGCTTGACATTAAGTGCTTTATAGCCAATGATTGGCAGTTGACTTAAACAAAGAAGGGTTCAAGTGAGAGAATGATGAAAAATTGTATCCTAATTATCTCGATAAGGAGGGGAATTTCCCCAATTGATGCCCTAATTGTTTTGAGGAGTAATTTTGTTATTTGCTCTCCATCGGCAACAACTTGAATGAATGCTACTCGCCCTATAATGGAATGTGATGCACCTCCAGTTTTTGTGAAATCATATTGCCATACTTGTAGTATCATCACTTACAACTTTCGTTAAACTCTGTAGTTATCCATGCAAATACCCCTTTAAAATTATTGGTAGGTAAATAGCGTCAACCCTAATGGGCAAAAGGGTTGTCGTTGAATTTGGATAAGCCAACACGTATGTGTCCTTTAAAAGGACGTTTATTTATGTAACAAAGAGCTTAAAGATACATTAGAGGAATTTCATCTATGTGTTAGGATTTAAGAAATACATAATTCTAGTAGGAACAACTTAATAAAATAAGAAAAAATACTACGATTTTTAGCCAAATGGAAATTTTGTTGCCCATAATGTTAAAATGCAACCAAATCTAATAATATCGGAGCCAAATTCAAACTGCTGCATATAACAAAATTTTTATATGGAAAATTCTACTGCAAATGATATAGATAATAAATTTGCCTAAACTGTATACGTCTTAAATATTTAATGGGCAGCCGTTATCGTGGCTGCATATAAGTATAGATTTGCAGCAAAATTCATGCACTACGGAAAAATAATATATTTACTACATGTTTTAGTTGTTATTAATTCTTTTGTTATAGAAAACATTAACTAATAATACAAATACTACAAGTCATATTTTTTGGATTTTAAAAAAGCTTAGCATTTAGCAAAAATAGTATAATGTCTAAGTTTTTGCGACAAGAGTACAATGTCTATTAAAATAACTTTTTAGCAACAAAGACAAAAAAAATCATCACTAAATAACTTTTTTTTTAGATAGACAATTCAATAAGAAATCCTCATTTTGCTTACCTTGACGATTGTTGAAAAAGTCGTTTCTTTTATTACATCTAGCCTCATATATTTAGCTAAAAGATTAAGTTTCATTTAAGTGAAAGATATGTATGACAATATTTGCCATAGAGGAATGATCCTGTTAGTCGGGCTAAGTAAATACCCTACTTAGCCCACCCTAAGAAATTTATTTGCAACAATTTTTTTTTACTTTTTTCTTCGTGTACTTATTTATCTAAGTGTATTTAATATACAGACTAAGTTTTACCATTTTTGAATATGTTTATTTTTTTTTAGATTTTAAAACATTTATGTGTATATATGTATTTAAAATACCTTATTTTTAAAAATCTAAAAACAATATATACACATATCCAAAAATGGTAAAACTTGATTTATATATTAAATACACTTAGATAAGCAAGTGTATGAAAAAAGCAAAAAAAGTTATTTGAAATAGAATTTTTGAGGTGAGCTAAGTGAAACATGTACTTAGCCTGGACTAACAGGATCATTCATCTTGCTTAAATATATACTCAAATGTAAATCATAGAAAATGGTTAGAGGCATTCACATATGTATTAAAATGTAATAATATTTCATAAATCCATTGATTCACGTAGTAATGATATTTTAGATCATTAGGTTGCTGAAAATACAATTTTAATATTCATATCATCATCAAATAATGTTTCATTATTTGATTTTATACATTTGTAGAAGGGACCTAAACACAACTATACTAGGCAGAATGATAGAATTTCTATGATAATATCAATAATGCTAAATATAATAGATTGATCACTAGATTTTTCATCAATCATTAAGGAAAGAAAATAAATGAGTTTATGTAGAGGCGAAGTTTCAAAAGTAGAACTTGATAAATATACATTGGGAGTGTTTAGGGAGTGATAAAAATTTCAATGCAAATTTGTTTGTGTAAAAGTTTTTGAATTAGTAGAAAATGATGCGATACGACAAGGGCAATGATGAGAAGTAAAGAAAATAAAGTTAAAATAGATAAATTAATTATATAAGTAGTTGTATATAAATTATTGAAAAATAGTATAGCTGTATACAGACATGTGAAGAAATGATTAAAAAATAAAGATTTGCAGAAAGTAAAAAGTTTTATATTGAAATGTTTTAATTGAAAAAGTTTTAGAGTTTGTCAAACATACCCATTGAAAATTCTCAGTGTATTTTGTAGCAATGTGTGAAGTTACATCAAATATTTGTTGGATGATGCTCTAATCTAACAAACAATTACCTTAACATTGACATTACAAGAAAAGTCAATACATGAAACAATTTTTTGCTATACAAAAGAAATCTCACTATTTAAAATCATATTTTTATTAGTGTTATATACATTGTGACATCTCATGTTACAAATTAGGCACATTCATATTCACAACTTTCACCTTTAAAAGGACATCCTATAAACATCCTCACATATGAGCGGACAAACTGTAAATACCCCCGAGCCAGGGGACAAATATTTTACTCCCAAATTAGGAGACACAAGTTTTGAACCCAGACTTCGGGGTGAAAATCGGAGCAAGTTGACTCATGACCCACCCTGCCCTGACCTAACTTTATACCAGACGGGTCCTGGGTCTTTACCTAGCAAGGCGGGTCAGGTAGTTGGCTTAGTTTCTTTTTAAAATGGCGGGTTGGGGTGAATCTACTCTGGCTTAGACCTCTTAATACCCATGTTGACATGCATGGTTGCCATATAAAAATAAAGGGTATAGAAACCCTAGCATAAGTGTCAACCTTCAATTGTTGTGCTGTCGTTCCCCAATCCGCTATTGTTGCCCTTAGCATTCGTCCTCCCTGCCGGCGTCCGCCCTGTAGTGTGCCCCCTGTTGTGCATGTTGTTGTTCCCCAATCCACCATTATCGCCCTCACCATTCATCTTCCCTACCGACTGGTGTCCCCCTTGCCATGCTTCCGCACTTGTGATAGCGGATTCATCACCAGCGATAACATCCAAAGACAAAATCGTGGTCGTGCTCGAGTCGACAGCAGCCATCACTGGCACACGGTTTCTCCTTCTCTAGATTCGATACACAACAACCATCATTGGCTTATCGCATGGCTTCTTCTGCTCTCGGTCTTCCTCTCGTACTGTTCGTCCAACCCTTCTGGCGTCCGCCCTTGCGGAAAGCTCATCCGTCGTCATCTCTACCATCTCTGAGTCTCCAGCAGCCAGTATTAGTGGTCGGTGGCCATTTCCTCATCTTCCCATCTTATTTGATTTTTTTGTTCTTGCTTCCCTATCTCCGCCATTCCCTCATCTTCAGCTTCTCCATCCTCTCTTCCATCTTATTCAAATTTTCTTTTCTTACTTTCCATTTCCCGTTTTCTGTTGGGTTTTAAATCTTTGTTTTGATTTCTAGCAGGAACTATTTCCGGTAACATATGTACGGCAACATCTATTTCCGGCAGCATGTGAGCACTTAATAATTTAAACTATGTAATGAGTGATTTATGATTGTATGACATTAAACTATGAAGGATTTATTACCGTATATTAAACTATCAATAACTAACCATAGATGATTTATTGCTGTGAAAATCCATTGTGTTTAAATTTTAATGACTTATTATTGGAATTATTTTTAGAAATTGCATTGGATATGTTAGTGGTTCTTCGAGTTGTAAATATAATTCTTAATGAGGTATGTTTCATTAACTTATTCTAATATTCTTTTTTATTTAAATAATGATGTTTTACTTTGACTAATTAGTGATAGAATGAAATATGTAATATTTAAATTTAAAATAAATATATCTTTATATTTGATAGGTTCATAAATTCTTAAAATTATCTTACTTAACTAACATTTTTTGCCCGACTCACTGTCCCGATACCAACCCGAAGTTTATCCCGATGCCAACTGAAAAAAAAGTCACAGTCGAACCAGCCTTATCCCGACTTGGTATAAAAATAAGAGTGAGATAAGATTTTATAATGTAGGGTCAGGTTGGGCACACTCTAACCTGTTCCGACCCACCTCGATTTCCACACCTAGCAAGACTCATTAGAAATAAGTTGTTAGAGTAACCACTAGCTCACGCATGTGGTGGGAAAAAAATTAATCAACTACTTTTATGCAACAAGCATATTGTTGTGATAGAATTATTGGTAACCAAAATAGGGATCCCGATCCTATGCACCCAGGTGCATTAACCTATTTTTTAAATAATTTAAAATTATTAAACTGCTATTGATTTTTATCAATAAAAAATAAATATCTAAAATACTCAAAATTAGTAAAAATTGATACACATGTTAAATATACTTAAATTAACACTTTTATAAAAAAATTTCAAAAACATAAAAAATGGGTTAAAATGGCTTTAGTGCACCTAGGTGCACAGGATCAAAATCCCTAAAATAACGTATCAAATGATAACAGTATTGCTACTGCTCGACCAGACATGAATTTTATTTGAAAGGAAAACATTATTTTTTCTTTTTTTTTTAAAAAAAGAAACAGCCAAGTCCACGTGGTCGTCCCATCTGATCGAATGAATGGCATGCCCTGGCATCCACGAAATGCAGTAGGCTTTTCTTGGTATGTATGATCAGGAGTCTGGGACCACCGGCCGTCCCCGAACGGCGTTTATCTACGATAGATATGATCCAGATATTTTAAAAGGTGGCGAAGAATCATCCACGTGAGCAAAGCACAGCTGGGAAGGTGCAGCAGCAATAGCTTTAGATTTCGTATATATCTATTCCATGGCTGGCATTGGCTCTTCTCACCAGCACCCTACTCCCACCCCTCCTTTACTCACTCCTCCGACTCCACTCAACTCTCCTAAGTTCTACCTACCAACTTCCTTCCTCTCCTCTCCTCCTCTCCACAGATTAACAAACAAACAACGAATCATGAACACGACAACCCCGTTTTCAACATTTCTGCCCTGCGAAGCCTGCCAGAGCACTGGAACAAGAAGCTGCAATCGCTGTGCATGTCTTTCTCAGCACCAACTTCTTCGTCGTCGTCATCCATCCCCCTCCGCGCAGGAGCTGCTGCTGCTGCAGGAATCCCCGCCGGCGCCTCGGGCCGATACTACCGTGCATGAATTCCGGTTCTTCGGCCCCCTCGAAGAGGAAGAAGGCGACCGCCGCGACGACGTTGCGGCCAGCTGCTGGCTGCTCGATAACATCAACTACAGCAGCAGGCCTGCAGATGATGCGGCGGCAGCAGCAGCAGGTAGCTACGCGTGTAAGACGGTTGATGGCTCCTCCAGATCTCCGCCCAGATCACCTGCCCCATCTTTGCAGATGTCGGGCATGGGAGTTCAGGCCGCGGTACATATATACAGTTCCAATATTTTCATGCTTTTATATGTATTCAATCATTCCGTCTCAGCGGAACCTGATTGGTTTTCGCAAACCATTATATTTTTATCAATCCAAGTCACCTGTATGCTTATTAATCTATTTATTTAATTACGACCAAAAATCAGTTCGATTAGATACTTTGATAAGCTCTAGTCAATATAAAATTTTGAGACTCATCTAAAAATGAGGTAAACAACAAAAAATTTTGGGGCAATCTCACTTTGTATTTATTAGGTCCACCAAAATATTTAAATGATTTCCATTGAAAAATATATATTTAAATTGATGAGGCTGTCTTTATATTTTAACTAAATAAATATTAATAAATACAGTGAATAGTTTGGATTAACAGAAATATTGGAGTTGCACAAACAAGCAAGTTGTACACTTCAAACCGACTGAGATAGAACCCTTTTTGTGAAGGGTGAGTTTTGTTGGGAAGTACTTTCTTCCTTTTTTTTTTTTTTTGTTTTGAAAAATTTTATGTGTGCTTTGTCGGACGGAGAAGGTGTTTTTTTCCCCTCTCCGTCTACATGTAAGAAAATTACAACAAGAGAAGCCCAGCAAAAATTTGTTTCGAGAAAGGAAATGTTGAATGGTGTGAAAAGACCGTACATGATTTCAAACTATATACAGCTTCCAGCCTTTATATTATTCACTTTGTTTTCTTTTCCTTCTTTTCTGTTTAATATAATATTTTTTCGAGGTGCTGTTTAATATAATATTAACGTGACTTGAAATGTGTTGGAAATCTAATAGAATGGAAACGATATGAGGAGAATAAACGAAATAAATAAATAAATAAATGATGATTGAAAATTGTACACTATAACAAAACGTACTGTGTATATATGGCCACCTTTTTTCTTCTAAATTTTAATTTGGTAGTATTTAATACTAAATCCAGCTAAATTCTATTAACTATAGCCAAATTTTTGTTACCATTCGCAGCTTAATTTTAGTAATTGCATCAAATATTATTTTTTAGCTTATTTGATATAAAAATTATCTTATTTAACAAAATGTGACCTCTTAAAATCAACCAAGTATTTGTGTCTTAATTGTCAATTTTAGCCTTCTTCTTCTTAAAAAAAGTTAATTTTAACCAAAAAATGTCTAATATAGCTAAATATATATTATAGCAACTAAAACTAAAATAAATTTTATATAGTGATAAGTTTATTGTACATGTCATTTTGACTTTATACTTTATACCAACATGTGGACTTTATCTTTGTAAAAAAAACACGTGGATTTTTCTAGTTCACAGTTCTTTCCTTGAGCATAGATATTACCATTTGATTTTTGCGTTACTAATTCTTTGCCATTAAAATTATCTTTCTTAGCATGCGATCAACTAAAAAATAATTTTCACAAAAAAAAAAGTAAAGAAAGAATTTGACTGTTTCTGGCCTATGGTTTGATTTCTATTATTTGACTGTTTTCTTAACACTTCATGCTTCCATTAATCACATGTTTGATGAAATTGGCTGAACAATGTATCATCTGGATGGTATTTTTTAATCTCATCAAGATGAATCAAGTGAGTCCACCAATCCAACTGGTTAAGTAGGGAAATCATTCAATGGAATAGGTCATGGACCCGTTGTTTGTGTTAAATGCTTTTTTTCAAATCTTGAACATTTATAATATTTATTCACATGTATTTTTGGATTCACTGTAAGAAATGAATTTTTAGTGGTGTTAAAATTTGTGACTGTATCTATTTTATAATATCACTATAACTAAGCTTCAGTCAGTGAGTCGCAAAAAGATTTACTTATAATTTTTTAAAGTTACATTGAAATTATGAATTCTAGGACTAAGTCTGAATGGCAACAATTATTTATATAGCTAATTAACATCTTTTGCTACAATATTGCTAAATATCACTAAAAAATATGCTGCAAAATATTATATTGTTATCTTGGAGTGTTTCCTTTTATTATGATATTTATAATATTTTTATATCTAAAATACTATTTTATAATATTTATTTATGTGTATTTTTTTATTTGTTTATGGTTCCAAAAATGTAGAACCTTTATGTAGTATTGTATAAGATATATTACTGTTATATCACTATCAAAAGAGTTCTTCAAACTATAATTTTCCAACTCAAGTCATTCTTAGTATTGAAAAATTTTAAAAATAAAAAAACTAGTGTTCTCGAATTTTCATCAAATTGCAACTGACATTTTGAAAATTTCCTCTAAAAAACTCCAAACATCATAGTCCATATAGTTAAGAAAACTAAATTTGATGTGAATTTAATTATTAGAAAAATCATAAAACTCATAACATAGAAAAATGTTAAAAATATCTCAAAGTGAAAAATTAAATATAATTGAAAATATTTTGCATGAAACAGAAACTTTTTTTTAAAAAAAAAAAAAAAACTCTATAGAGGTTCAAACTAGTTCACATTAATTTGTTTTGATAATCATATCCTGGCGGATCAAAAGTCTAGTTAGTTATAACTACAATTTAATTAAAAATGAAAAGCACTCGTGAAGATCACCTTCATCTTCTAGAATTTATCCATCAATAAAATACACTAAAAGAAAATAGACTTTTAGCTATAATCAAAATTGTAAAAGTATAATTTTGCATGATGGTGTCAATATAGCTCAATAACTTTATTAAAGGCTTTAACGATAAAAAATATCGTTAAAAAATCTCTTTTGTTGATGTCGATAGACGCCTCCAGTTTGCAACCATTATCATATCATTTTCGATCAGAGGTTTTGGTGATGATAACTATTAATGTTGTTATTTTACAACACAATTTTAATTTGTTATGGCTAAAACCTATTGCAAAATATCGATCTTCTCTCATGGAGAGAGCATAAGGTAAAAGTGAAAAAAAAAAAAAATTATTCTTTTTTACAATTTTTTTGAAAATATTACATTTCATTTGATATTAATCAAATTCAAATTCTATACGAGAGATAACAAGCTCCTGCCAATTTATATAGGAGAAAATATACCTCCCACCTATCGTACCGGAGATCATATGCTCTTCATTATTAAGAGGGAGATCAAATGCTCCTAATTTCTCAGAAAGGGATTAAGGACACTGTCAACGTTCCTACCTCTAGGCCATCGTCTCGGTGGCCTTTTTACACATCTTTGGATATAATTGATACTTTTACTACTTAATTATCATATTTTTCTATTATTACCTTTACATTTAAATTATTCTTTAACATCTAAACTACTTTATTTATTTTAGCTTAATTTTATTTACATATAATAATTGTTTCAATTATATCACAACGCTTTCTCACTTTTTAGAAAATTTACCTTTCCCAGTTTTACATCTTCCAAAAAAAGACCCGTGATTTATTTTTGAGATAAATTATACTCTAAGGATTCTGGTTCCGACTATTTGCGCTCACACCTTGTTAATATTCAAAATTTTACATTAATGGCCTCAACGCGTGGAAATAAATTCCCCGTGGTCTAAAAAGGGAAAACGCTCCTCCTGAAGCTGTTATTTCATCTGAAAATTGTTCTGCTCATGGGTTATTTGGTCTCAATTAAAACTCCTAGTATATATGAAATTCACATCTTGATTAAGGATATATTATAATCCAATGTTGATCACCTCGTGTAACTTTTGATTGGTGTAGATTAGCTCATTGACAGGATCATCCACTGCTGCAAACACCAGCAAGGAGAGTGGTATGACTGAGAGGGAGGCAAGGATCTCGAGGTACAGGGAGAAGAAGCAGAACAGGAAGTTTGAGAAGCAGATAAGGTATGAATCAAGGAAAGCCTATGCCGAAAAGCGGCCAAGGATAAAAGGAAGGTTTATCAAACAGAAGAGCAGCAAACCAAATGCAACTGAGTCCACTAAAAATGATCCCCACCACAACTTTTTGGCTTTGGGATGATGATTCCCATCCTTAAAGCTAGACCCACCATACAGCTACCGCCATATCATCTAGAGAACAGCAATATATGTGTGTATGTAGAAAGAGAAGTGATCCAGTGGTGCATGAACTTCAATAAGAAAAGGCAGACTATCTTATTCTTGTAGATAATATTAATCATCTATCTAGATTTTTCATTATGACGCCAAAAATCATATGCGCTGAAGATTTTTATATTTATAAAATCTGGATATTTTGTCTTGATAAAGATATATATGTGGAAGTACGACTAATATTAGTGGCGTAGATTTAAAAGAAATATCTTCGAGTTAGAAAAATAAGTTAACCTTAAGGGGTTCATGTACGTACTATCGGATCATGTCCCATATACATATATCAAAAAACTAGGGCGCCTTTTCATGCGATGAGCGGAAGGCCTACATGGAAAAGGGAAGGAGGGGAAGAGAAGTTGGGAAAAGGGAAAGTTAAAGTCATTAGAAGAGTATGAAGATTCCCTAGCTACCTAGTTGCAACTGTTGGATTTCACCGTTACTTCTGCCGGTATTTATATCGCACATGGCAAAAAGATACTCCGAAATGAAGAAAGGTCACTGGCATGTTACTACGTATGCATGCGTAAATTTAAATCTAGCTATTATACATTTTGATGTACTGATTTATTTCGGTACTCTCATCTAATTTAAATTTTGTCTTGATGATTTTGTTAAATCTAATTCATTTATTATATTTAACCTTATCTATTTTATTTAAATACTAAAAATCATATAAAAAAGAAGTTATGTGTGGACCACATCTTTAAAAAACGTATAAATTAAAAAAAATGCTTAGATTATAGGATTATTAATTTAGGTATGATGAATATTTTGATGGTTTTGATATTAAATTGGGACCTATGGATCATTATAATAAACAAGATAATTTTTAATGAATTGAAAGTAACTTTTTTTATTTGTATTATAAATCATGACATCTAAAATTACATTTTAAGCTCATTCATGTTGGAGGCTATAAGCTCTATCTATTTGAAAGTAGATAATAAATTCCAATCTATATGTTTAATGGAGACCAATTTCCCCCATGAAAATTTTGATCAAAATCTACAATGTGGGATTCAAACCCTACTCCTTCCTCACGTCCTTATCATCCCTAGTGTGACCAACTGACCGTTGCTCGTTTGGCAATCTAAATAACTCTTAAGTGATTATTAATTTTAAGAATGATGCGATTACAAATTGGGATGATTTTTGATATTTAAATGAAATAAATAATGCTAAATACAATAAATATAAATTAGATTTGACAAAATAATTAAGATGGATCCTAACTAGATAAAAGTATCAAAGTGAATTGGTACATCTTAGATTTGATAAAATAATTAAGATGGAGCTTAAACTAGATAAAAGTATCAAAGTGAATTGGTACATCTAGATGTATAGAAACTAGACTCTATACATTTTATTACATTTTAGAAGAACATTTGCTATCCATGTATGTAATTAAGTCTCTCTCTTATGTAATTAAGTCTAATATCTATAAGATTTCAACCAAGGTATACAGTGAAAAAAAAAGGAAAAAAAGAAATATTTTTTATGGTTCCATTTGGAGACTACATATTTGCAACTTAATCGATCGAAAAATATATTTTTCAATTCGATGTAACGGATTTTCATCACCTATATGTAAACTATGCTCCAAATTGGAAGACCAAAGCTCTGACCTAGATTTGAATCGAGATGCTTGAGAAGCTGTCCAAAAAGGAGCACCAACTGCATTAAAGCATTGGGCTTATGAAGAAAGAAACATTAATCTTAGTTTTATTATCAGAAAATGATCTTGGCTTATTTCATTATCCAATTGTAATTTGTGATGAAGATCAAGTGACGCACAATTAAGAGTTAACTGATCCAAAATGGATCTTAAAATCTAATATCTAATATCATCAAAGCAAATGTTATTGAATGTATCTAAATCTTTAAAGTGATAGCATTCGGTTAAATGTGTCATTTTTCATAGCAAATATAGGTAAAAATAATATTTAATACTACTCTTAAAATTCGATTGTAAACAATAATAAAACTTTGATTGCAATTATTCTAAATTTACAAAATGTAACTAAATTAAAGTTTGCCGAAAAAACATGATCACAATAAGAAATTTTGTTGAAGTGTATATGAGTTCAATGATCAAACACTATAAAAAGTGTTAATAAGCCCCTTCATCTTTTGCGTTACATTTAAATTAAAATTACTTATATGATCTATTGATTCGACAACAAATTTTTATTTGAATAAAATTGTTGACTTCTTAAGGATGATGGCATGCAGTCAAATGTGGCTACCACCAGCAGTGTGGGCTGGTGGTAACATTGTGTGCCTCTCATGGGAGGTTGGTGTTCGAATGTCCTCCCTTCTGGGAGTAGAAAAAATTTGTCCCCCCAATTTGGAGGTATTTCCAATATGTCATCTAAAAATAAGGGTATTTACAAGTTGTCTTTCCAAGTGAAGGTTGTAAATGTGTCTAACTTGTAATATTAAATGTCACTTGTATGTATACAGCACTAATAGAAAAATTGTGGTTATTTTTACATTACATGCAACCAAATATCATATATATTTTTTGATAGAAATAGCGGTATATATTTGCTTGCAAACAATAATGATTGTTTAACTACAAGTAAATTTTAAATTTTGGTTGCTTATAGTCAAATGTAACCAAAATTGAAATTTGTCTTTGGGAAGGTGGACAAAGGCAATAACTTTTGCTATAATGAAACATTTTGTTGAACATTAACTCATTCAAGTTTCATCAAAGTAGCCTTTTAAATTTTCTATCGAAAAAAGAGCCCTTCCAAAGCTATATTTTGTAATAGAAGTCATTATATATACTCAAAAATTTAGGATGAATCTAAAAAATCAAAAGAGATAAAGCAGGTATTGATCCATGGCTCCCCAATTCACATCCTTCTTTAACTAGAATGGAAACCTCTTTGTTTTTACATGCAATGCCTCTTTATCCAAGATATCAACTATTTTTTTACAATATTTATTTAATTAAGATATCTAAAATAAACTTGTTTAGATACTTATGTCAATTCAAAATTTTGAGCAATATCATAATTGAGGTTGCATATCAATGCAAAGCCAATCCCATAGACATAAGTACAAATACTTCAATGCAATTGATTACAAGTTAGAGCCGCTTGATTTTTATATTTTTCTTAATATCTAACTAACGCATTATATTTAAAATTATTGTTTTACGATACAAAAAATCGAGTGAATCGAGAACTTTTATAATTAATAATGTTAAAATGTAATTATTAACAACATCATGCATTTACTTTTCTTGTGGATTATATACAAATGGAAATAACATGAATTTTTATGTCATACAAATATAATGGAGTAAAATATGATAAATGGCTTGGATTTAAAATAAAATATCAAAAATAAAAAATTAATCAATTGTTTATTAAAATCGGTTGTATTGAAGAAATATTTTTATATATAATCTCATGTACAACCGATTGTATGGTGTAGTCAGTTGTATTTTTATTTTTTATTTTTAAATATTTTTATATCCAAACCATCGATCAAGTTTAACTTTATTTATATTTGTATGGCATAAAAAATCATGTTATTAGGATTTATATATAATGCACAATATCCGTAATTGCATAAGGTTATAAAGGTTTATACTTTTAAGATTTTTATATATAAAAGTTTTAAAATCACTTGATTTTTAGTATATAAGCTAAATAAATAGTTTTTAACACAATGCATAGATTGGATGTTGACAAAAAAATTAAAATTTCAACTCGCTATACATTACAACGGATTATATATGAACATTTCTCTATATTTATAAGTCGATGCCACATTTAACCCTCATGCTACAACAGTTGCATGGCCTCACCGCCAATAAATCACATTCTAAATGCGATGCTTAAAAGATAGAGGTAGAAAAGAAAACATACTACTCAGCAAGAGTACAACAACAACAACAACAAAATTAACTTTAGCAGCAGAGCTCATTGTTAAAGTTAAAAATTGCATTGCCAATTACTTTTAGCAAGCATATAATTCGTTGCGAAAAACCATTATAAAAGAGTCTATCCATAAAAATTCTAATTCATTACTAATTGTCAACGGTTAGCGGTGAAATGTTAGACTTTCAGCAACGATCTGAAAATTCGTTGCTAAAAATTCGGTTATTACCGGCAAAATTGTTTTGCAATGCCTAATATTCTCTTTGCTGCTTCGGTTTATCTCACAGTACGCTAAAAAGCCGAGAAAACCAATTCTCATCACACATCTTCCCGCTTTCACATGAAGTTTGCCCTACAAGATCCACAGAAAAAAACGCTACCACAAAAAAGAGACCACAAGTTGAAAAAGGTCCGAAGATGCTTCGCCACATGTCAGTTGCAAAAGCTATTTGGGTTTTTTGCACTTTATACACTGTAAGTTTCCTAATTTTAGTTGAAAATCCAGAGGTATTTGTATTTGCATTTTTAAACCCTCGAAGTTTGATACTTATTGCATTTTTAGACTATGATGTTGACACGAGTAAGGTCTAAAGTGCAGCAAACTTTTAAGAAAAAAATACAAATACAACAATTTTAAGATCTAACAAAAAAAATTTGCAAACTTACAAAGTGAAAAATGCAAAAATGCCAAAAGTTTTCCTAGCATCTTTTGTTATATGGTGGCTAGAACGGATCGACGCCTATCCGCCATAATAATATTTTTCAATGTAGTTGATGAAGGCAAATTATCCGGGTTTGTGTAGATGAGATCTTGATGAGTTTTCAAGGCGTAAGGAAAAAGAAAAGAAATATACAAGTTTTTAAAAAAAAAAAAAAAAAAAAAAAAAAAAAAAAAAAAAAGGCAAGAGATGCTAAATTATTTCAAGACCTGCCTAAAAAAAATGGAGGGAAGGACTTTTGCAAGTAGAATGAGAACCATTTATCCCTAGTTCGGGCAGGGGAAGTTTTTAAAGTCCTACAATGTACAAATGGAGGAAGAGAGAGTAGATAAAATGAGATTTCGGATGTGTAAGAGAAAGCTTGAGCTTGAGCATCTTTTGTTCTGGGTTCTTTCGTGTTCTTGTCCAGTTGATAGACGATCTTTATATAGGGCTCTCATCGGAACGATCCTGAACTAGTTTAGGCGTGGGAATCAAAGAGAATATTTGTGCCTAGGATCTACCCTTCTCGTTGTTAATGGGGATAAGTCAGTAAATCTAGGCCTTCCTTATGTAATCTGTCAGAAAAGTTGATCACACTACAACAAAATGCTGCTATTGCAATGAATTTTTTCATTGCAGTTTATATGAATTTAAAGAGCTATTGCAACGAAAAGTTTTCGTTACACAGCCTTTGTGGGAAGGTATATTGTAACGAATAATTTCGTTGCTATTGCAATGAGACAAATTTTCGTTGCAATTAGCCATATCGTGATAGCAATTTTCTATATTCTCGTTGCAAGTGGCTACGTTTTTGTTGCAATTAGCCATAATATTCTAAAATCCTATAGCTCATCACACAATATAAGAATAATTATATAATGCAAATGAAAAGACAATCCTTACAAAAATCTTCAACTTTCATTTACAATTTAACACAATTACCGTTAGAAACTTTCTAAAATTGTCTATTCTAGAACAATATTATAAGCTAGTTCTAAATATTCTATTATGCAAAGAACACTTCCAAATATTAACACGGTTTATCTTCAACATGTCCTTTGGCTGACACAAAAGCTCATTTTCAAAAGCTGGAGGAACGTAAAATTACAGTAGCTGTTCAAATCCTAGGATGATATTAGCAAGAGCACTCATTCTTTCTTATCTTTTCAAGTTTCTAGTGTCTTATGAGAGTTAGTAGTGCCCAACCTTTCCCACTTATATACATTTAATTTTTTATTTTTGTATTTATTTTTTATTAATAATTGATACTATAGAATGGATTTAAGTAAAAGTTTTATTATGTATACCTTTTATCTTTTATTGTTTTATATTACAACTAAAGCAAATTTAAATATTTTTTTTATTTCTTCCTCAAGGGTAAACACAACTATATAACTAACAAATATATTTATATGAAGTGGAAGGCAAACCGAGATTTCGATATTATACCCACAGACCCCTACACAAAGTCAGGACTATTGCTAACTATACTAGCCACGTACTAGTATTATCTTTAATTTTTTTGATAATTCCTACTTTTATTTTTTTATATTAGAAACTAGCAGTACTCTCTCATGCCTTTTAGCTTACACCAAAGTCAAATAGTTTCTTAATTTTCAACTAGAGATGTTATTATTAAACCGAAATGATTATCAATTTTTTGTTAAATTGGCTCGCCTAGTTATGGGTTCTAACAAAATATCATGATAATAAATACATAATTTGAACATTGTACAATTTTAAAATAAAGTAATAACTAATATGATAATTTATTATTTATTTAGATAAATAGTAATAAATAAAATTAATTAGTAATAATTATAGCAATGATATACAATATTCTTAAATATTTTTTACAATAATACAAAACAATAAAATCTCAAATATTAAATTAACTTTAATGTAAAAATTGTTAAAATATTAAATTTAAAATTAGAATCTCAAAAGGAACGAACTTGATGGATACAAGCAGAACGAACCCTCATCTCGTTGCAATTGTACCCATCAACTGCAACGAAAACATTGTTTGTTACAAGGTTACCCATCAATTGCAATGAAAATATTGTTCGTTGCAAGTGTACACATCAATTTCAATGAAAACATTATTTGTTGTAAGTTTTGGTATATTATTGTCTCTAATTTTCAAAACAAAACCAATTTCATTGTGGTTGCAGAAAACAATTGCAACGAAAACACTTTCGTTGCAATTGTTTACATTAGCAACCAGTTTTTGCAACGAAAAATGTTTTGTTGCAATTTATAGTTGATGTCGGTCTAATATGCACGAATCTCTACTACATTGCACACCAATTGCAATGAAAAAAAATTATTCGTTGCAATTGCTAGGTTTTGTTGTAATGTCACTAAGTATAGTATTACATTGTGGTAGCTAAGATCCTGTCATTAAGGGAATTTTTTTTAATAAAAATTTTTGTTGCTCATAATTATCTTATTTTTAATTATTTATTCATATTTACCTACATAATTATTCTACTATTCAAACATTTTTGCATAATTGCTTATATAACTAATTGATATATTTTGACTTTATTTTCGGTACTCCTCATCATTATCCAGATAATATCACATCATTTTCTATTAATTTAAAAACTTTTATATAAAAAAGTTTTCATCTAAAAAGTTTTATAAATTCTCAAATAAACCCTGAAAGTAATCTATAATAGGAGGAACTTCCCTCAATTGATTAAATAATCTAAAACTAGTCAGCATCAATAGTTAAAAGAAAAATTTCACAATCACCCTCATATTATTTAAACTTTTAGCAAAAATGATTATTATTCATATTTGTAATTAATATTTCTTAAAATAAATTAAATATCACTAGAAAAATAGCAAAAAAGTAAACTCTTTTGAAAGTATACGTACCCGATCAAGATCATTCGACATCCATAACATTCACTCTTTAAGCATCGCATGCTTTTAGTATAATCGAAAATGGTTATGATTTTGTTAGCGACTAAAAGTTTTAAATCTTTATTTTTTTATTTTTCCAATAGGATGTTTTCGAAGTGTATTTACACACAAGAAAAATAACGTATGCAATAATAAATTTTGTTGCATTTAATAAAAAATCGTTGCTTATAATTATAAGCACTAAATATCTTGGTATTATGCAGCTATACATTGTGATTAGTAGAAAATGTTGGAAATGCTAAAAGTAAAGCTGTTATATATTAAAAAAGAAACTTTTGAAAATAGAAAATTACATCTCATGGACATTTTTCACAAAAGCCTTTTGTATACCTTCAGAATTGGACTTTAGCGATGATGGGACAGAAATGGCGA
>JAXCLR010000073.1:25458792-25485118 GCA_035584095.1 Annona squamosa | reverse complement strand
TCAACTCAAGCTCAAGACCATACTCTCACTCCAAATTCAAGTCCATTGACCAAGCCCAACCACTCAAGAGGCCCAAAAGCCCAAGCTCTCAACTCAAGCTCAAGCCCATGCTCTCACTCCAAGTCCAAGCCCATGGACTAAGTCCATGACTCAAGGGAGCCCAAAGCCCACTCCTACATCTATAAAAGGAGAGGCACTCCTCTCATTTGAGGACACTGGAGGAGAGGCATCCCTTAGGGGAGGACGGGAGTCTGCAGCAACGCCCCGATGCCCCGGCTTTTCACGCTCTCCAAGCAACGCGCTTCTCCTCCACGCGCCCCCTTTCCATTTCTCCCATTCTCTTAAATCTTTCATTTTCCCCCTTTTACGCCATGTAAACCGCCTCGGGTTGGCAGATTTCTCCACATTTGCTTCAACCCGAAGGCCGAAACCCGAGCTCTGTACAACTAGTGCCTTATTTCATTACATAGGGGCCGATCTCCCTTTAAAGATCGGTGGCGACTCCATTTTCTTTGTTTTCTTGTGTGCGTGTTTGAGCTAACGCCCCGGCAAGACGGGTGCATGCGGGTCCGCAGATTCCAGCATAATACGCTACCGTTATGCTGCCAGATTTGTGACTTGACCCGTGTACGAAAAGCCTTGTCTTAGCCGTTATGCTGCTGAAATCACGAGAAAACGCTCATACGCAAAATTTATCTAAAACCGTAAATCCTAATGCGTTTTACCCCATTTGAATGCGGGAAATCTAAGCCCAAGTTGCTACCCACCACGATCCATATTTTCAAGGCGAGGAAAACCATTCCGAGCCCATCGTAGCGCTCCCGGCGGGTGCTACAACCGCTTAAAATTTGAGGGTGATTCTCTATATCTGATCAGGTTGCTAAAGGAGGAGACCTCTGTTTTGTCTCCTGTGGGTATTATCCTTCAAGAGTTGAAATCTAAAACACCAGTGTTCTTATCTATCTGATACCTTCATGTTCTTAGAATCGATAATTCAGTGACACATAGCTTCTTTTGTTGTAGTAAACGATGACTCTTGTAATTCGTGGTGAGGCTACCCACGAAAATGTACTATGAATTCCTTGTATATAGACCTTTCTCTTTAATGAAATATGCCTTTTCAATTTTTTTTCTTTAAGGGTGTGTTTGTTTATGGAAAAAAAGTGTCAACTAAAATTTTTCAATCTAAAAATTTTCACTTTCCATAATTACTTTATTTTTTAATTATTTTTTCACATTTTTCTATTCAAACTACCCTACTTTTCAATCATTTTTACACAACTACCCATACAACTAACTTATCCATTTTAACTTTGTTCTCTTTATTCCTCATCATTACTCCTATTATATCACATCATTTTCTATTGATTTGACCACTTCTACTCCAAAAACTTTTCATCAAAAATTTTACCTTCAACCAAACACACCCTAAAAAAAGAAAAAAATCAGCGCTTAGCCGATCAAGTTAGAACAGAGCAAGATATATAGCCCAAGTTCCTCTCCTATGAAAACCTTCATACTAGCCCCATCCATTTTTCTTATACTGATGATTAATGAAAAATTCACATCATTTACAGTATTTAGCATCTATTTATATTATCATAAAAATCTCATCCTTTATCTAATATCATTGTGCATGTTCTCATATAAAAATGTATAAAATCAATACAGTAAAAATATTTAATATAAAATATCAATTTTAATATTGTATTTTTACTATCTAAACTGTCTAAAATATTATTACTGACTGAATGACTTTACACAGCATTGTTACAATTTTCTTATAATTTATTTACCAGTATATAGTTTTAAGGGTGGCCGTGAACAACTTCGATTCAGATCAAACTTCATCTCAAAACTAAACAATAACGTGGTTAGATACGATGGACAAATTAGATTTGCTATTCATATCACCCCGGAAAAATGGATCGAGTTTCATGCAATCGCAGAAAGAACCTGAAATTGTTCAATTAAGGCACCATAAACTACACTTTCATGTAGCTTTTGAAAAACCTATTTTTTAATAGATAAATATTGTTACACAATAATTTTATACGCCAAAATATCCTAAAAATATTGTCAAAGAAATCAATTTCGATCTGCTTTCTTAATACCAGGCAAACGGAGCCCACACCATCTACATTTCAGCTGGAAACTAAGCCTAAAATACAAAGCCAACCACTCGAGTCTCGACGGCTACCAGACAAGAAACTCTACACCAAACTACCGAGCAACCCATCACCAGCCCAGGTGGCCTACCACTCTCGACGGGACCATACTAGAAATCTACAACTACTCTCCAAGCCACTAACCTACCTATCATCAGCCCAAGCCCTTACGCACACTTTCCACAGACAGGACAATAATAGAAACAAATCATTTATTTGAAAATTAGCAGGTGCCGGCAGAAGCAAAACTAGCCTTAAGGAAGTCTGCTTTATTTGCTTTCGTTAATTTGTGGAAATGCAGTCATTTTACCTTCTCGTATAAACAGTTGCATGGGATGAATAAAACATGATATACGTCTGCATACGATGGTTACAGTATTGGGATGGATAAACCATCATTCTATAACAGATATAATTACCAAGTATTCCAATACATTGTCCTCAAAAAAAAAAAAAAAAAAAAAAGCCCAACGCATTCGTATGAGAGGGTGTGCATGCGAGGCAATTTCACGCAAGTTTGCACCTTGATACCTAAACCTTTTGCTAGAAAGCCTAGCCTCACACCACCTCAGGCACGTTGACGAAAACAACATGCGCAGCCATTAATGAAGAGGACTTCGTTAATATTTGCAAAACATTCATAACTCCCACCAAGGAGCCAAAACCATTTCAAATGAGCAAAATACTCATCAGCAGAGACTGAGTTGAGCAGCATCCAAACTCAATGGTAAATGACCTCTTCATTCCATACAAACGTCACAAGGCATGAAAATCAAGAAAATATAAAAGCAGTACGCAAAACTGGTTTTTTTCATTTAGCAATAACTGAGCCATTTCAATCTCAAACTATTCTGAGCAAAATCTGATATCAGGTCCAAATGCATTCACCAGCCTGGATGCTCCAGTCCGCAAGAAATTCTCTTTGGATGCAAAAAGAAAGCAGGGCAATAATACCAAAAAAGTCAGTGCAAAAAAATCACCCACATCGTCAACGGTAGCGTCGGAGGGACAGAGTGTTGTTTCTCTTCCAGGTAGCCCTTCGCGATGGGCGTGCCTTGTGGTGCAAGTGACCTTTGCCTCGCAGTCCTCTGTACTTCTTCCCAGCAGATGTAAGCCCCCGCAGCTCTCTGTGCTTGTGGACAGGCTTGCAGATCCAGTTGATTCTTGGGTCATTGCGGATAGCATTGTGAGCAGCATCAACCAGGATTATCTCATAATATTTGTAGGTAGAATCCTGCAAAGAGCAGTAGTGTTGTTAATTAAACACTACATTTGATCAAAATCGTGCAGGACTGGGTGTGGGTTATTCTCTAACCTCATTGATCCAATATGAGTTGAGAACCTTAAGTCCTCCCAATTTACGCCCTGCTCTTTCCTCTGCAACTGACCTTTTGTTCCTCTGGAATTTCAGTTGGGTGATACCCTGATTTTTAGGCTTTCCATACACAATACCCTTAGGAACAGGCCTCTTGCGACCTCCACGTCTAACACGTACACGGTAGATCACATACCCCTACACGAACCACAAGTAAACAAGTTCTCATTGCATATTATAGGCAAACTAAAATAGTAATAGTATTTCAAAAAAACAAATAAGTTCAAATGCAATATTCATGCATCAGCAAAATTTGATAGACAAAAGATTAAATAAACCACTGAATGGAGGAAATCTGGATTGCATTCCCTGGAGTTGCAACTACAAAATATTTTCTAGAAGTCAAGAAAACATCTCTGTTCTAATTCAAAAATACCTGAATATAGTAACAATAAACAAATATAGATAGCTGATAAGAAAGTAACCATTCAAAATTTATAGCCGATGAATCATACGTGAAAACATTAAAATCACATCAACATAATACAAATAGAAATTCCTTCAACAAAAATCATGAAATCACATCAATTGCTGGCATGAGACACAATGGGTCCTCCAACTATAGGCAGACAACCTCAACATTTTTTTTATTTTCTTTTGGATTTATAGTGCAATAAAAAACCTTAATCTGAAACAGGGCACAGCACCATAGCCTTGAACCATAACCTTCCAGTTTTTGTCATCCCTTGGTAGAATTAAAAATAGTAAGCCATTTGTTCTTTCTTAACATTCAATACAGCTACATAACTGATAAAACCATTCAGATCCATCAAACATACAAACATCAATAAGATTTGAAATATATTTTGAGCTGAAATACAGTAACTACAGGAGCATCTACAAAGATTAATAATAGTAACAATAACAATAATAATAACATCAACAACAACAATAGCAAACATAAAAACTGTTATCCAATGAATCCAATAACAGAAGAAGAAAATGAAAACAAACAATCAAAATCGTGTCAGCTAAAAAACAGTATTGTTCTAGTCCAAACAAACAGCACCTTAACCTTTTAACACTCAAGTATGCTCATCAGCATATTGCATATATTGGCATGCTAGAAAAGTAATTTAGAACCAAAAGGCACAAAGAAATCTGAAAATTTTACAAGGGTGACATCATGACAACATTTCTTAGATCAAAGCCCAGTAGCAAAGTGAAAAGATTTGATATTAAAAAAAAAAACAACATTTACAAGTGTTTTGAATAACCATAAACAAATTCAATATGGTGTTATTGTTTAAGCACATTAAGCCATCCAAAATCAAAAAATTGAAACATCTTCAAGCTTTACTTATATCCCGAGTTTAAAGAAATTTGGTAATTCTTTATGCGTGTAGCTACAGATCATTTAAACAGCAAATCTGATTGGTGATTCAGATGGGGTAGACTTCCACTACAAAAGATTATATTGATTAAAAATAAATAAATAATGTTACATATGGAGACACAGACATGTTTCTCAGTTCCAACCAGTTGATTAAGAGCACCTAGCCTTGATAACAATCATCAAGGAAATCACCTCAATCGGTCAGGGACAGCAAAGAAGTGCTCCAATATGGATTTAAAATTTTTCATCTAATAATAATTACTTAAAAATGGTTCACCATCTATTCATCTTTTGCCTGTAACTTGAGCAATACTTTACAGCATAACTACAAAATGTTTGCATGGAGCCATATTGGTTTTTTACACTTACCGTATGACTTTTTGATATCCAGACCCTTCATAACACTCGTCCAAATTTATTTAGTTATAATGCAAAAAATTGAATATTTCTAAAATAACATATTCTATTTATGTTTAAATTTTAACTGTTCTTTATGCATCCTAAAATGATGTTAAATATCAGATGATCCCAATAGTTTTCCTGCCTAGTCAATACCTAGCAAGATGATAGCATGGAAATTATTTTATTGAGATTTCTTTGACATAAACCAACACAGTATTGCCGGTCACGACAATGGCTGTCTCCCTTTCATCGATGAGAATGGCATTGGAAGGAGCTAAATCAGGCGTAAATCGGATGGGCTAAGGATGTCGAATTTCAACCTAATTCCACAAATTCAGACTAAAACTGAATTCGAACGCCAACAAATGAAGCTAAAGAGAAAAATCAATACAAGAAGGCAGCGAATCTACCTGTTTCGCCTTGTATCCCAGGCGACGAGCCTTGTCAGGACGGGTGGGACGTGTGACGCGAACGATGGACGGGAGCTGGCGGTATTCCCAGCACCGAACCCTCTGCAAGAACCGCATCACATCCGATTGCTTCTTCCTCCAAAGCTCCGAAACATACTTGTACGCCCCTAAATCCGATTCAAAAGCCACATGAACATTGAAAAAATGAGAAGAAGATCAAGACAAACGCTAGCAAATTATGCTGACATCCTAGGCAGATAATAACTTGTAAGAATAATCAAAGAAAATGGAAGGAATCAAATAAAAAATGTGAGAATAATTGCAGAGATTATCATAGCTAGCAAGGCCGACACACCCATCGCTCCGGAGTTCCTCGCCTCGCACTCTCTCAGGGCTTTTCCCTATGGCGGAGGTTTACGGAGCCCTAATAAATTTATACTGGAGTATTTTCATGCCAGGCCCTCGTGAATTTCGTTTAGCAAAATACACCCCGAACCACGAGCACACGAACGGCTGGACTCGCTCACTCCCGAACGATGGCCTCCCAACGAGTTGGGCCTCTCAGTAGCATTTCTCAGCCATGGAATTTCTCGTCGTAAGTAAACAGCGATGCAAGATAAGTGCTTGGGTTTTTGATGGAAAATCCTTTTTTATTTTTCCCCAAGCACTTCAGTTGATATACTCTGAGCATTAGCACTGTTCTTGTTTGGGTCTCACTTCAGCCATTTTGCACGATCCAATCCATTGATTATCCGCTCCCATTTATTTAACCAAGATACATTTCACTCAAAGATGATAAAAAAAAGTATAAATTTGATCTATCGAATAATATATTACGATGTTATAAAATTATACGCAGGTATTATTTTAAGTGGGATGAATATTTTAGAAGATTCAAATATTTATAATTCATGAGGTGTTTTTAACAGATAACACATGTTAACTAGCAGTGCAACTTAAGTCGGTTCTATGTCTGCTCTGTTCATGTTTTATTTGTAAAAGTTTCTATTCTACTTATATGTTAGTTTGGTTCTGGTCTACCTACCCTATCGTTGTAAAGGTTGTACTTTTAGTTATAGTTTTAAACAGATTCTTCCAATACGAAAGGTTTAACATTGAATCTGTTTGTTTTCTAAATATATACTAGATGTCGAGAAGAGAACATGAAAGGGAGAAGGCAAATCCTTTTGGAGAGGAAGAAAAAAAATTAGAAATGCATTTGAATTATAAAGATAAATACATGATCTATATGAACGGTAGTATTATGAAAATCTACTCACGTGGTATAAGATAACCACAAAGAGTAACCTGTAGCGTTATGTCGTCTAGGCATTCACAACGACCAATCAACGAGCATCACGTGGCACAAAAAAATCCGAGGCATTTCTCCATGACCTATAAAATGGTGACATAAAGTACATGAATTGTATACGACTTAATACATTCTCATTCACACTAGATAATAAATACCCTTGTAAACATGCCTACACATCCACCTAAGTAATATAATTCCACACCATACTCTACCACTTTTACATATATACCCACACCTCCTATACAAGAGAAAAATCTACATCATACCGAGTTAATGCATCAAATATCAATCTTATAAAACAATAACCATGCCAATGCCATCACAAGAATATATATATATATATATATAAGAGTCCAACTTGATCCAAAATAAGGGAGGGTAGTCATTAGTCATCAAATTTAAAGCAAAGTAATGACAAACAAGTCAAGAGGAAACAATTATACTAAAAAAATTATGCAAAATTTGTGGCCACTACCAAAACTTTCAAAATCTCAATCAAAATCCTAGCCCCTTTCTGAATTTTGAGTGGAAATTACTCCTACACCTAAAAAAAACCATGATGCCCATTCTACATGTTTTATAACTCATCTAAAACAAAATTCAACCGTTTGACTGAGAAGAGAAAATACCTACTTAACTAAGTAGAGATTTCCCTCAAACCTCTCAAGTTTCTCTTCTTGAATAGAATCCTTTGGTTCCTTTTACGTGGATTGATAATTTTGAGAGTGATTTTGAGAGCTATTATGAAGATTTAAGGTCCTTAAGGGGTGGATAGTGGAGAGGGAGAAATGGAGAAGAAGTTAAAAAAAAATGAGCTGGTTTGGCTCACACCCCTCAGAACTAGGCCCGAGACAAACACACTGGCTTGTATTATTCTCTACACAAAATGCTCTCTCATCTAAAACACGGGTACGTTTTACAAAACACGCCTACTGGAGTACTAATACAGGCCATCCTATTTTACATCCAATAAGTCAAATCATGGATTCAATAAATGCAACCAACCACTCACATAAATGCATCACACATGTCAAATCGATGAACTCTATGCAGAAAAATGAAGATCATTATTAAACAATTATCAACTTACAAATTCACTCTACAACTAGGAAAAAAGTTACCATAAAACCCTGAATTCTCATATATTATTATATGGACTCTTGCCTAATTGAATACATCAGTAATTTTGTGTCTTATTCTACAGGCATTTTTTTTAACTATATATACGATAAATTACCACTTGGATGATATGTATAACAGCATGTAGGATTTGGAGGTTTAACGTTCAAAGTTGGGTAGAGAAATTTGTTTCACTTAGTATTTCCCTAAAGTTGTCCTCTGTCAGTTTTTGGTCATCCACAAAGGTGAAATATACAACATTGCATTACAAATGTAGAAAGGGTCAGGCTTATATGCTTATTGCGGGCATTTGGCCCCACAAATAATTTAAGCCCAAATTTTTTTGTTATGAAACAATTAAAAAAAAAGTTAAAAATTGTATAATTGTCCAATGTTTTTGGCTGTTTGGCCTGAGAGTGCAACTTGAGTAGAGTATCCATGGGTCGACCCATTCAGCATCCTAAAATAGGTAGGATAAGTTTCTATTTTTATACCTATAGAATATGGTAGATTCTAAGTAATATATATATATATATATTCTATTCTATTATGATATGGTAGGTTTTAAGGTCCAAATGTTCGGAACTGACTTAAATTATTAATATATATTTAATATAGATTTGATAAAATATTTTTTTGCAATGAAAGACAAATATATTTTTTTAATATATAGAAATTTGTTAATTTATCAATTATTTAGTAAATTTAATGAATATATTTCAAAAATTATATTACTATCATCTTTGTTTTATGTTTTTAAGTGAGATTTGTAATAAAATTATAGTGTTCAAATATAATATAAATATTATTTCAAAGAATTGATTTAGAATTTAAACTTTAACTAACTCGACCTTTAAAAATAGGATAAGATACGGTTAGAACTGACACAATCTAGAATTTGATAGAATAAGAGTTTTTGAAAGTATAGTCAATTCCAAACTAAACCTACCCACCCTTAATTCGGCCAAGTGGTGGAGTTTATGGGCAACTAAACATTAAGGGATAAGCTTTAATTTAGGCCTCGTATGGCATTACATTTAAGGGGTGCTTATAACTTATCCATTTTCAAAATGCAATAAATTGAATTCTTGTTTGGCAAATGTTATAACTTATAGATATATTTATTGTTATTTTTAGATAAAAAGACAACTCAGGAGCACTTAATACAAAAGCTCCAAAATATCACTTCTATTAAAAGTGCTCATCCATTTTCTCTTAAGCAAAAGCAAAATAGTCATCGCAATGCCGAACCGAGCTAAGGGTGTTAAAGGATTGGATTTGACGAATTTGAGCCTAATCTTAATCTTAACTCATTTAAAATATCACAACTTTAATCCATTTATTAATCCATTTAAAAAACTTCAACCTAACTCATTTACAATCGATTTAATGATCGAATTGGCAGATTGTTAATGAGCTATATAACAAACAACTTGAAAGTCTGAATTCTAATAGATGATAATCTCATAAAGAAAGGCAAGAGTGTGTTCTCGGTGCAGAAGAAATGAAAAATAGGATAATAACAGAAAAATAAAGTAGTAGGGCAGTAAGAAAAAAATAAAAATTATGTGATAGCAGAAAGACTTAACGGGTTTACATTTATATATATAACTTTAATGTGCTAAATGGATTGAACGGGTCATATGAATTAAACGAGTTACTCAACGGGTTGATCGATAAAACCACAATCTGTTTGTTTAATTAAATGATTAAACAGATTAGTGGATCATAATTCGTTTATTTAAAAATCTCAACCTAATTTATTTATAAACGAGTTAAACTAGCAGGTTGAGGATCGACTATGAGCATTAACAGCTCCAGTGAGTTTATCAATGCGGTGCTTTTGTAGTTTTTATGGGACAAAAAATCCTGTACGACAGTTACGCCCCGCCAAACACATGCCAAAAAAGTAGAGAAATAGTTTTGCCCGCGAAAAGCGAGGCCTTTCATCAGGCGATTTTAGTACTGCCAGTCTGTACGTTTTCAAAAATCTTGGATTTCAAGCTTTTTTGTATTGAGCACTTATTTGGGCTGTTTAGCATATTTCGGCGGAAAATTAAAAAGCACGCCAAACACCCATAAAAAGTAGACAGATTCTGCACTTTATATGTCCAAACCACGTGGCCAAACATGCCCTAAATCTCTTAGCCTTAGCCAAAACAGTCCAAAGTTCCAAAAACAATTACCCATAATCTAATACAATCAGCGTGTCTGAAAAGTAATAAAACTTCAGGTGAAAAGTTTTTAAAAGCAAAAGTTGTAATATGATATGAGAGAGATAACAATGAAAAATAAAAAAAATAAAATTAAAATAAATAACTTAATTGTATGGGTAGTTATGTAGAAACGATTGAAAAATATTATAATTATATAAGAAGATGTCAATAAATGATTAAAAAATAGAATAATTATACAGAATAAAAAGTTTTACCTTGACATTTTTCGTTCATTACCAAAGGTCATTACCAAAGGCACCATAAGTGTCAATGCATCTCTTTGCTACAACAATTCCATATGGAGGCAGAGAAATGCTGGACATGGAGGGGGAGGGCTGACCCTTTGTGGTTGGAATCACATGCAATCGTGCTGGGCAAACGGTAATGAATTATTGGAACATTGTCTGTGAAAGCAACTCACTTATTCTCATCAATATGCTCACAAGTAATGCTAAGATTCTATCGACAGCGGGGCGGTTAATAGATAGAATCAAGGAAATCAGCAGAAAGTTTAGTCAGTGTGAATTCCCTCATGTTTTTCGTAAAGAAAATGTTGTTGCTTATAACACTGTAAATTTTGCTCTACAGCTGAGTGAAAAGAAGCATACCTAGTGGGGGAACTTCCCCACTTCAGGCCTCCGCAGAATCCAGGGATGAGAAGTCATCCCACACCTTATATGATTTTTATTAAAAAAAAAAAAATCCATGAAGGCAAAGGAAGACAGCGTCGTCGGCACAGCGTACCTTCGGGGTGGGGCTGAGAACAAATGTTTTGCATGGATGGTCTGGCCTTTAAGCAGTGAAAGTGTTTTGAACGCTGGCGTTCCTTCATGCCAAACTGCGCAGACCTTACTTGCAATGAGGATGTAATGGGAATCCATGCCTTCAGGTTTGAACTCTCTGAAGAGGTGTCAAGTTTTTGGAACATGCGAGTTTCCAATCAAAATAATTTTTACCATAATGAATAAATACCTATTAATCAAGACAATAAACAGTTTCGATTTTTTTCAAAAAAAAAACTAAATTTTAAAAAAAGCAAAGAGGTGCATGCCCATGCTTCTGGGCTGCATTAGATCCGAACTCATAAAAAAATTACACGTCTAGAATTAGAATTAGGGTAGGACAGGATCCACACAATCAGTACATGAGACCAAGTCCATGCGAGACGATGCACTCAATATGCACCTAGTTGCAATTTGCAAGCATGCATCAGAATCACCAATCATCACAGACACGGTGCTCACGAAAAGAGAGAATCACAAAGACTCCTAAAAAATGTTCCATTCGCATTATAAAATTGGCGATAATGTGTTGCAAGCATTATTGCTTGCACAGAAGACGCAGCAACAATTATCAACAACAATGTCAGAGCTTTGAGGTGCAAATGTTAGCATTCTCGCAAATGATGTCAGCCAATTTGATGAAGTTAGATAGAGCAGCTGTAAGTTTTTTCAGGTCATCTATGGTGTGAGCAGCACTCAAAGTTATTCTTAACCTGAAACAAAAGCATAAAAAAAGAATTAGTAACCTTTGACACGGGCTTCATACTCGTGCTCGAAAATCTAAATGTATAATACATGCTAGTTATTCCAGAATTAGCAACTCTAAATGTATAATACATGCTAGTTATTCCAGAATTAGCAACCCCGGAGAACTGCTCAAACTCTCAACGCACACCATTGGGATAGTTGAGATGAAAGAAATGAGTAAGCAGAGTCTAGATGGGATGATCTTAACCCTCTGATTTTGTTCATTATGTTTGGAAGAGTGAATAGTTTTCTTTTCAGATGTTAATTAGAACACTTCCCATTGAAACATGTTGCATCCATGTTTTGCTTTTCTTATTTCTTTTGCATGCCTCTGAGCCATGGACCCATCCCCTTATTTGAGTAATTCAAGCTCGTTCATTTGTCACTGAGAATGCATTCAAGATGAATTCATCTTTTATCGATATCAACTACATAAAACTTTAATACAAGAAAAGGAAAGAAGACAAAAAGAAACAGCCATTATTCTATTGGAATAAATAAAACGCATTATTGAATTGAAATAACATCTCCCATGAATCAAAACTTGATCAAATAGTACTAGCGCCTCTATCACTTACATTATAACATAATTTCAAATCAAATTACTTATGCCTAAAATATGCAGCAGGATTCATGCAACTGAATGAACCCAAGCACACGAGACTCCTGTTTTAAGAAGGGTGAGGTGTGTTTCCAAGCATCAAATTCACACCACCAAAGGCACAAGTCAGAAGCATCATTGCACCAAGTATCATTTTTATGTGGCTTGGCTCGCCCCAACATGTAGGACTGATGCTTAGATGATGATAATGACAATCAAAATGCAGCCTAAGTGACATGGGATCCATAGAACAATTTAGCAAATGTATCAGCATAAAGAGCCAAAAATAGAGTCACCTGCATGAATTTGGAGGGACTGTGGGAGGTCTTATTGCAGTCACATGAAAACCAGACTCCAATAAATGCCTGTTTGGGATATATAAGTACATTAGCAGCTGCATTTGTTATCAACAGAGCAATGGAGGTGAATGTAAATGTAGTTGAAGAAGACAAACAGGGGGAACCTGCTGGAAAGAAGTGCTTTCTCTTCATCACCAACTATAAGAGAAATGATAGGACTATTTATGTGAATCTGCGTCAGAATTGAGAAATCTTTCACTCGCTTCCAAATAGCCTTCCTGCGCCATTTTTCCTTTTTTGCCACCATAATTGCAGCTGTTAAAACAAGTATCTATTACCCCTCTATAAAATCCAGACGAGCTATGAACAGAAAATTGTTACCCATCCTACCAAGTGCAGCAGCAGCATTGGGCAGCGGGATAGAGGTTGAGAATATGAAAGATCGGGCTCTTGATTGCAGTAGCAGTTTCCACTTTTTGCTGTTCAGTTGGACATTGGAATATTTCTTTAGCATTTGGCATGGACACAGTCAAGACATATCTAGTTGAAAATTCACTTCGCCGTTTTCAGGCATTATAACTGCAGACATACAAAAAATAGTATTGGCCATAGTCTCCACAGCTAGGACAATTTAGAATGTGTCCACTAAGCCACTCATGAATTTAGACAGAGGAACAAATCCACAAACTGCACCCATGTTATTTCTAAACCCAATGGGAAGAACACAATTGCATCTTAAGCTACTTTGTCATAACAAATCATACAGCTTTTTGTCATTTCCAACAAGGCATCTATTGTTGTGTAAGATGTTAAAATATGAGGAAGAATTTGTGGGAAAATTTTGAGAAAACAAGTCTCATGTGAAATAATAGAGGTGATGATTGGGAGTAAAGAAAATAAAGATAAAAAAGATAGGTTAGTTGTATGAAAAGATATAAAAAAATGATTGGAATGCAAAAGCCATGATAGAAGAAGTATAGTTAGGTAGTTAAATATCAAACCATATCAAAAAGTGTGTAGTATGAAGTGGAAAAAAAATTTTCCCTTTTACCACATGCCAAACTGACCCTAAATTTGAAATAACTCAGATGCCAAAAGCATTGAAAACTCAAGAGAAAATCAGCAATGATGCAGATCCAAATCAAGAAAAAACTAACTAACTGGTTGTAATTCATAATAAACTGGTATTCGTTATCTGTGCATAAATGCAGATAAAATTACCTGCATGCAATGAAACCACCATGACAACCAGCAGCCTTGCTTAACGTTCCAATGCAGATGTCAACATCATGTTCGCATCCATATTCCTGTGCCACTCCACCACCGTTCTCACCACAAACAAGTGTTCCATGAGCCTAAAGAAATATTGGGTAAAATATTAGTGAATCAAATGCTATTTTTCACGGAAAACCATGCAGTTCTGTTGGATCGGAAAGCTAAACTTACATCATCGATGACAAGTAAAAATCCATGCTCCTTCCGAAGATCCACGAGTTTGATCATAGGTGCAAAATCTCCATCCATGCTAAATAAACTGCACCATATGAAAAATAATAACTTACTTGTTATAAGAAGACAAGTTACATAATCCTTCAGCCATCCTTGGTTTCTTTGTACAATGGGAACCAAATGTGCTGGCGATCCAGACAACTGATTGCCTTGCTTTGTCTGTGGACAAAGCACAGAACTCATGATGCAATTCTGATTTTTCCACTGGTTACCTGTGATGCAGCAGTATTTGCAGGCAATGTTCAACAGACAACAGGCAAATATCAGCTGCCAGGCTCACCCAGTCTGTCGGGTATATGATGCAGAACAGTCTTGATCACCAGATATGGAAGCCATGCATAGAACTATATAAGAAAGAAACTTGAGGGTTCGAAGCATAATAGTCTATCATTGAATCTCAAGCATCTTATAGTTCTTCCAAGAAAAGGTACTTTCAGAAACCGTATGAACAAAGATAGAAAACAAAGGACATAATTCTGGAAAACTACTAGTTAAGCAGTGGTGTTAGCAGAGTAAGCTCTACCTATCAGTCACAACCACCTTCTTCTTCATTGTACACGTGGATCTGTAGAGTCCCAAAGTATACAAGTATAAGCTTAATGGAATAATCGAATGAGACAGATAAAAGCACTACATAAACCATCACAAGAAAACCTACAACAAGGCATTAAGGTGGACCATATCGCAGTGCCGATACACAAAGACCTCTGCTTCCTGTTGTCGCTCAGCAAGGCGAATACCATCAATTATTGAAGCATGGTTTAGAGCATCGGAAAATATCGCTACTTTCTCATTCCTTAATGGTTTTCTGTCAGCAGCTAATAGAGAGCTGATACTTCCTAGCGTCACCATTAGAGCCATATTGGCAGCAAACCCAGTGGGGCATAGAAGGCATTCCTAGAAAATAAAATGAAACAGATGCAAAAACATTATCACATTTGCAAAATTATTTTACATTAACCATATTTAAATAGAGAGAGAGGTCAATGAGATAAACCTCTTTCTTCTTCAAGTCTGCTAAAGATGACTCTAGTTGTCTGTGATAATTAGTGTAACCACAGATTAGAGCAGAGCCCCTAGGGCCCATTCCATGCTTTTGGGCTACCTGGATCAGGAAAGATTGAAAATAAATTAATAGGTGTCCAGCCAATGAATTAAATGAATAGCATTGCTTATCAAGAAATGGTGAATATACTTTAGCAGCAGCTCTCCGTACAGCTGGATGAGAACTCAACCCCAAGTAATCATTTCCTGAGAAGAGTAGCAACTTTCTTGATTGGTGAGGACTGGCAAGTAGTTTCCCATCTCCATCTCCACAAGCAGCAGTGTCTCCTGTAAAATTAAACCATGATAATCTCACATGAACACAAAAAACCATTTCATCTTTTCATGTACCAAAAAACATTATGCTGAAATGAACTAGAAAAAGAGAGATGGAACTTGCTATGATTTGACAGCTGCCGAAATCTTCCAGTCAAATATAGAATAGTGGGGTTGACAAAACAGAAAGGGGGAAAAGAAAGAGAAAAAGAAAAATTAGAGGTTCAGAGAGTAGATGTCCATGAAGCCGCCCTTAATGCCAGAGATGAAAGAGGCAAAAGTGAGAATGTATATAGACAGAGGGAACAGTTTTGCTGACTTTGACATGTAAAGCGACTTTGCAAATTATATTGGTAGGAGTACAGTTAAGATGCAAGACAGCCATGGTTAGTTTCTCAACGAATTCTTCTTCATTAGCCATCTCTCAATCACATTCAGTCTTGGGGATACATGTCCTATCACTCGAAGGTTAGCTATTTCATTCACCATGTTATTGCATAGTCCCGCATCATAGCAAATACCATGGGCAAAAGATTGTCTTTTTGCACAACCATTTTCATCAGGTTCTTACACGTGATACCTAATTCGAAAGCATTACAAATTTCATTTAACACATGAGAGGAGACTTTTAGCTACGCCATAGACGAGACAGATGTTTTGATAATTGCTGAATGTACTTGAATCAAATGCTCTTAATCGGATGTTTTCCTTGATTCGTTATAAGAAACAGTCGTCAAAAATAAATGAATAAACAGTAGCATGCAATAACTGCAATATAAATTAAAATTTTTTATCTTCCTTGTGAAAATTTCCTTTTGCATTTGCTTATGGGTTAGTTGCATCTTGATAATTCGCTTTTGTTCGAAGCTTTCTGTAATGCAGATTCTCTGCCACTGTGAGACATCCAATCTCCGTTTCGAGCCATGACTAATGGACGGGCCATAAGGACTAACATTGGGGCTAATGTGACAATCCTCTTTCATTATTAAGCTATTTCTACTTCCAGTCATACACAGCTTTCAGACCAACGAAAAATACCGACAGCCACTTGCACATAAAAAATAAAACATGCATGCAAGTCAAGCTAATTACATTACCAGGACTATGAATGTCGCCGACCCATTCCTTGAAAGTCGATTCCTCAATCTCGATCTCCACGGACTCGCGGTCGTGGGGCCGCAGACCGTCGAACGTCTGGAGTTGGTCGCGGCTGCTTGGTTCTTCCTCGTCGAAAGGGCCTCCTTCTTTTGAAGAGAGAAAAATGGGTCTGAGAGAACGCAGCACTTTCAGGGAATCCAACCTCGACAGAGCTTGCTCGACCCAGAAATCCCAACTGCTCTCCATGGATTGGGATTCCTTCTTCCCTCCCTTCGCCACGAGGAGAAAAAGAGGAGAGAGCTGCTGCTAGTCCCTGCGTTGGAGAAAGAAACGCCGTGTTCTTCGAAGTGAGCAGCGCGAGAGAGGAAAATCTCTCCCCTGCTTCTCATGCTCGTGCAGCTGTTAGGCCACCGATAGCGAGGCATTGAATTCGAAAAGAACTTATCCATTGAGTTGTACACAATGCTGTACGTTCCTATTAGGACGAGACGAACATAGACAATATAATTCATCGATCGGGACGGTTGATTTGTAATCGACATTTTATTTAATTAGCACTAGATTTTATTTTATTTTTTTATGAAGATTTCATCTGATATCCATTCTGAATGTATATTTACCTCTTTGGTACTAAATTCAGGTACATTTATTTTTTTTTATTTTTTTACTTTTATTTATTTATTATTTATTACTATTGCGACCAAATGGCACGCATGTTGGGAATTGACGGAACCTCGCAGGAAAAGTATATGCCCTCCTGTCTGCGATGGATGGCGCTGATCTGGACCGATGCGGATTGCGTATTCCGTTTGTAATCTTCTTCCCGTTGAGCGCAGCCCCCAGGAGCGCAACCCCCAGGAGCAGTTGGCATGCATCCCATGCTGGGAAAGAGACTAACAAAACCGGGGGGTAAACTACCCCTTCCTGCGACTCTTTTTAATATGATTTTGTATTCTTTTTAATTATCCATTCCTACGTCTCTTTTTAATATGATTTTATATTCTTTTTAATTTTTGTACAATATTTAATATGACTATCTTACGTATGTTAGGTGTTTTTGGCAATTAGAAAATAAAAAAAAATTCCTCAACTTTTCTATGTATTTTTGCTATAAATTTAACTTATTTTTTAATTATTTTTTTGTATATTACCTTTTCATTCAGTTGATAATGGAGCGGGAAGGAAAATATATGAAAATATTCTTCAAAAGTGTAAAAGTAATGTAATATAATAAGAATCAAATGAAAATAAATACAATAATTATGTAAAAAATATTGATATAAAAATAAAAATTAGTACATTTAAATAATTAAAATGCCAAATTAATTTTTTTAAAAGTAATTTAACACCTATGTAGTTTACTAAATACTTCTTTTATCCCATCCACGATTAGTAATAATTACCTCTGTCATATTATGTTTTATGATCTACTTTCATATTTTTTCCAACTTTTTTGCAAAAACTTTTTGCTATTTTTATTATTTCCCAAACTTATCTTTTTTAACACTTTGGTAAAAGATAAAAAAGTGGAAAAAAAAAATTTTAATAGGATAATGATTAAATAAATAGAATGATTAAATGAATGATAAGGATTTGTCACAAGTATACTAACACAAAGTTTTCAAAATTCCTCGTTTGCAACAAATTCCACCGCACAGCTTGTCGCTCAGCATCGGTTTTGCAACGTTTTTTTTTTTTTTTTTTTTATGTTGATTGATTTTCAGAATGCTGAAAATGCCCATGTAGCTTTCATGAATCGTGAATGGAATAAGCAAAGATCAGGTGAAGCAGTAATTGGAGATTCGGAGACTTGGATCTGTCGAATTTTAATGAAAGCGCCATGAACGACAATCGGATCCTGAGAATGGCGGTGACGTGCGACTGCGGGATTGATTTCTGTCGGTGTGTGGAAGATGGGAGCAACTGCCTCTGCTTTCCACTAGGATGGATTTCCAATTTCCTGTACAGAGATTGCCGCTCCTCTGTTGCCAGTCATGATTTCATCCTATTTTGGCAAGGGATTCACTTTCTTTCCTTCTTTTATTTTTATTTTTATTCTGATTCTCTTTCTTGGTTGAGAGCTCTAATACTGCGTATTTCCAAACCCAACAAAGAGGTCTCAATTAAACATCCGCTAAGATGCCGGGAGAAAATATCAAATGAGCATATGATATCACCCATTCAGGACGGTTCTCTTTCTGTAGAGTTTAAGCTGCTAAAAGGGGATAGGTAGATGCATTCTATTTTCATGAGCACACAGAAAACAGGGGCAGATGTGCGATCATGGCGCTGGCTTTGGAGGGGAATATGACTGGATCTGGTGGCAGCAATCTAGTGCGCTAAACCCACCATTTTCCACCTCAGAGAAAACCCGTTTTCTGCCGTTGACATGGGCATCCACCAAACTGCAACCGGACGGTTTGGGAAGATTTTAGTCCCATAAACACAAAGTATCTCCTTCCAGTTTCCACTGTCCGGCACTAGAATCTCATCAATGTGCAGGAACATTCCTTTTTCTTTCGCGTCGTCCTCCTTTGGAAGGGAAGAAACGAGCGGCTAAGAGCTTTCGAAAGCCATCCTTTCTCGAGCTGGCTGGCTCATCCTGATGGATTTGGATGCGATGGATATAAGTTGGAGAGAGATCAAAAGAAAGTTGCAGCGAAACGTACTGGAGGAGAGCGAGGGGAGAGAAGCAAATTGATGTGGGAGAATGTTTTTCACCTGAATTCGATGCTAACAGGGGCGTTGCTTATATTTTCCAATTTAAAATTTTTCACTTCATATATTTATTATATTTTTAAATTTTTTTAAAATTTTTTTATATAATTACCATACTTTTCAATCATCTTTGTCCAATGCTCCGTACAATTAACTTATTTGTTTTAATATTATTTTTTTTACTTTTCATCATTATCTTTATCATTTTGCATTATTTTTTTCATTTTAAAATTTTTTCCAATAAAAGCTTTTCATCTAAAACGTTATTTGTTTTAATATTATTTTTTTTACTTTTCATCATTATCTTTATCATTTTGCATTATTTTTTTCATTTTAAAATTTTTTCCAATAAAAGCTTTTCATCTAAAACGTTTATAAATTGCTTGTTCCGGCAAAATTATAACTAAATTTGATCTTTCTCAACAGGCTCTTAAATGAAGTAATTGCGAATCTCATTATATTTCCTTAAATTGTGAAAGGCTAAATTCTTGAGTTGTAGATGATATCGTACAACAGTAAATAGTTGTATAAGATTTTAGTCTTGCATTGTATCTCTTGCAAGATTTTTCAAGTCATGCTATTTCACATGTCACACTTGTTAGTGCTCTATATTCTACTTTAGTTGAAGTGACATAATATAGAGTCATTAACATGTTTTGAATTTAAGACAATAATGTTTTCACTTCAATAATTTTTTATTTTATCATTCCCAATAGCCGCTTGAACTTCATGTTTTTATTGAATTTTTTTGATAACCATTCCCAATGTTTTTATTGAATTTAACAAAGCAATTTTTGTCACTAGTTATATGATTGGAACAAATATTATTCAAATATCAAATAGTGTGTGCCTTTTTTTGAAAATTTAAGCAAGAAATAAATATTTCATTACTTAAGAGACTATTTTTTGAAAATCTGGTACCTTATTTATACCAACGTTTTTTTTTTAAAAAATGAGATGGCCTCTTTTTGCAACTGTTGCATTTACACCAACGATCATTTATATTTATAAGCACTTTTTGTTGCATAATTTGCTATAAGAAATTTTATTAATTTCCTTTTTTTTATTTCGATTCTTTTTCTCTATCATCATTATTTAGGGTGTGTTTGGCAATTGAAAAAAAATATTAAATTAAAATTTTTTAATCTTAAACTTTTTACTTTTCATAATTATTATATTTTTTAATCATTTTTTCATATTTTCCTATATAATTACCATATTTTTAATCATTTCTACACAACTATCCACACAAGTAATCTATTTATTTTAACTTTATCTTCTTTACTATTCATCATTACCCCTGTCATAGCACATCATTTAACGACTTTTACTCTCCGAAACTTTTTATCAAATGTTTTATTTATTTCCAAACACACCCTTAATGGTCATCTTAAAAATTTTACTCTATAAATATTTTGAAACTTTTCTTAAGATTTCATTTCTAATTTCCTTTTGAAGATACTAAACTTGATTGAAAGGCTTGGTTTAGTGACTATTTTATTAATTTGTGCATTCTCTCTTTATGAGTTCAAAAAGAATTCATTAATTTAACTAAAGTAGAGATAAATTGCTTGATTCCTCAATAGCAGCTACTATGTGATCAAATTTAAGAACAATAGTTTTTAACACTTTTTGAATAATTTTTAATCTTCAATTTATGTTCCCATATTTTCTAATCTAATTTATTATATTTGGAATACGAGAAAAAATATTTGAATTGTTTCACTTTCCGTCGTTAACATATTATTAAAATTTTTCAAAATGATTGAAGCTCAATGGAAATTAGTTTATTACAATCCTTAAATTCATTTTTCAAAATATTCCGAATCTTTTTTAATGTTGTTGTAGCTATAATTATTAGAAAAATTATCTAATCAACTCCTTGTTGAATACATTATAATGTCTCCTTGTCATACATTTGATTTTCATAATATTATTTTTTTAAATTTTCATTCGAAGTTGTAAATTTTATGTTATCTTTAAATTGTTAATAGCTATTTTGTATTAAATTTCATAATTTTTGTGATATAAACAAGATGTTCATTTGAATGGTCAAAAATGTAAGCTTTTCCATGCTTGAATATAATTAAGTATAACGATAGGACTCTGGACTTAAATCGAAGATTAATTATGGTAGCAGCAAGGCAAAAATTTGCAACTGCTTGAATGACGAACTCCCACGGCTCCGAATGTAAGGGCTATGATAATTTTCATGGAACAGAAATTTATTTATTTTGAGGATTCACGGAACAGAATATTTTTTTTTTTGATGTCTCATATGTAAGTCTTTCCAACTGATGTGTATTTTTCTTCATATTTTTCTTCACATGTAAACACTCCACAGTGCAAAGCTCCTAAAATGGAAGATAATGCTGCCAACCCGGATCGAAACCGGGACGTACCGGCAGTACGCCAGACATGAGCACCAACTGCGCTACGCGTTGGGCTCCACGGAACAGAATATTTGAGTGGAAGAGAGATGGAAAGAAAACTGGGAAACGTGTGAGAGGAGACTGACTGGAGAGAAGTTTAATCACTTGAACTCGTTGCCCCCCAACGCTTACCGATACTCATCTTATAGATTTTCATGTCAGCCATGCTGCGTAGATATTTTCGGTATGCATTTAATGCACAGTTGCGCTATCAAGACAACTCCATGCACAACCGATTCTCTACATTTATCTACTGATATCAAAACTGACGTTGAAGCCACCGGTGATCAAAGGAAAAAAAAAAAAAAAACACTCAAGCCGCCGACTTTAACATTTAGATTGAGTTCTGCCTTTTCCATTGTGGGGTAGTTTAGCTGTAATCTGTAATTTTTCGAGTGCAGCTCAATAAGAAATTGAAGAATTTTTTCTTTAGAGAGATCCGTCAATTTCCCGGAAGCATCATCAAAATAGCAGCTGCCACAATCAACCCACGCGCACAAGCATCCACCGAGGACTCCACATTCGACCGAAAAGGCGAAAACAGACGTGGGCCGGCCAACACCTCCCTCCCGTAATTTCACTTCCTAGCAGGAGGGGCCCGTCGGTAGGTTCCTCCCATGGACAGATGCGTGTGCCCCCCTGCTCCCCTCCCACTGGCAGCATGGGAGTGGGGTAGACTCGAAAATTCGCTTTATCCTCCCCACATTTTGCCACCTATCTTCAGACGCCCAACCAGCCATGAGGAGCGTTGATCACGATACACGGCCCACCCGATTTTTCAATTGTCGACGGCCGATAACGAATCGGCAGCCATTCCTGTCATGAGAGAGCGCTGGAAAGACGGAAATGAAGCTACGGTGCTTCGGCGTTGCAGCAAATAGGGCACACGTGCGGTTAGATGATCTTAGCAGCACACTTTAGTAAATTCCGATTATAGGCAACGTGGGGTTGGATGCAAGTCCTTTCCCTTGATCAATGCCTCTTTGCTGAGGAGAACCTGACCTTGACGCCGTTGGTTTCTCATATGGGCAATGTTTCCCCATGACCGGGACTCAAATCCCGCTGCATGCATGCACTTCCAAAGAGCCCTCGGCTCTTGGCCGTAAAATTTTTTTTTTCAAATCTCTTTGCTGCTGAGATGATCCTAACGACTAAGCTAGAAAATCATTTGACAGAAATGGAGGTGAGTGATTATTACTTGTGAGGAGACTACATTAATTACATGATGTGAACATGGAGGCAAAGACGAGGCAGAAAGAGCAGCAACATCATGAGGTATACAATCCGGACTATGAACAAGTAGTGCAGTCAACTCAGTGAGCTTATTCATCCAATGGAATTTGGTCCATTTATCAAACCAAATACATTTCTGTAACATTAATCCATTCTTTATTCTCTGCCAATAGCACTATAATTAATGCAATACTATTTTTTTTTCGGGTCTCTATAAATTTTAGTTTCTTTTGACGTCTATTTCGATCAAAGGCTGTTAGAATTTTTTCTTCTTTTGCCGTGAATGGTCTTTGGCATCAAGAAGCCACAATGGGCCGATCATCACGCATATGAACCATCAGGCCCCCGATCCCGTTGCTTTTTGCAATTTGCAGTGTGCGTTCCATGGAAATATAGTTTCAGCATGACAGATATCTATGTAAATATAAATACAAATAATACAAAATACATCAATATGAAAAACATTATTTAATATACGTTAAACATAAATAGGACAAATCTGGTTCGAGTTCTTGTAGTTTGGATCCCTATTCATAAGTCGGGTTCTTCAAGTTCCGGCTTTGTAAAAAGTAAAATTTACTTGGATTCGGCGGGCTAGGTTCGGGCTAACCGGCACAATTTCACACCAGTGGAAACCCCTGATTTTGGGCTTCTGCCTAATTAGGCTTTGACAAGTTCCCCACTTCTTTTAGACCGCAAACACGCAGTTGGGCCAAACGAATTGAGAGGCTTATACGTGCCTGTTCAAACAAGCTTTCATCCTAATTCGAATGCCGGCCTTGTGAGGCACATCCCCCACACCTCCCTGATCATCACGTTTGCGGGGATTTCTAGCAGTTTCCAAACAAGATGCTCTGTGCCATTTTCCTCCCATAGAAGCTATATGCCGAATAGGCCCTTCACTGAGTTGGACTAAGTGGGTTTTGTATCATTTGGTATCCACTCTCAATACGAAAAGCCCACAAACCATTGTTTTTGTATCCATTGTCGAATGCAGCCTTGTGTATCTTGATCAATCATCCTTGTGATATTTTACTTCGGTTTGGAAATGTCCGCCACAGGAAGCATCTCTTCCCTTGAAATTGAAAAGGAACGGAAATGGTGTCAAAAAACAAAAAGTAAAACTACAACAACTATGGGCGATGTAGATGACGGAAATGACTAAATGCACCCGAGTGCGTTTCACTTATTTTTTTTAAATATTTTTGAAAATTTTTATACAATTATTAATATAAATGCATTTAACATGTTTATCCATTTTAACTATTTTTAGAGACTTTTAGATTTTTATTTTTTATTTTTTAAAATCAATGGATTAATTTTTAAAAAATTTAAAATAAATATCTAAAAGTCTCAAAAATATTAAAAATTACTATATATATTAAATAAACATAAATTAACTATTATATAAAAAAATTTCAGAAAAATAAGTTTTTGGACTTAGGTGCACTGAAACTTAGTGCACCAAAGGTATATTGTATCACAAATCTATAGATAATGCCAACTATGCCAACGAATCCAGAAGCTAACTTGCCATGGACTATCAAAAAAATCAAGTACAGGAATCCTCCTCCCAAGGGTCTAATTAGAGGACTCGACGCATAGAGCATAATAGCTGAAGTGGTCCAATTTTTGCAGATTCTACAACTTACCGTCACACCCTCTTCTTTAGGAGATTCATTCTAGAGCCGGACTAGTCGTGCAATTAAGATGATAAAGACTTCCAAACTAGAGCCTCATGAAAACAGCCAAGACAACAAACTTTTTTTTCTTTTTTTCCCCTTCTATTGTCTCTTTAAGTCCGTATTTGGATTCCAACGCTAGGACAGAAGGATGGACCACCGCGATCGTTCTACGGATAATCACTGGTCCGACACTTTCCCCATCACTCCTTTTGCCGAATCAAGATAAAAATTCATTGCTGGGTGAAGCATTTTAAGTTTTCAGAATATATGGTTTGATTACAACCATCATCAATGTCTTCCACAGCTGGCGTTCGAAAAAGAAGGCTTGCTACAAAAGAAAGCGGTACCCCCAAGTGCAATAACTTTCGGTGCACTCAGGTACAAAAATTTATTATTATTATTTTCAAAAAAAATTTATACAACTATTAATCTAAGTATATTTAACATGTATATCAAGTTTTATCATTTTTTGAGATTTGTAGATATTTTTTTAGATTTTTCAAAATTAATAGTATGTTTGTTATTTTGAATTACAAAAATGTCACTAGTTTTAAAAAATTTTAAAAAAATATTTACAAATTTCCAAAAAAGGTAAAACTTGATATATATATATATATATATGTGTGTGTGTGTGTGTGTGTTAAATATATTTAGATTAATAGTTGTACAAAAAAATTTCAAAAAATAAAAACGAATTTTTGTACTCATGTACACTAGATGAGGTCACAAAAAATCCGCATATATATATATATATAGAGACACACACACACACCTCTATATTCAATTTCACTTCATGTAAAATAACCCATTGCATCTAATATCTTTGATTTTTACTTCAATGCTTGATAAAAAAAAAAGGTTTACTTCATGAATCATTGCATTTTACATTATTTTTAAGACAAGAGGTCAAGTCTCATCCAAATCGAATATGTGGATTAGTCATGCAAAATGATATGAGATAAACGAAAGAATTTTCATAATAATACGAATGATTTTAATACAACATCAAAATATTACAAACACAAGGAATTATAGAAAAGATAGGATATTTAACATCAAACTATATATTATAAGTTGATTTTACACATTTGAAAATAGAGTTTATATTAATGATACTAGATAAATTATGAAATTTTTATAGATAAGACAAATAATGCTAAATAATTGGTGGAGTGGATTTTCTATTAATCATTAAAAAGAGTTTATCAAAAGTAAGATTAATTACATTGAAGGGGAACTCTATGTATACGTGGTTTGACTGTTTGTTTATTTATTTTCTGTATGTAATGTATTAGTGTTTTTTTCGGAATCGATTATAATGTCAATATTCCCATCATGACATATTTAATCGGAAAGGTGCAGCATTATGGTATGAACACTACCATTGGGCTTAAATGTTTCTATGCATCCCATGCAATATTATTGGAAAATAAACATCATAATGCATGCTCATGTAGGTACAAAATTAAATAAAATGCAGTACTTAGCTGCTTGATAAGTTAGCATGATACAACGTTAGTTATGAGAATGTTAACATGATCCATGGGTTGTTAATAATGGG
>JAXCLR010000073.1:25447266-25458692 GCA_035584095.1 Annona squamosa | reverse complement strand
TAGCTGCTTGATAAGTTAGCATGATACAACGTTAGTTATGAGAATGTTAACATGATCCATGGGTTGTTAATAATGGGCAAAATAATGCAATGATAATACATTATTAAAATTAAGACAAAGTCACCACTAAAAAATGATGGATAGATTTGACTGCTGCTCATTGATCACATTGTAATCAATCCCTAAGACATGCTGTGATTTGCAAGTGATGATGAGAATTCATTTCTGAAAAACAGAGTATCAGGGTATGGCTCTATCCTAGCGTCTGAAATAAATTGGAGATGGAAAAGTAAACCTATTATTATGGCCCACTCTCAATCTATTGTGATGAAGGAATTGTAATGAAGGTGAATTTTAAATCAAGAAATCAACAAAAATAACTCAATTGTAATGGCCATCTGGTTCAAATTCACCCTTTATTAACGTGTGGCGGTGAGAATTGCTACCAATGTGCCAAACAACTTGCACTCCCTCACTAATGAGCTTCCGCCAATAATGTTGCCCATCGCCCGCTTATCCAATGTATGCTCCAAGGACGCCCTCAAAAGCCTATAATAGTGGATGCCTTCGGACACTCCAGCAAGGCCAAGAGGTGAGGCCAGAAAGAAAAAAGAGACTAAAAAAAAAAAAAAATGGTAGTAAACGTGTAACTTAGGTTGAATAGATTCGAGGAGAGGCCTACCTTATTTTTATCCTAATTTTAAAAGATAAGATCCTACTCTATTTTAAGGTAGTTTAGTTTAAAGTTTACCCAATCTTATTTTTTTAAGGACAGGTCAATTCGGTACCGATTACAAATTGAATCCCCGAAAATCCTATAAGTGCAACTTTAACATGCTTATATGGCAAAGTTGTGAACTCTGCAAAAGTATAAAGAAGGCATCATAAAGAGCCAATAAATAACATACTATCAAAATGATATGATCAATTAGCGGTCTGTTGGATCATCTAGTTCAGTCTAGTTCTTATAACAACATCATTCACACGAATGCATGCTTAGCAATTAAAATGATTTATGATAGTACACAGGAAAATTCCTCATAAGTTAATCATAACATTCAAATACGTTGTTGTCATCAAAATGAAAATTGCAATAAAAAGTTTCAAACAAATCCAAAAATCCAACCATACTTTTAATTCATACAAATATCACATAAATCATTTAAACATGCAATATTAAATCAACATGGCTCCTTTTAGATCATAATTCTGACATATTAACATCATGCGTGGTATAACATAACAAAAATTCAGAAATGAGAGATAAAATCTAGAAATTCAAAATTCAGAAATCCGAAGCCAAACTTTAAAATTTTCTAAAAATAATCCATTCAATAATCACCTAACCAAATAGGACTAATTTTACCTCAGCTCCTCAAATCAACTGTCATAGATGTTGGAAGTTTACAATAGCTATTAAAAACTTGTGATATCGTTGTTAATAGGATTAATTAGAGGAGAATCTAAAAACAAAAACAAAAAAAATAAATATATATGTGTGTGTGTGTGGAGAACCATAGATGCAGATGGTGTGTCCAACTCCAGGGACTTAAGGTTCGGGTTTTAGAGAGAAAGTGTGGTCACAATAGCTAATAACTACGTTGATTAAGCTCTAGTAGCTTGGGGAAAATTGTGCATTGGTAGAAATTTTGGGGAAAAAATAAAATGAAGTACAACTATAGAAGAGAGGAGGCCAGATGCTAGAAAGCTTTAGCTAATCTTATATTATATAATATATAAAATTCGAGTCGTTTCTAAATACCTAAATCTTAGAATCGAACTTACCTTACAAGTAATTTATTAGAACCAAATCAGCATTGTTTAAAATACTTAGTGAGTTGACCTACATATACCCAGAGCAAGTTACACTCCTTCACGACTATAGTTGGAAAAAAATATTTTGACCTTATCCAGTTTCGAGTTCCTACGGAGAAGGCCGAGTTAAGTCTACTAGTCCAAAATATATATTTTTTAGTTTTTTATTTTTAAATATTTATTATTTTAGTATGTTTAATCTATAAACTAAAATTACTTTTTTGATATACGTGTATATTTATTTTTATTTTTAAAATAAAAGAAGTAGTTTAACCATTTTAAATTGTTGAAACATGACTAATATGTCTTTATGTTTAAAAATTCAAAATAAATATATACATTTATCTAAATAAGATAAAATTTAGTTCACATATCAAATATATTTCGATTAACTGTTTTACAAATATATATATTCTCCCCGGTTTGAACAGTCAGAAATGATCATTTTGCCGACCTTAACAGGCAATTTCTTTTTGCCAGAGAGCATAGTCGCGTATCAACCGGAGAAAACGTACTTCCCTGTTCAGCCCCACTCCGTTATTAATTTTTCAGATAAGATTCATCCATGTCATGTCGTGTATTTCTCATATTATGTTCGATAATCAGTGATAGGGTCACAACGATATAGTGAGCCATGAAATAACAGAACTAAATCCCTCCTAAGATTTTAGTAAAATTTTATATTTATTTTTAAGTGTTATTCTGAGCTCGGAAGAATAAGGATTTATGATGAAAATATATTAGGGTTCAGACGAGGTGTATTGACATTAGAAACGGTTGTATTGAAAATTAGAAAATAAGATATTATTTTTTGAGAATGTGAAATACTATTTTTGAAAAATGGAAGATTTTATGTCTGGGTTATTATATCTTAGCTGTGAACAATCCAAATATATCCATGATTTTTTTGCCAATATGCCATGCATTTTTTTATATATATATTTTTATTATACCTACGAATTCTTTTAAAATCCCTGCCATATCGACACACCTGAGTCCCGTCAAGTTAAGATTAAGGGTTTGTTTGGCAATTTAAAAAAGTTGTCAAATTAAAACTTTTCACTCTCCATAACTACTTTTTTTAATTATTTTTTACACATATTTCTATACAACAACCTTACTTTTCAATTATTTTTACACAACTAACAATACAGCTAACCTATTTATTTTAAATTTATTTTTTTTATTCCTTATCATTACCCCTATAATATCACATCATTTTTTATTAATTTGACAACTTTTATATACAAAATTGTTCGTCAAAAGTTTTACAACTTCGCTGGCACGCCCTAAAATTGTAAAATCTTTTGGATTTAATATTTTCTAAATGCCGAAATTGCCCATCCCCCCATCGTCTTCAAGCACCGGCGTTCTACGGCGGCCATCGGCATTCTGATTGGATTTACAATTGAAGGGTGCTGGATCGGGATGATGAATAAGGACAGAGGTCATGCGGCTAGATGAAATCGGCTGTAGCTTGCCAGTCTGGATGGATAAGAAAGAACAAGCAGCAGCGTTGCGGTGGATTGCGCGCTGTACGCATTGAAGATAATGGTAGTGGGATTTCACGAAGGAGGGGAGGCAATTAATCCGACAGTGCTAGGTTTGAACAGGATTTCTCTTTGTTGCTGGTCAGATAACTGGAGGAGAGAGATGGGCGGTTGGAAAGGTACATCGCAACAGATGCATTTTTGGTCCATCATCTTCCCAAACTGATTCAGTGAGTCACTCTCCACTCTCAAGCTTCAAGTTTGCAGCGCTTAAATAATCGCCGCTGCAGCGCCCAAATAGCTGTCATTCCTCCATCTTCGTTGCCAGTAACCGTTGCCGGTGCTGATATCGTCCGGTCACCTCTGCGCCTAGCAGATCTGGTGATTACAGACGGAAAGACAGAGCAGCTAGTTCAAGCAGAGAGTTCCGGCGATAAATCACTTAGCCCTGCTATATAACTAGATCTGGACAGTCGGAGTCTCCTCTTGCTAACAGCTCGCGGAAGACGCCATAGGTGATAGGCCCAGACGCTAAAATGACCCAGCAGTGATGACGCCAGCAATTGCAGGCTTCAGAGTCCCTGAGGGGTAAATCAGTGAATTCAACCCGGTACCAACGAATGCTCTGACTATTGACGGGTGCATTTTAGTATACCAATTTTTTAAAAAAATTTTTTTATGAAGCTGTTGACCAAAGTGTATTTAACATACGTATCAATTTTTACTATTTTTGAAAACTTTTAGATTTTTTTTTTGGATTTCTAAAAAAATAGTGGCATTTTTACTAATTTAAATTACTAAAATGCCAATGATTTTTAAAAATCTAAAAAAATATCTAAAAATTTTCAAAAATAGTAAAATTTGATACACATATTAAATACACTTAGATTAACCATCGTGTAAAAAAAATTTTAAAAAAAATAAAAAATCATTCTACTCACCCCAGTGCATTAAGACTCAATGCACATGGGTGCATACGACTGCGCCCCATTGATAACGACGTCGGTACTAGAGGAAATTGGGCATTAATATAGTATACCTAGGTGTACTTAGCCTCAGTGCATTCAGGTGCTTTAACCCATTTTAAAAAAATTTTGAATATTTTTTATATTATTAATTTAAGTGTATTTAACATATATATCAATTTTTAACATTTTTAGAGTATTTTAAATATTTATTTTTAATTTTTGAAAATCAGTAAAATTTATTAATTATAAATTATAAATTACTTAAAACGCTATAAAAATTAATGCACATGTTAAATACACTTAGAATAATAGTTGTATAAAAAATTTTCAAAAAATTTAAAAAATGAGTTAAATGCACCCGTGTACACTAAAGCTTTAGCCTCATCCCGAGGAAATTTAGTTAAGTTTTTTTTATGAGTATTTATATTTTACAGTCATCTCACAATGGTAACATATTTTGGTCAAAATTGATAGAAATATTTGTAAATTTTCCTAAATAGTATTAATTGGTTGGGTCATCTAGAATATTTGAGACCGATGCATTCTAATGAGATTAATCACCCTATTTGACTTGGAGCTTCCTCTTAGTAAGTTAATTTGATGCATTAATCTTACTTATCTTAAACATCATTAATCATTTCTACATAAAATTAATCATTCGTAATGCATCATGTTAACTTACTAATAATTGCCTTTGGACTCACTAACACATTAACTCATTTCATATTTAATTTTCACAATTGCACATGCATGCATTTTTTTTATATTTATTTTCACTCTGCATAACATGCAGAATACGTACTTAGACTCAGTCTATCCTAGTGAGACCGAACAATGCAATGTAATACGTATGACTCATTTGATAACAAGTATATATATTTTTCAAAAAATAATTTAAAAAATAATTTAAAATTTGAACTATGAACTTATTTTTTTCATTTTTATCTATATATTATAATAATTTTCTTATATAACTATTTTATTTATTTTCACTTTACTCCATTTGTATCATTTCATTTTTATACCCTACACACATTTAAAAACAGGCCTAAAGAAAGGCCTAGAAGCATTTGTTGAGACATTGAAACAACATTTGAGAATGCTCGAGTTCCAATGAATTAACCTTTTATATTATTTTGTCTACAAATATATTGAACTCCTCTATTAATTATTAGGGCTGTGTTTGACAATACATTAAAAACAACAATTTAAAACTTTTTGCTTTTCATAATTAACCTTTTTTAATTACTTTTTTATGTTTTCTTATACTATTATTATACTTTTCAATTATTTCTACGTAATTACCTACACGACTAATCTATTTATTTTAACTTTATCCTCTTTATTTTCCATCATTATCCTTATCATGTCACGTTATTTTAAAACTTTTACTCTTTAAAATTTTTCATTAAAAGCTTTATCCATTCCTAAACACACCTGCCAGCAGCACACAACATTCATGTAACTGGATATACTCTTAATTTTATTTCTGCAAAGAGGTCTACGTGCGCCAAAACTTTTTACGGAATTTTGCTACCTTAACTGTGGAACATGAATTGTGCACCCTAAGGTCCGCGAGACTATTTCATTTCAGCTTCCAATCAACGGCGATAGGAGAAACTGACATGCTTGGCTTGTTATAGGCGAGTGAAGTGAAAACCAAACCACCCGGAAAGTGAAGGGTCAGGGAGTACGGCCGAGGGTATTGAAATGTGGTTTGTCACTTTGTATGAATGCCTCAGCATCTTTGGATAGTGGGCTCATCATCAATCCGTGGATTAGAAAGAGATTGGGACATGCAGAGATAAAGAACTTATTATTTTGATGATCTAGGGGAATGTCCTTTGATGGGCCTGACCAGATGGACGGATTGGATCAGCGAAACAAAGGCCTTGAGAGCCATCGATTGAGCATTTCAGTCCATCCTGTATTGTTTTTCCGTGGCGATAGACCCGTCCTGATTATTAGCGATGAGAGAACCTCGTCGTCAACGCTCAACACCATCGTCGTGGGGAGGGAATATTGTCTGGACAGGGCTTGGCGACAAAAATAGACCACAAGCGTGTAGAATATATATTTCTTTTTTTTTTAAAAAAAAAAAGAAATTTTCAACCATTGTTCTTATTTTATTTTCAGTCATTGATCGAACCTTGTATATGATTGGTTCCCTTTTCATGAATTTCCATACAAGGCTAGGATCTGTTTTGGAGATAATTGCTGTAAATAAGCTAAACAGATATCTGTAAAGATATATACCTTTCTTTTTTAAAAAAGACAGTCATAAAACTCAATCAAAGATGACTCAGATGACACTGTATGAAGAACCTTAGCAATGTTCTGGTACTCTTGTGCACCCCAAACACAGCTATGTATCATATATATATTTTTTTTTGATGAAAATGTATCATATATATTTACTTTGAAGAATGTTAGCCAAACCAGCAACACTAGCTACTCCACTAGCAGAAGCAGGTAGCTACTCAGCTAGGCACCTAATTATCCCCTTTGTCCACTGAGGATGACATCTATCATATATTAAAAAATTAACTTTTTTTATATATCTAGTGTACCTGACGTAGCTTTTAATTTTTTTAGGTGCATAAAATAAAGCCCCATATAATATTAATATTGTTAGGCAATGCATATATACAGAATATTTAAGTGGGAATTGGTAGTTATATGTATGGGGCATGGCATGAAGCTAGCTCTCTGAATATATTGCACAACCAAATGTAGGAAAAAAACGTGTGCCTCTTGGCTAGCTATCAACCCAATCAAAAATTTGAAATTTGGGTATCCATTCACACCAGCTTTTTTGCTGTCCAATAATACGATACTTTGTTGCCACCAGCACCAGAGGCGCATTGGTCAGGCATTTGGGCGTGAAGCCCATTCGGCCCCAGGTTCGAAACCTAGGACATGCACGGCAGGCAAAAAATGGTGGCTGTACGCCTTAATCTTCCTATGGTGGCTGTACGCCTGTACCGGGGATTGGAATCTCAAATAATAATAATAAAAATAATACGATACTTTGTTTCGTCGGGAAAGAAAAAGAAAAAGAAATAAATGAATGTTAATGGGGATGCAACTCGCCAGTGGCAATAGATAAGAACAAAATTCCTGTTGCATAATTTCGAGTTGGGGACCACGCCTTAATCTTGACTTAGCTTCGGAATTAAATGCCCCATTTCAATTTTTCTTTATATAATTGGATTCTTTGAATAGATTTTCACTTTAAACTTGTCTGGTGTTTTTTCGGTAAGCTGAACTAGCTGTTACCATTGCCCTTTGCTTGGTTTGCTTGGTGCTACCTTCTTGGCAGGCTGCGATTTTTGACTTATATACTCACCGACCTTATCTAATCTCGATTCAAATTTCTTTGAAATTTTGCCCCCTTTAAATCCATAAATTTTCAATAAGGCCTATGTCATGCATTATAATTGTTACAGTTTATATATTTTTATCACTCTACAATTAGCTCACGATCTAATTAGGGGTGATTTTTGGAACGTATAGTCTTTAAAGATTCCTGATCATTTTAGATCAATATGAAATGAGGCCGTTTCGGAACAGTCTAAAACACATAATTTTTTTTTCAAATATTTTTACAAAATTGTTATTCTAGTTATGTTGAATGTATAAATTAATTTTTATCAATTTCGAAGATATGTATATATATATTTTTTATTTTTATATAAGGATATTTTAGCTATTTTAAATTGTTAAAATATGACTAAAATACCCCTATGTTTAAAAATTCAAAATAAATATATTTTTAAATTTGGTAAAAATTGATTTATAGATCAAACATAACTAGATTAATTGTTTGTATAAAAAAATTTAAAAATAAAAACATGTTTTTGGACAAGTCTGAAATGAGGACATTTCATATTAGTCTAAAATGATCATTTTGCAATCTTCAAATTCCATCAACTAAGGGCATGTATAAAAGTTTCCAAATAAAAGCTTTTTAATGTTACATTTTCACACTTTACAACTATCATATTTAAAATTTTTTTTTATTTTTTCACATTTTCATATGCAATTTATACGCAATCTATTAATTACCTACTAATCCATTTATTAAGAAGTTGTTTGTAGCTAAGATGGCATGATCATGGAATGAAATCTCCCATTTTTCAAAAATACTTTTTCTATTCCCAAACAATAGCATCCTACTTTTCATTTCAAATGCAACTTTTTCAATTCTAATACACATTTTTCTCATTTAGATACCTTTTAATTCCAAAATTTCATCTTATCATTGTTCCATCTAAGCTTTGAAAAATGCCTAAATGGGTTATAAACAAACTAGAGTTGAAGTTTATAAGAAATTTTATTAAACATATTTTTAAAATAGGTTAAGAAGTTTATAAAAAATTTAAAGGATAATTTTCATATATACTCACATAGTTTCACGCTAATTGCAGATATACCATCGTAGTTTCACGAATTGCATATTACCCCCACAAAGTTTCAACAAAATTGCATATTACTCCCACGTTGTTTCCTGCCGTTAATACCTCACCTGATATTTTGCAAAATGATGAAAATGTCCTTATTAGTAATTTGCATATATACTCACAAGTTTGAAGCTAATTGCAGATATACTCATATAGTTTTACGGATTGAATATTACCCCCACATAGTTTCACCAAAATTGCATATTACCCCTATGAAACTATGTGAGGGTAATATGCGATTTTGGTGAAACTATATAAGGGTAATTTGCAATTTTGGTGAAATTATACAGGGTAATATCTAATTTGTGAAACTGGTATATCTGCAATTAATATCAAACTATATGGATATATTTGCAAATTATCAATGAGAACATTTTCGTCATTTTAGGCAAGGTATTAATGGCAGGTAATGGCCTGAGAGTAATACGCAATTTTGGTAAAACTATGTAGTGTAATATGCTATTTGTGAAACTATGTGGGGGTATCTGCAATTAGCGTCAAACTATATGAGTATATATCCAAATTACCCAAATTTTAATCAACGTATTTTTTAAATAGGTTAAGATTAAAATTTAGCTGTAACCAGTGAAACTTAATTCATATTTAACACCCATTCCCATATATGTAAACCGTATATATACGAAAGATGGGGTCATTATAACAAAAAATTATTGAAAAGAACATTCAATTGTCAGAACCCAAAAGTGCAGGCAGGCATTTTTGTTTCTTTAAATTCTTTTTTTGTGCCAGCCTTAACCCATGCAAATGGATGGAGAGGCAATGTGTATATCAGTGCAAATCGAAAAATAAATGGAATTAGGACAAATTCTACCCATTTGAGCTTTCGGACAACGTTTGTTGCACGTCAGGCGTATTGAGAAACTGAGAGGTTGAAGCCTTGAGCACGAGGTCGCAGCAGCTCATCCTGTTCCTGTCCATCCCTACTAACACCATTTTCCAAATTACCTTCTTTGGTTGGATCAATAGGGTGCAAATGACAAAAATACCTATCAAGTTGGTACGCCCACAATTGCAATTTTACCTATTGTACCTTTCTAAATCTATTTTCACACAAGTGCCATCGCATTAATTCTTTTTTCTTTTTTCTGAAAAACTAATTGCGAATTTTGCTTCTATGTAATTACTGGCCGTTGGAAGTGAAGTCATGGACCGTTTGTACCAATCTAATTGATGATCACATGAAATCCTTTACTCCGCAACTTGTATTTAATTAAACCATTGCGTTGGCTGCATTACTTAAAGTATAAAATTAATAAATGATGTTGCAAATTGCTATGACATGCTAATGCACAAGTAAATAAATTTTAAGTATTTTTCATAATTTACACATGATTATATATAAATAGGTATAACCAACTTAATATTCTAGTTGAGATAATAGTGGGTATACCAGGATAAAACAAGTGATGTTCATGTGTAATATTGAAAGTATTTTTTTCACAGATTTTCTAGAGGATAAAATGTAATGTCCACAAGAAAATGAATAAAAAATTTTATATTAATCAAAAGTTAGAAGAACATTGGATCATCTCATAAAAAAGTAAATCATATGCATTTATGTAAAATTTTTAACTATTGATTTTTTTGGCCAATTCCATATAGATACATATCCATGAATTTTAGCACTAATTTCAGTTATACCTATAAATTTTCAAAATTCCTAATATACAGATATATTTTGTCTAAAATTTTACTTATATCTACACCATTAAGTATTTGCTGAAGTGGTTATTAGCAATCCTATAAAATGACAAACATGTGCAAACCCTAATACAACTTGAAGTTGGTTTGCTAAGAGTTAAAATTTTACATTTAAATCATATATAATTTTATTATTATAAAAGTGTTAAAGATTGACTTAAATGTGAATTTGTAACTTTAAAATTATAATTAAGAACGAATACTTTTGTCATTTTACAAAAGTGCTAGTGACCCATCTAATGAATCCTAAACAATGTAGTATAAGTGAAATTTTAGGTAAAATATATGGGTGTATTAGGAATTTTTGAAAATTCATAGGCATAAATGAAATTAAAAATAAAATTCATGAATATTTGTGGAATTTACAAGTCTTTTTAAGCTATACATGAGATTGTAATAAAAGTGAACTTAATAGTACTTCTTTACATGTCTTTTTTAGACTAATTCAACCATTTTAGTTCATTCTAATAATCAATAGAAGTTTTTATCATTATTTATATTTTAACCGCTTGTCTTCTTTTCTACTAACAAATTTCTTGGAGTGGCATAGCTTATTATACACTTTTTCTACTATACTTGCTTCCCATTACAACCTTCGTTGGTTACACTTTCTCCACTAGACTAAATTCACACAATCTATAAAATTGGAATAGATGAAAAGTTGGAAATCTATATCAAGTGTGTAAAAAATCCTGTAATTAATGCGAAAAGAGACATAATGTGAACAAAGATGAAAATATGAAGTCTTAGTGAAAAGATTCATTATTTAGAAAAATAAAATTTCTACAAAGTGATTACACGCACTTAAAATTTATAGTCTTAAAATTTATATTTTCTTTCTTCATATTTAAAAATAATGCTCCAACGCACATTCTGGAAAATGCTTATTACGGGTGTGTTTGGCAACAACAAAAAGTTGTCAATTTAAAACTTTTCAATCTAAAACTTTTCACTCTCCACAACTACCC
>JAXCLR010000073.1:25400363-25440708 GCA_035584095.1 Annona squamosa | reverse complement strand
CACATCATTTTCTATTGATTTGACAACTTCTACTCCAAAAACTTTTCATCAAAAGTTTTACCTCCAACCAAACACACTCTTTATGCACGACATCCTCCAGCTACCTTACATTGCTTTATATTTTATTTTAATTACTTTACAATTGACATTTTTTTTTCTTTCGACAAACTCTACTCTACTCATCACTAGGCTCTTGTGGATCGGTTGGCTGAACTGATCGCAACCGGTTAAATCTGGTGAAAGCATTTGTAAAATTTTGTTTATATCGAAATTAAGCATATGTTAAATAATATAATTTATTAATAAAAATCTATTTATTTAAATTATGATATATATTTTAAATTTTAAAAATTTATGCCATAGTTTTGAAATCTTTTTTAAAATAACAAATCAATTAATTCGTTCTAATCATAATTTTAGTCACTGACACCGTCAGTGGGACACAACCCGCAACTACTTTTACTAGGCTACGGTCAAATTGGTGCCAAAATTATACTTAACAATGGATATTAAAGTTATTTCTTGTTATATGAAATCTTATTTCTATTTAACTTCCACCTTGATAATTAATGGGAGATGCATTACCCGTTGCATTTAGTATCATTTTAGGGCTATAGAAACCCTATTTTTCTAGTATGATTGTGTATGTTGCCATTTAAAATTGTGTAAAATTGCTGTTATGAAATAATTCATTATTAAATATTAATTTTAAACTTGTATTTTTAATATCTAAATTATCTAAATAACCACTATTATATAAATAAATAATTTTATAAATTAGTGTTGTATTTTCATACATATACGAATAGTTAAGAATATTTTTCATAATGTATACGGGAATTTCTCACTCTGTGTATGTAAGTAAAAATGACTCATGCGTGTACATTTGATCTGAATAAAACTTCAACTCATAGGTAAATAAATGATATTGATTAGGATGGAAGCAGCGAATAATTTTGTAAATTATTCTTCAATTTAACCTAGTTAACTAGATATTAAAAAATATTCTAGATAAATAAAATCAATAAAAGGAAGGGAGATTTATCATGACCGCCAAAACACACCCGACATTCCTGTAAGCGATACACGTAAGCCGATGTTGTCAGCCCAATAATCTAGACCGTCCATTCATCCCAGCGGAGCCGTGTAGGGAATAGGGATGATTCTGGCCTGAAAACTTAATGATGACTTCTGGGTTCGTGGCAGTGAAGCAAGCCATGGAGGGCGAAGAAAGTCAAACGGTGCGGAGCTACGGCCCCTCGTGCATGTTCAGGTGATCCATCCCATCCATCTGGCTCAAACCGACGTTCTTGACCGTCCAGCATATGCTTCCCATTTATATGGAGCAATCAAAGAACTAGCTCTGGATAGGTGAATCAATAAATTGCGGATGATGCAATGGTTTTGTGAGCAAGAAATAAGCATAGATAGGGAAGATGATAAGAGTACGGATGGTGACTCTCGAATGCACGCCCCACCACCCACCGAGCAAGTGACAAATAAGTGCCTCATAACATGCGTCCAAGAGCACCAGTTCAACTTACGTTAATAAGGGCAGTAATCATGGGGCCATACCCCTGTAGAAAATGAGTTCTTCTTGGAAGGTTTTGGTCCCCCGAAAAATCATACATATCACCGCAGAATCCCGCACCCGCCCCCACCAAAAACCCTCCGCTTTAATGTCAGCTGTCCAACCAACCACATTCGTTATTACTACACACGTGCGGTGAGTGTCAGAATTTACAAGACGCTAATTTGATTTTGTTGGAGGTAAAAATCTTGCTGTGAGTCGGGCTAAAATATTCGAATTGAAATTCTAGTTATTATTACTTTATAATTTTTTGTGTATTAGTAATTTATTTGGTTGCACAACAACTTTAGCATGCCAATAGTATATCTGGCCTTTCACGCTCCAGGCCTAAGGTTTGAATCTCATGATGGCTAGGTTACGGCTGTGAAACTTATAACACCACAAAAAAAAAGTTATATACAGATTTTGCTTTTATGAAATTCTTCTTTTATATAACCCTTTTCAAGTTTAATATCTTAATATTGAAAAAAAATAAATAGGTCTCATCTAAAAATGTAATAAAATGATTAGATGTTAAATACAAATTTTAAAATTATATTTTTAATATCTAAACTATCTAAAATATTATTACTATGTGCATAAATGATTATACAAAGTATTATTACACTCTAATACATATGTAAGTGGATATAAATATTTTTTATAATTTAAATACGAATATACATTTTCAACAAATGTGGCCAATATGAAAACTCATTTAGATGAACTTCCAACTAAATAAATAATATCAAATATAATAAATAAATTGAATTTTCTATCAATTAGAGGTACTTAAAATCGAAAGGGATTATGTGAAATCACTTTCGGCACATATATGATCATACTTATATAAAAACAACATAAATGACCATATATTTTGACCTTAATATCAAATATGATAATGTCATTAACATTGATGGTAAAGAAGCTATTCTAATTAGATATCATGAAAAAAATCAACAAAATAATATAAAAGAAATGATGAGAGCAAATTTGTCATTTTAATTGAGACAAAACTTCAAGTTGGTATAAAGGAAGCAAGTCAAGTGAAAGATATGGGTCAAGTAAGATAATTGTAAAAATTTATATACCTATCAAACATAAAAATACATCCATGCTACATTTAAACATTGAATGTTTCAATATTTTACTAATTAATAAAAATAAACGTCATTATTAAAATAAAATATGAGCAAACATAGTGTAAATTTATTAAAATTAATTAGTAAAACCTGCTTCGTTCAAGTCGAATTTTTGTATTCTTAAAAATATTTTTCTAAAGTGATAGTGTTTTTGCTATTGTTTTCAAAATATTAGAAAAATTATGCATAAGAGTGATATTATGGGTGTGTTTGACAATAGTAAAAAAATGTCAAGTTAAAACTTTTCAATTTAAAACTTTTCACTCTCTACAACTATCCTACTTTTTAATCATTTATACACATTTTCCCATACAATTATCCTACTTTTCAATCATTTCTACACAACTATCCATATAACTAACCTATATATTTTAACTTTATCCTATTTATTATTTACATTATCTTTATTATATCACATCATTTGACAACTTTTACTCTCTCAAACTTTTCATCAAAAGTTTTATTCATTTACAAACACACCCTATATATGCAAATGCTTCTTATTAATTCGTATGTTATTGATACAATCAACAATAAATGATGTAAGAATTTTAAAAGAAAATGAGAATGAGATTTTTTAAAAATATTGATAAATTTTAATAGATAAACATATGTGGTACTAGTCGAAATATGATCGACCCAACTTAACCTTATTTTTGAATTCAAGTAAAAAAAAAATTATTTTATTTGTACACCACATTATAAATTATTAGTTTTGCCAAATAAAAAATGATTTTAGTCAGGGGCAAGCTACAAGCCGACCCACCCAATTTTAAATTCAACCCTAATGGAGGCATATGAATGGTTCACTTAAAGTGAAACCCTTTCAAGTTCAACTTAAAAATCAAACATAGAATTAATTAACAGATTTTGATATAATACATCTGCTGCAGCTTAAGTTGTAGTCGGTTATTGTGGGTTTTATTTTTTATTTTCGCATGAGCTTGAGTGTAATTTATACAAGTAATAGAGAAGTATTGTCGATATACCCAAATTTATCATTCTTGAATTCTTTTTTATAATCTTTATAAATTTTCAAAAATATTAATTTCTCATCCATATCATCCTCCGTCTTACATGAAATTTTTAATTTTTAAAAAAATTGTAAAAAATATATATATAAATTCAAGAATGGTAAAATTTAAACAATATACACTTGTGCACTCACAAAAAGCTAAAAAAATGAAAAAGGGAGCCATTCAACTATTGTATCAAAGTTCTTAATTATTTAACTTTATTCCGAACTGGAGTTGTTATTAAGTTGAATGTGTGATTAATTAATATATAAATTACAACATATCAAATCAAAGGAAAAATCTATATCAAAGGCGTGTTTGGTTGAAGTTAAAATTTTTGATGAAAAAATTTTTGGAGTAGAAGTTGTCAAATTAATAGAAAATAATGAGATATAACAGGGGTGATGTTGATGATTAAAGAAAATAAAGTTAAAATAAACAGGTTAGTTATATGGGTAGTTGTGCAGAAATGATTTAAAAGTATGGTAGATTGTCTAGAAAAATGTGAAAAAATAATTAAAAAATACAGTAGTTATGAAAAATAAAAAATTTTGTTGGCATTTTTTTCCCCAAAACAAACACACCCCAAATTAACGTTAGATTTAACTCAAATCCAAACCTCACTGATTCGAAAATCTCTGAACCCTAATTTAAAATTTCAGCGGGTTCGGTTCAGGCCCACCACCCCAAAACTCCGTTTCTACCAGAAAAGTCAAAGGCCGTCCAATCGGGGCGTTTGCACAACAGACGGAGTGGATGCCGTGGACACATCACTCTGGGCCCCACAAGCAAAAGAACGAATGAGCGGCGCCGTCGTTGTACTTTCCCGGGAAGACCGCGGCCGCTTTCAGTGACGGGACCGGAGCGGAGGCACCCCACTAGTAGGTTTTTGGCATTAAACGGTGGTGATGACGTGGGAGCTCCTGATTGGAATGCAAAAGGACAAAGACGCCACGTTGCTTTCCCGTCACCACCATGGGTGGTAAATAGGACAAGAAAGGAATCGATGGGCGGGGGATTTGTATAGAGGCCCCTCAAGTTTATCAAATTTGAACTTTTTTGTTCTTTACGTTTTATATTTGAAGCAGATGGCTTAAAGTTTTAAAAACACATAATTTTCGTCCCTCCACTAACATATAAGGATGGGCGGAGATTTGTGCATCGACCCATCAAGTTCTATATTTCAACTAAAAAATATAATTTTGGTCCTTCCACTAACATTTAACACTAATGTTATTAACTTACTTTTCTAACAAAAAATTCATAAAGAAGTAGCCCAAAATATTTCAACTGAAATAACACAGTCCATTTAAGGTCTGAACAAGATTAGATAAATAACATTTTAGTTATTTCAAACAAAAATATTACCAGTGGTGAGTTTTATATGGTTTTCATTTGCAATTATGGGTCATCTATAGGCGTGAGTTTGTCGAGAGAGACGGTGTTAGAGCCACGCACTGGTGGCATCCGTCTCCGAAAGATTTTAATGCCCCACGGCCAGGAGGTAATTGGACCGGCTGGCCCTCTCATTCGTTCCATCACCCTTAAAAATTAAAACATGACTTCACTGCTGAGGGAGGAAGATCAACCGTTTATATGAATAAATATATCCTTAGTCATTTCTATGGCCCATAAATAAAATCAAGTGCATTAATTTTATTCAATAATTGAAATCCCATTTATTTTTAGGTTAATATGAGGAATCTGTTGGCGGCCTCATTTGGCCCCTTGGTTTGGGCCTTCAAGGACGGTTTCAGAGGTGCTTAAAAAACGCCTGTTGGTATTAACAAGTACTTTCACCAAATCTTGCGAGGGCCTGTTGGCTTCCTTATGGGTAGGGATTAACACTTAGAAAAAAATTTAAGGTATTTAGCCTCATCCAAAATCACATTATCTTCCAAAAGATTTCCATTTTTAACACAAGTTTCCACTTTGAAAGAAAATTAGTTGTGAATGTTTCCGCTTACAGCGGTATTTTGCTATGTCATGATGCTAGTCCACATAAGACCTAACCAAAATAGTCTTGAAAAATGCTATTAGTAGAAATAAATGGAAAATACTTCCCCATAGAAGTAGGCATTAGTATACTACTAGAGTTGCAACTTGGGTCAAGTTTGGCTTGAACCTAGCCCGACGAACCCGAGATTGAGCAGTACTAAAACTATGTGGCTTTTACCCTAAACCTGAACTGAATTCAAACAGCGTCGATCTCAGGTTTAGGCAAACTCGAACCCTATAAGCCTGAACCTGAATTTCAATGCACAAAATATCAGTATTATAGATATATTTGTCCCATATAAACGAAATAATTTCTATTAGGATGGGTACTATAGAGATTAAAATGTAGAGCTGAGATGTCATAGGATGTTAAATGCATTGATGTTTTCCTCCTTTTCATAATGCATAATTGATAACAGGAGCCGTTCATTTCTATATTTGATAATTAAATTTACAGCTTAACAAAAAAAGGATTACTTTCATATAAATTATATTAATATTTGCAATCTCTTATTAATATTAATATTAGTATATTATGTTAATATTAAGAAATATTGTCCTTTTTTGCTTACATTAATTATATAAGTTATATTAATATAATATGCTTATATGAGATTGAGAAATATAATTTGCAATCTCGTATACAATTAACGTGAGAAATATGAGATTCTAAATATTTTTCTAACATTAATTATATATTTAAGGGGCATATGAGATTGGCTAATTTCAACTTATTTCCTCTTCCTTAAGAGGCATGGGATTTCTTATATATGAGATTGATAGGAGAATATCAACCCGAAACTCAACTCGAGTTCGAATTTCAAAAATAAGATTAGAGTTAGATTTTACAAATAGGATTAAGGTTGAAGTTTTACAAAATATTGTCAGGATTAGGGTTGAGGTGAACCTGAATTTTTTGAACTCGAGTTGTAACTTTATATACAATCCAACCCAATGAAGCCTTAAAGACATAATGAATTGATTTATACCATTCAAAATATTTATTATATTTTAAAATGTTTTAGAAAAGCAATGATTCAATGTAATTGACACATGTGGATGTCCATATAGGCACTTGTTTTCTAAATTTTTGAAAAAATTCTCCTTTATCATGTTTATTCGTATGATTTAGTTTATGATTCAAAAAATAATATCCATTCAAAAGTTTTATATACAATATTAAATAAGTGGTGTTAAAAATTAAATAATTAGCATTTGAACATTTTTTAAATAAAAATGAAGGGATGCATGAACATCTTCATGCAATCAATTGAGGCCCCGACCCACTACCATACTATCGTAATATTTACCATTATAGGTACTCTTCCTAAATCTTCTTACGCTTGGATATTGTAGGAGCGTATAAGCATTAATGTTCTTACTCTACTAAAGAAAGGAAATACCAATGTCGGAATTGAAGCCCTTCTTCCGGTCTTCCACTATCTATTGAGCAGGGATAGATGTGAATACCACTCTTTTGTTAAGTCTTACTCTGGTTCCTTCTTTTGTTCCGTTTGATAGCTACTTATCACCCCCAGCAAGAAAAAGTAAGGGTTGTTTTGCTAGACACACTTGAGTTTTTCATCTTGCTCAGGTCGAAAGAACAACACGTTTGCCATTTTAAAAGGAGACGACCTCTCTCGTCTTTTCTATTCTCAACAAAATGGAGTGGCCTACTCATGTTCAAAGATTTTCGAGTCTATAGAATGATTGAACTTCCCTTTCTTAATTACAGGCTAGTTTGGACCAAAAAAGTAATGTCACTCGATCATGGTCAAATTAACTACAATCTTTTTCTGTTAGATCCCACTATAGAGCTACTTCTAGTTCTAATAGGCCATTAACTAGATTGGGACCATAGACTGAATTTGAATGTCACTATCCTAAGATTAAAATTTTCACTTTTAAATTGTTGAAAATGAGTTTCTGTTTGGGGTAGATTTGGGCTAATAAATGAAGGTTAAAGATACATAGAAAGAGAGAGAGAAAAAAAACTTACATATACCAATGCAACTTAACATAAATTTACATACCTTTAAATGTGGAATAGAAATTTGAAGTACGTACGATTTCATCTTTGAACATTCTTTCATTTTCCAATACCATCTATCCTCAGCCCCTTGCATTCTTACTCTTTTTTCTCCTCGTCTTCTTTTATTCTCTTTTTTTTGTCATAACATACACCCTCTCTTTTTAAGTCTTTTTGTCTATCCTTAAAACATGATTCTTTAGGAAAGAGTGACTTGATCAAGGGAGTAATTAGATTTTACTATCTCCTTGTTATTATCACCTTACCCCATTAGTCTAACTCATGCTCTCACTTTGTTCAAGGCATGTTGTCATGTTGCTGAAATCATCAATCCACACCTAGTTTTTATTATCTTAGTGATCAAATCACCATAAGTCTTGAGTTATTGATCTTTATCTTAGTTAAGCAAAGGTCATTATGGTCGATTTATAGTTGCTCTTTCTCACTTGGTGTACGTATTTAGATAATTGGCCTATTTGGCATCAAAGACCTCATAAATTGCATATTTGATTTAGGTAAAGTCATATTGCATTACTTTGACCATAAAGTACCCTCTCGCCAAGCTAAGATTTAGATTCTATAATTTTTTTCATGATCTATTTACTTATGATTAAAAATACTTTAGTTTTGCAATTGGGATTCTTAAAGGGCCCCACGATGGAAATTAAGTGCTCCACCACTTATCAGCCATCCAACTCACTAAGTTAATTAACCAAATCTTTAAGTCAACTCATTGAGTCAAACATAGTTAATTTTGTTCCCATTTCTTCTATGTTTTCAGAAATAAAGGAGAAAACCAAGCCAATTCAACTCATTGAATTCTAGCTACTCAATCAACTCATCAAGTTAGATTTAGTCTAGTTTTCTTTTCATGTTTCTCACGAGTAATTGAAACAATTGAAATAATCTAACTCGCTAAGTTAGTCAACCAAATCATTGAATCAATTCATTAAACCAATATCAATTTGGTCATGCCTTTTCGAAGTTTCTCACTAGTAATTAAGAGAATTGAGTCAATTCAACCCATTGAATTAGACAATCACATTGCTTAGTCAACTCATTGAGTTAAACCTAATCAGTCTAGTTCTATTTTTCTAAATTTCTCATAACTAGTTGAGAGAACCAATCTTGATTAGCTAAGTTGTCGAACTTAGTTTACTTAATCCATTGATATTTTAAACTTATAGCTAGATTAATTAGCACCATGGCTTTAAGAATATCATTATGTGAATTCATTCATTGCCACTTTATCTCATCTGTTTGTATAGTAAATTTATTAAATGTGACCTTAATTGCTATTTAAAAGAGGATCCATTCTCCCTAAAAAAAAGGTTCCATTCTATCACATGCTCCCACTATTGGTTTTTGCTTTTATTGGAATGACCTTCTATCATTTTTAATCTTTTCTTTTGATGAAAGAGATTTGAATCAATGAGTGTTTTTTGCTTTCATTGTAAAATGAAAAATGTAAGAAACAGAGAATGGATGAATCAAGGTAAAGGTAATTGCTCATGATAAAATTAAAAAAGAAATCTTAAATAGGAAATAGAGAGAATAAAATATGCAACAGGAATTTGGCATAGATAATTGTGACTTTAGATGAATAATCAATTATAATGTGTATAGTGTTCATTTAGAACTAGTTCACATTTAAGCTAGTTTTGAACAAATTCAAATGAACTCCATTTTCACTTTTTTTATGAAAATCTGTTTATTTTCTTCATATATTAATTATATAATTCCCTTAAAATTATTTTAACTAGAAATTTGTGTGGGTCACGCATAGGATGATGAATTTAATAGATTTTTATGCACTCCAAGATTATAGTTATTTTGCAGTCCACTTATAACTATTTTTAAATCAAATTAATATCTTCTTGTTATAATTTTTTGAATACAACAGATGAAATGAATTCCGTAAAGAACCATTTTTTAGATTAGTTAAATAAGCAGATTGTTTTTATAAAAGAAGAAAATAATGTAGACTTAAAATTTTTCCAAGGTTGGACTAATGGTGACGATAGTGATCTTATGTTATTGAGAAGTTTTCATCTTTCTTATATTATATTATATATATATATATATGTTAATATTTTTCTTCGGAGAATACGCTTCATTTAAATTCACGAATTTCTTGGTTCGATGGCATCATGGTATATAAATGTTTTCGTGAATCGCAAAAACAAGGGGAATGATTAAAAACAATCAGTTTGACAGTAACGGTTATTCAACTGGATGATTTTTATTTTGAAGAGTTTTAATTTTAATCTAAACCATTTCTAATATAAATAAAGGACTTCTGATTTAAATAGCCGACTATTTTGAATAAAATCCAACAGCACTTGATTTTATGATAATTAAAATGTTTTTATATAATCTAAACCACCTATTATACATACCTAAATATACTATAATATAAAAATTATTTTGATTGGAGACTTACGTTGGCCACAAAATAAAATGTTATAGTAAATATATCAGTATTAAAATTATTTGATACTTACAAAGAGTTTTTCCATTAATATGTTATCATGTATTTGAACTAAATAAATAATGTTAAGTATGTTAATCTAAGTGTATTTAATATGTATATCAATTTTTACTATTTTAGAGTATTTTATATATTTATTTTTTATTTTTGAAAAGAAGTGGCATTTTAGTAATTTTAAATTACCTAAAATGCCACTAATTTTTAAAAATCGAAAATAAATATCTAAAATACTCCAAAAATAGTAAAAATTGATATACATGTTAAATACACTTAGATTAACACTTGTATAGAAAAAAATTTCAAAAACAAATAAAAAATGGGTTAAAATGGATCGGAATTCCCAACATGTAGATGAGTATTCTAAATGGTTTATATATTCAAAGTAATAAAATAAAAGAAAATAAACAAGTAAACAACCGGATGAATTTTCCCTATTGTCGAACCGTTGATATATTTTAACCCTTTAAAATGTTTATTTTTGGTGATTTATATTACGGCCCATCGAAACTTTTATTACTGCAATAGTTTATTCGTAACTACACATAATTTGAATACAATTAGTGATGCGCATGCTGTAATATCAAATTAATGAATATATTTACTCATTAAATGAATCGAGGGAATCGCCTTTGATAGCTGGGATATTCCCTCTGATAGTTCTGGGAATTTGCTAATTATTCCGTCCACGTGAAGTCCGGTTATTTTACCGTTCAAATTCAATGATTTGATTTATAATTGCCAATCACCTGCGGACAAAAAATCATGCAACACCCTGTGAAGGATTTGTGTCCTCCCATATCTACGCAAGTGGACAGTAGATCTGGTCGTGTAGATCTTTTTTTTCTTATTTGCACAACTTCCATATTGATTAAATCCAAGGATTCGATTTTCTGATCTGACTTTCTTGAATCCGTCAAGAAGGGATCATTTTTCTTTTTCTTTTCTTTTTCTTTTTTTTTTTTTTTGAAAAAAAAAAAAAAGAATCCACAGTTGAAAGATCAAAATCAATGGGTGTCAATAATACAATGGGCACATGGCCCATCGCGAAAGCATCTGTACCAGTGTTTCGCTGTCCACGGACACATGTACGTTCCAAGGTCCAATCAGGTCCCATGGGATAATCAATCTGGTCCCACCTGAATTCAAGACCATGGCGCCAGACACCAGGTGTGCACGTCAGGATTGGCACATGTGAAATGCGTGGCCCTTACCGCTACCATTTTCATACTCTCTGCCAGACCGCCATGATGCACCGGCGCTGAATTTTATCTTAAGGGTTTATTTGGCAATGTGTATAAAATATCAGGTTAAAATTTTTTAAATTAAAACTTTTTACTCTTCATAACTAATATAGTTTTTAATTATTTTTTATATTTTTTTTATAAAACTATCATACTTTTCAATTATTTCTGCATAATTAATTATATAACTAAACTATCAATTTTAACTTTATTTTTTTTATTTCCCATCATTATCCTTATTATATGACATCATTTAACAACTTTTACTTTCTAAAACTTTTCGCCTAAAATTTTATCCATTTACAAATACAGATTAGAATAGCTGAAATTTTAGGTGGGTCGGACATTTCCCATGCGGAATGTCATTCGCCATCAAAAAAGTCGGCTCCGTATCTGATGCAACGAGATGCTGCGGCTGTGCATGAACAGCAGGGCCTGGGCAGAGTAGCGGGCCCCGGGCCTGGAGAGGAGGACAAGTAGTCGAATGGAGCACATGGAAAACACCCTTTCAACTGAGAGAGGAGAGGAGAAGAGAGGAGAGGAGGCCGCCTCATCAGTCATGAGTGTACAATTATAAATAAATAATAAAGGGAGGGTGGGGTGGAAAGAAATAGTCCAAAGAAAGGAACAAAGTGGAGTTAAAAAAAGAAAATGCCAGAAGAAGATAAGAGCAGGATGGTTGCAAGTATTGTATTGTACAGAAAATGAGGAGAGATATCTCTAATACAAGTGTAGGCAGGCCTTTAGATGCCGATGGATCGAGGGACCCATTTCTCCCTTCCTAACCTATTCAAGAATATTAAAAGCCCACCCCCTTGAATTTATGCATCCCTTCACAATCCAGCTCCCAACTGGCCTCCACCACCACCCCCCTTCTCTCCTTCTGTGATGGAACTACAACCACTTCCAACATCCCCGCCGCCGCCGCCCATTGGAGAATGCGAAACCACCTCTTCTTCCCCAGCTTCTTCCTCTTCCTCTGCGTCGCCGCCGGAGGCGGGAACGCAGGTGGGTGCGCTGCCATCCGTAGAAGAGAATGCTGCTGCTGCCACGAAGAAGCGGCAGCGGGGCGGCGATAATGGGGGTAAGCATCCGACGTACAGAGGGGTTCGGATGCGGACGTGGGGGAAATGGGTGTCGGAGATTCGGGAGCCCAGGAAGAAGTCGAGGATTTGGCTGGGGACGTTCTCGACGCCGGAGATGGCGGCTCGCGCCCACGACGTGGCGGCACTGACGATCAAGGGGCGGTCGGCATTCCTCAATTTCCCGGAACTGGCGCACGAGCTGCCCCGCCCCGCCAGCGCAGCACCGAAGGACATCCAGGCGGCGGCGGCGAAGGCGGCGGCCGCCGGTTTTCTCGAGTCTTTGCGGAGCCAGTCAGAACCCGCGACCGTCCACTCCCCCAGCCCCACTACCACGTCCGGCGAGACGCTGGAGTCTTCGGCGTCGCCGTCCGCCACCGACGACGAGGCGCTCTTCGACCTGCCGGATCTGCTTCTCGACGCCGGCTATCCCACAGCCTCCTCCGACGACTTGTACTGCTTCTCGCCGTGGTTGCCGGACGTCGGATTCCGGCTGGAGGAGCCGTCTCTCTGGGATCACTGCTAGCTCAGCTCTATCTCCGGCCGGCACAGAAACTAACTCGAATTTTCTACACTCCGTCGAAAGTTGAAAAAAAAAATACACAATCCAAGAAAGTGCAAGCCAGTCCAACGTCTCAATCCACCGATTTGAAGCCAACGGTCAAAAAATAAAAAAGAAAAAAGGGAATGAAAAAGAAAATTCGCATTGGGTTTGTTTTTCCTTCCTTTTTATCACTTTTTTTTTTATAAAAAAAATTTTCATTTTCACATATTCGGAAAAAAAAATGAGAATCTTGCAAGTCCTTTGCTAATTAACATGCCTGTGGGATGTTCACCATCACGATGTGATATAGAGAAAATGATAATTAGCCAGTGTGTATATAATATCTGTGATTGGAAGAATATGGAATTAACGTAGGAATGGTCTTGTTTCTCTTCTTCTTCACTTCTTCAAGTTCAGTGGCCGCGTGTCGCTTGGGTTTCAGTGACAGTCTCCAATTCGTCCACGTGTTTCTAGTTTCTTTTTTTTATTAGTGGTGATGCTGGCTTGACAACCAACTCCCTTATTTTTAATTTTATTTTGTAAAAGAAATACAATTGGTATAACACTATAACATCATGTGCGCGTACAGTGCTTCGCTTGTACATATACACAATACATCTGCCCACCTAATTGATCATAGCTAATTAAATTTTTTTTGAGGTTTTTGCAAAATAGACCTTGTGAGTCTGCTTAATTGTAATTCAACTTTGCAATTTGGGTATTTGCAGAATGCAAATGGGATCTTTTCTAATAACTTCACATAAGCCTCAAAGTTGTAAGATAATGTTATCTATGAGCTACCCTTCAATCCTATTTAAAGGTGCATTTGGTTTGACGTGAAATCGAGAAAAAATAGAAAAAAAATTTCTCCACTCCTTTTTATACACCCTTTGATATATTTTGATATTTTAACTACTCAATTATTTTATTTTTTTAATTATTATCTCTACATATAAATCATTTTTCATATAATTATACTATCTATTCTCATCTTAATTGTTTTTATTTACAATCGTTATCATTGTTCCATCACATCTTTGTCAAATTTCAAAAATTTTAAACTTTTTACAAATTCTTTTCACACTTTTACATCGAACCAAATGCACTTGAAAAATTCACATTCTTCTCTCTGATTTACATTAAGATTCAATTTACAACTGAGTGAAGTTACTTGATATATTTTCTTAAAAATTCACATTCTTCTCTCTGATTTTGTTTGACGTACGTACGTGTGCCCTCTTGTACAATTTCTGTTGGCGAGCCTGGGGATCGTCAAAGAGCCAGAGTAACAATCTAGCAATGCTTCCTTCCGAGCCAATATTGCCTGCATCACCACCCTAAATAAATAATTAAAAAAAAAAAAATAAAAGCAAAAAGTTTCCTCCATACGTGGCAATTGGTACGGGCCCCTCTCCATGAGATGATATCTTACCCAAATTGATATATTTTTAAAAATTTTGTAATATAATTTTTCCCTTCACGGCAACATGAGCAGCCCTGGTGTGAGTGGTCCATGACATCACCATCACTACTCACTAGCCATTACCCTCCTTTCCACGGCGTCTCGCTCTCAATCATCAGCGTTTCGATTTGCCCATACCCATTGGCTAATTTCATGCCTAGCCATTAGTGAAAGTTAATCATCCTTTCCAGTCTCATGAGCTCAATGATTAGAGCCTATTGTATGGCTTAATTTCCGCTGGGGATGAAGGAGTGTAGGACCAACAATGAAGATGAGATAAATGAATGGAAGATGTATGTGAGAAAGTGGGGCTCTTAAAGGATTGCAAAATGATGAATTTTACGGTAAAAAGGGTTCAACATCAAAAGCTTTAAATTAACATCCATGCCAAGCATATCACAACTTCAACATACTGTGCTTACAGACTTACCCACATAGCTTAACTATAATTATAAATATATCTACATAATTTTAAAAATTACTAATAATCCTACATAATTTGACCATAATTACAAATAGACACTCATCATTATAGCGCTATCATGATGCTACTATAACGTGAGTATATTTGTAAATATATGCAAACCATGTGAGCATATCTGAAATTGCAAATACATTCACATAATTTGTATATACTTGCAAATAATTTATTCATAAGAACACCATGATAGAGCTTTGATAATCTAAGTATATTTGTGATTATGATCAAACTATATTGATATATTTGTAAATTGCCCCAATTTTGTCTATGAATCTTAGTATAGTTACTCACGTTGTAAATTGTTAAATTCAATAAAGCATTGCATTTTAATATCATATGTAGCTAGATTTTTTATTTATATAAAATTATAAATTTTAAACTTCCAGTATGTATAAATTAATACTATTAACAATAATATTATATGTAGGAAATTTGTTACATTATTTCATTAATAATTCAATATTTGCAACCATGTTTATATTGTATATAACTAACATATATACACTAGTTAATTGAGGATATCTGTTACTAATAAAATCATTATTACTACATTTCCAGTGTAGGATCAACTTGCCTTACTATTTTGTAATTCTATCATACATTACAAAAAAAAAAAGCTTTTTAACCGGAGAAGTGATTATGTTATTCCATGCTAAGTAAATGTCTTGCTTAGTTAATCTTAAAAAATTTATTTATAATATTTTTTTTATTTTTCTTCATACACTTATTTATCTAGATGTATGTAACATATAAAATCAAGTTTTAACATTTTGGATATCTATATATATTTTTTGAAATGTTTAAAGATAGAGATATTTTTAATACATATATACACATAAATGTTTTAAAATCTCAAAAAAAAATACACATATCCAAATTTGGTAAAATTTAATTTATATGTTAGAGACATTTAGATAAACAAGTACTTGTTGGCAAAAATGCCATACAGTGACGGTTTTACCGGTAACAGTTAGGTGTGCAACTTGGTCCGGGTACCCGTGGGTCGACCCGTTGGGTACCCTAAATAGGGTAGGTTCGGTTCCATATAACTTACCCATAGGGTCGGTTCGTTTCCTTGGACAAAATACCCGTTCAATTTGGGGTAAGGGTCGGTTCCGGTTTTGGGTACCCGGAACCGACCCGAATTTCATATATTATATATATATTATAATACTTAATACTTAATTTATTGTGTATTTGTGTTGTATCCATTTTTCAAACAGTTTTTTATTTGATTTGACAGACTTAACAGATTTCATTGTGTACACATTGCACTTTTTTAACAGATTCATATTTTAGTATGTATAAATTGAATTTTTTTATACAGGTTGAAGTTACAAATAGATCGTGTTCTGGGAACCGATTTTGGAACCGAACCGGAACCGACCCGCTCTTGAGAAAATTGGGTAGGGTAGGCTCCAGACCGACCCTGTTCAAAATCGGGTAGGGTAGAGATTTTTACAAAATGGGTAAGGGTAGGTTCCACCCGTACCCGGACCTACCCGACCCAAGTTGCACCCCTAGTAACAGTTAAAAAATTGTGACTAAAAAGTATTATTACAGACGATTTTGTAAACTCGTTACTATAAATTTAACATATACTAACGGCTTTTAAAATTATCGCTTTAAGTAGATCAATAGCTATTGTTTTTAAAAATCGTTATATTTATTTACAATTATTCAGAACTGTCATTATTTTAACAATCTATAATGATAGAGCTAGAAAAGTGTGCCTAAAGAAACAGTTAATAGTTCTAGATTATTAAAGCTATTAATAAAAAATAAAAAATTTTCATTTACGTTGGATTTAAAATTTATTTTTTAATAATGAAAATATAAATTTATAAATATTATTTAGTTTATAAGTAACATTTAGCACTTAATTTTATTACGTCAATATATCTTTCTTTTAAATTCTAAATGCATAAAATATTCTTAATAATAAATTAGTAAACAAATTTATGAAACCTCTTTCAAGGGTTAATTCAAAATTAAGAATATAATTATTCAAGCTAAAACTAAGAAAGTAAGTATTCTATCAAAAAAATTAAGCGAGTAATTCTTCATCGAAGAAAAAAAAAAGGAAGTAGCTAGCTACATGCTAAAAATAAAAATAAAATACAATATATTTGATAAAATAAAAATGCTTGTGAATGAAATCATAAAAATCAAATTTATGATATATTAATCAAATTATCTTTATGAATTTGATTAATCCCAAAACTTTAAAATTATTGAAACAAAATTTACACTTTTAATTTTATATTAAATGTCTTTTAAACGTGCATGATAATTATAAATTTAAATAGTCTTAATACATAATTTTGATTATATTATGCACTTATAATTATAAAATACATTAAAATAAAATTATCGTATAGTAGATGTAATATATATTGAGTTCTGCTTCTCTGTAATCAAGTTATATTAAAGTAGTTCCATGTAAACTCTCTTAATTTTTGAGATGTTGATGATTGATGCTGAATTCATTCAATTCATTTTATTTAACATTACTTGTTTAGTTAGGAAATAATAGTTTTATCCAAATCAAGTATGTGCATGAGCCACATTTACTTAAAGATAGATATATTTGTATAAAATTTAAAGAAAATAATTAATCTATTAACATATATATTAGAATGTAATAATATTGTATAGAATTATTCATTCAATAGTAGTTATATTTTAGATAGTTTTCTAGATGTTGAAAATACTATTTTAAAATTAATATTTAGCATTAAATTATTATTCATCCAAATTTATGAAAGAGTTTCGTTCATAATAAAAATGTTGCAATCATAATTGATAGAATGAATTTTTTATCAACTATTAAGATATTCAAAATAAAAAGGATTATAAAGAAGAAAGGTTTCATAGAAGTATATACTATATATTATACTTAATTTTATAATATAAATTATTATAAGAAATTTAATATAAAAATAATTTATATAAATAAAGTTGAATATGAAAAATTATAATTAAAAAATATCAACAAATATTTTTAAAAATATTCCTCATATTTAATCAATAACTTTAGCATATTTCAAATTTGATAAATTTTAAATACGGATAGTATTAAAATCAAATACTAAATAGAGTCATGGTTTAATGCTCACATAAGCTTTCAACCGTAACAAGTGAGGTAAAAATTACCTTTTGTTTTTTACATACACTTGTCCATCTAAGTAATGTATCTTTATTACAAAATTTTATATAAGACCTCCCTTAAGCTCACATACAAATATAAAATTCATTAAAAAAAATTTAATTGAGTATTTTTGAAAGTACCTTCCTAATTTTCACAACTTTGTTGAAAAATTAAATTTGAGTACAGAAATTATTTCAAAGACTTTCATTTAGTATAGTTAATTTTTAGGTCAAAATCATCTTCGAAATTACACTTAAAAACGAATATAAGTATGATATGTGGTTGAAATCTCTTTTAAAAGGATGGCTAATAGTTTTAAAATTTTGTTTTTTTGAAATTAAAAACAAAAATGTAGAAAATTTTAAAATTTTCTTTACTTAATTTTCTTAATTATTCAATTTTATTTTTCTTTAAATATAGTTAATTACTATAATGTGAACGGCTTATCAAAGTATTTAGTTGCAAAATAAAATTTACATACTACTTAATTTTAATTGATGAGAAAATAAAAATTATATATTAAATTTATATATTACTTCCTTTTAATTAATAAAAAGCGTATTATTTAGAATTATTAAATTTATAACTTTAGAATAATAAATAAATAAAATACATAGCTATCAAATTCATAATCTTAAAATAATAAATCGATAAAATGTAGTGATATAGTTTAGTGATAGTTAATAAATACTGATTAATAGATTAGAATATTAGAATACAAATAAAAATAAAATATATAATTATGATAAATGATTGAACTATAATAAAGTTAAATATCAAAAAATTATAATACATGAATTTAAAATCATGAAAACTATTATACATGTTTACAAATAATAATATAAAATGTAAGCTTTACCATTCAAAAGAGTTTTTCAGAATTTTTTTAAAATTGACAACTTTCTCCATAAAAATCAAACTTGAGTATAAAAATATTATAAAAATTTTATTAACTTCAACTAATGTTTAGGCTAGAATATTTTTTGAAATTACAAAGGAATATAAGTATGATTCGTGGCGTATCCCTTTAAAAATAATGAATATTAGCTTAGATTTTATTATATCAAAAATAAGAAAACTTTTTGATGAAAAAGAAAACTTAAGAATTATAATTTTCGAAATTTTCTCTACCTCCCTTTCCCGTAAAATTTATCTTGGACATCCACGTCATCTCTCTCCTAGAATCTCTCCTCACCCAACACCCCGAGACCACGCCTAACACCTAGAGACCACAAATAGTTAATATGATGCATGTTGCCTCAACCCCATTATCAAGAAACCTTTAATTGCTTTTCTTTGTTAAGGGAAAATATATAGTAATGGTTCCGGCAGGAAAAAATAAAGACAGGAGTGGAAGAGCAAGAGCGAAGGAGGGAAGAATGATGTTGTTGTTGGTTGTTATATGTGGAGAAGATGCAGCATATTTTTAATAGGTAAGTACTCCTTCCATTCTATCTATTTTTATACATGCAGTTGTTTTACTTAAGGTAAATAAGCACCACTAAGTGGGAATAACTTGGATAATCTAAAATTTTATAATATTCTCCACGGATTACATGCTTTTGATTTATTTTTTCATATTGATATTAACTCATAAGGTTATTACAGGTGATCACAAAGTTTGAAGATAAAACAGAAATATCAACAAGATGAATATAAATAAGGCATACTGGTTAAATGGATGAAGATACAGAATCCCAACAAACTAAAATGTTCTTCACCAACATATCATCTTTGTATGACAAGTGATAGATTTTTTTAATCTTCTTAAGATCTTTTCATTACCAGTTAGACGAGCTCTGTTAATTATTAATTAATTGAATTTTTAGTATTTGAATTTTAAATATTTATTTTTTTTCTAATGTCTATTATTTCTATTTTGATGCAGTTTAAGGGCAGCGTGAAGTTGGATCTCAAGAGAAAATTTTTCATTTTTCATATTTTTAGATTAAATCACGAAAGATTGTATTTTTTGACGAACATGAAAGATTGTATTACGAATGAGTTGATTATTGAATAAAATTTTTATTTTCATTTATTTAAGGAATTATGATTTAGTACTCATTCATAATGACAAATGGATGTATATTTATTGCATTATATAGATGGTAAAAAGAGACATAAAATAATTATTATATGTATATAACAAATAAAGATGAATTAATAAATACTGTTATATATAACATTAACTTTGAAATAAAAATTATCACTATTCAACCGTTAAAAAAGTATAATGATACAAAAAAATTATTACTATAATTATTATATAAATCATAATTAAAAATTGTTGCTAAAGATCATGATAATTACTAATGGATGAAATTTTCCCTAGATAATTGTTATTATAGATAATTGATTTATTGACAAATAAAAATTGTTAGTGAATATAAAAAAAATTATTAGTAAAAATTAATCAAATGAATATTTTAGACAACTATAGTGATGGATCATAATTGTCACTATTTACATATAATAATAGTGAAAAACATCACTATATATTTGTTACTATAATATAATTTATACCAACAGTTTAAAAAACCATTAAAAAAGCTTTTTTCCCATGACACTATTATTAACCGTTTGAAAAATCGTTGGTATAGATTCTACAAGCTTGTAGTAACGGTTTTTTGGATTTAGTGATGAATTTTCAAGTGTCACTAAACGACTTTTTTCCCATAATGAGTATATGAAGGGAAAAATTAAAAAACATATATTATAAATGAATTTTTTGAAATGGGCTAAGCAGAACATTAGCTTAGCCCGAGCTAACAGAATCATTTCTTTTTTAACAATGCTAAAGCTTGTTACTATAAATTAATTTATATTGTGATGTTTCTCTAGCTAAGTCATTGTAAGTTAGTTGCAAAAGGTTTTAGCCATAATTCTTTTGGTAGTGTCATTAAAAATATAGTCCGATTGCTAAAAGTTACTTGTCGCCAAAAAATTATTTTTATAACATCCGTTATAAATTAAAATTAATTTTTAGCAACTATAATTAGTTACGTAACCGCATAATATCTTTTACAATAAAAAGTGTTAAGCATATGATTAAAAGCATGTTGCAAAATATTGACTTTCCTGTAGTGATACAATTTGTTGATGATCTTATAAAATTAATCGTGTTGTTATATAAGATGTGATCATGATTCTTACTTAGATATTACTTCATAGTTATGCTTAAATCATCTTCTTCCTTTGTGGCTGGTCATAATACATAACTAGGCTTAATCGTCAAGACGATGCCTAATTTGTCACCTTAAGGTCTTTGAAAATCATGATATCTCTCAAAAGGGAAATAAGAGTGATATTCAAGCTGCAAACGATTGAGGTTCTTCTTACATGTGTCAACATGATCACATGATCTTAATTCTAAAGTCTTTTCCTTGACTTTTCTCTAAGTCTATTTTATCAGGTTGAATTATAGAAACGAAAGTAAACTTGAATCTATCACTAATAAATTCACAAAACACCACCAAGGGTGTCAGGAGCGAAAATACAATCTACACAAAATCATGCAAGTGTAAAGTCTTTTCTCTCTATTTTTCTCCCTGTGATACGCGATGATAGATAACAAATTCTAGTTGCCTTTACACATGAGAGAGAGGGGACCAGTAAATACAGTTTATCGATCACTAACTCCTATTAAAAAAATTACTTTCACCTTATAATTAGGAATGTGGATATATCTTTGTAATACTGAGTTTCTTTAACTTAAATCAAAAGACATTTAATTTTTATGTAGCCTTACAAGATTAATTCTAACATAATAATCTACCCAATCTATCATTTCTGTAGATTAACAAACTCGTTTAGGTAGATAATCCAACATTAGTGGTGGGTGGAAGTATGTATCTTCAGGCAAAAGAAAACAACAGGAGATTTCATAGTGGGAGATGGGGTTTTAAATTTTCCATCATGGGTTGCAGAACATTGCATGCTCCTCCATAACTTAAAAAAAGGGTAATCATGCTGATAAGAAGGGATAAAGGGAGAAAAAAAAATTAAAGAAAAGAAAAAGAAAAGTAAGAAAAAAGAAAGTAGTAATGTTCTTTATTCAAGAATCTATTCCAGTGATATAAATGAGTCAGCAGACCAAAGCATCAGGTTTGGAGGAAATGCCCATGAAACCGTCCTTTCCTTTTAAGTTGTAAAGAAGCAAACACACTTTCATCCCATGCAATGGGAGGATACTTGTATGCTTTTGATGCACAGCTCCTCTTTTGTTTTTGGCTGGCCGAGAGAGAGACAGGGAGAGAGCAAAAGCCTAATGCTCTTAATTACCAAGGACGCTAAAACCGAAAAGCTAAAATAAGGAAAGAGAAGAAAAATGAAAGTAAGGTCTGAAAGTCCAACATTCAAAGAAGACGAATTATATATACATGTCATAAAGAAAAAAAATGTAGAATAAGGCCTTGAGAAGTCATTTTGACCTGATTGGGGAATGTGTCCTGAACAGTATGAATTAATCCTTTGATGTGAACTTTAAGGAATGTATGTATAGCTTTTCGTTAGGGTATGTATATATCGATAATCACTTTCATATTGGATTCTCCTTTGCTTAAAGTGTCGCGGAACGATTGACATTCGTCATCAGCACTGCAGAGCATGATTAGCATCTGGGGCACATGATTTTCCAGCTTGCAAGAAGTGGAATTCCCAGGAGACACATGCAACTTCAGACAAAAGAATATAAATCCAGTGATCTTTATTTCTTAAACGCTAGTACGCTCGTGTAATAACAGCTAACTTTAAAGGATGTTGTCCCTCCATGCAATCTTCCTTCTTAACTCTGCCTTGCTTTGATAATTACCAGTATTAATAAGTAAAATCATTTTAATCAGAGTTTTGGGTGGGACTATACCTGCTTATAATATATATTATCATTTGCAAATTATTAAAAAAAAAAACGTTTATATCCATTCATCGATCTATGACGTTGTTATAATAGTTCAGGGCCCGCTTCTATGTAAGTAATTAATGTAACATTGTTTATTTTTGAGATTTTGATATTTAAAGGAAAATTTAATACATTTATTATATTTAACATTATTTTTTATGTAGCAAATTAAGTTTGATTCAAATTCAGTACGAGTATAGGCTACATTTGCTAAAAAAAAATAAGTACGTTCATATGTAAATTAGGAAAAATACTTAAATTTATTCACGTATGTATTAAATTTTAATAATATTTTATAGAATCATTTATCCACGTACTAATGATATTTTTAGATGGTTTAGATATTAAAAATACTGCTTAAAAATTGATATTCAATATTAAATTATTTTATTACATTAATTTTACACATTTGTAGATGAAGGACATATACAATGATACTAGAAAAATGAAAAGGTTTTCACACTAATATAAATGATGTTAAATACAATACATACAATAAATTTTACATCAATCATCAAAATGTTAAAAATGAAAAAGATTTCATAGAAGCACTCTAGAATAATTTATAGAATCATTTATCTAGGGAGAATGTTCTAGGATGATCTGGACATTGAATTTACAGTTTCAAAATTGGCATATAAATTTTAAAAAAATTATTCTGTTAATTTTACACTTCTATTAAATGAAATGTACACACATCTTGATTCGTATGGAATGAAACTCATATGGTAATCAACGTGAGCCCAAATGGAGAGGTTCCGTTAATTCAACTTCGTCAAATTATCGTAATTGGATCGGTTGGAACCCTAGCTGATAAAGGTTGTTCTTGAAAGTTGAAAATGGACAACAGAACCTTACAACGCCAGAATTACTGTCACTAAAAGCCTCGCAAGTACTTAGGTACAAAATGTTAGGATGCATACGAAGATATGGATATATGGGCTGTGATTCTATGAAAGATCGTTTCTATATAATTTCATTTATTTTTACACTCTTGATAATTGATGAGAAATTTACTTTATCCATTTATTTAAGAATAATTTATATTATTAGAACCCTCATCTACAAGTGTGTAAGATAAACATAATAAATGATTTATCACTAAATTTTAATTTGAATGTTGTATTTTCAACATCTAAACTAAAATCATAATTTTTATGTGGATAAATAGCTATACAAATTATTGTTATATTCTAATATATATGTAAATGGATCTAAATATTCTTTGTTTTTTAGCACATATAGTTCATGCATATCTTTGATTTAGATGAAATTTAATTTTAGCTAAAAGAATAATGTTAAATATTATAAATAAAATGAATTTTGTACAAAATATTAAAATTAGAGTGATTACATATAGCCTTATATAGAAGAAAACCCAAGGTTATACAATGTTAAATGCGGTTTCATATGATGTTATGATATGAATATTGATGTGAAGTGTAACTTTTTACGTTGCGTCCCACCAAAAAGATTTTTTTTTTCCCGATTGATAGTTGCCGTATAGCTGTCAATCAAATTTGAGTTAAGAACCTGATTATTGGATGTGTGTACTCTCAATATGATTACATGATGGCCGGTGAGCGGATCCCTATTTAATCATCAGCAAAACATCATTAATTAAATTGTCAGAAAAACGCAGACTAAAGTAATCGACGTGGTGGATAAGAAGACTTGGTAGTATGGCACAAAAATGAATGGTTTTCTAGAGAGCATCCCAATGATAAAATCAACTCAATTTTACTGATAGGCATGCACGCTGTCGACTGTATTTAGATTAAGTGGACAGTTTCTTTAATAGAAAATCAGTAAACTCGTCATTTTTATCTGCAATTGTCACTAGAGCAGGGAAAAGAAAGAGACGAATAAAGTTAAAAGCTCGTGAGAATTTTCTTTTAAAAGCAACATAAATTAAGAACCACAAAAAATTAACTAGTGTAGTGGACTAATTTAATGTTTGATTGTTTGACCCCATTGATGCGCCTCAAGCTGTGTCGTGCACTTTTTATCACCCACCATCAGAAAATTTCGTGTGGGAATGATGCAGCCCCACTCATCATATACAGGACTTCAAGTCTCCGAAATTGATATCAAATTCCTAATGATTGCCGTTTTTAGATTTCCGTTATACTCGTGAGATGTTGACACTTGATATGCTGAACGAGTTTGGTGGGCATCATCAAATATGTCAATTGCATGCATTAGGGATAAAAATGGGGTGGGTTAAAATGGGATCGAGGTCCATTATCCCTATTTATAAATTCCAAACGATTGTTGGATATCTGGTAGTGTTGAGGTCAAATCGATTTTTCTAAATTCCGGTTAGATTGAGTTAAAACTTCGGGTTGACTTCTCTTGTATATTATTATAAATTTAATCCATTTAAGGTATTAATCAATTTCATGGACTTATTTATAAAATATATTTAGAAATATAAAACTATAAAATAAAAAATCATATGAGCAAAAATCATATAGTAAAAAGAAATCAAGAAAATAAAATTATTATATTAGGATAAAGAGAGGTCATGGAACCTGCAGGTTAGGGGTGCAACTCGGGTCGGTTCGGTTCAGGTAGTGGTCTACCCTACTCGTTCCCTATTTGTAAAAGGTCTACCATACTCTACCCATTTGTCGGTTCAGTTTTTAGTAAACCCTACCCTACCAATTGCTCATAGGGTCGGTTCCGGTTTCAATTCTACATCGGTTCATTTAATACTCAAATATAATATTTTTAAAAAATTTCTATGTTATTTTAAATAATGTAAAATAATACTCATTTATGTTTTAAGTACATATATTATTGTTTATATTATTATATAAAAATATAAAGTATAGACCATAATGACCAAATCATTAAAACTATTAATATATTATAATCATAGGTCACAAGTATATTTATAAAAGTCTTTTGGAAGTCAATGAAGTATATATAAATTCATTTAAATTTGAATTTTTTAAAATATGCATGCACATAAGATGTCAAAGACAAAACATAATACATATTATATAATAATGTACATTATACATATATATATAATAATGTACCTAATTAATTACTCATATGGGTACTTATGCAGGCCGGTTCTGGGTACCCAGCGTATCTACCCTACCCGTACCCTATTTGAGGTGGCAAGTAATAATTTGTACCCTACCCATACCCTACCCAAATTAGGGTCGGATCGGTGGGTACCTATAGGTACCCTACCTAATTGCACCCCTACTATCGGTGCAACTTGCGGTTAAGTTAACCCTAACCCACTTGACTCAACTTGGCATTTTTTAAGGTTTGAATTTAATAGATTGGAAAATTCGGTTGAAACCTAACTTGAATCAAAATTAGAATAGGTTTAGGTTGATAGAAACCCAACCCACGAAACCTAAACCCAACTTAAATTCCAATATATATTAGAAAATATCATATATGATGCATGTGACTTTAATATATAATTTTCGAAATCTTTTTATTATATTATCCATGGTAATTATTTTGAAAAAAGAAAAATTCTAGGTCTACAATATTATAAATAATTATTTAATACATATGTTGTTCGAAATCAATAATATAATCTTTATATTTTGTAAATTTGAATGTAAATAAATGAGATTAAGCTAAATTTTAACCCATAATTGTCTGGAATTTCAAAGTTAAAATTTTCCCAAGTTCTTACCTGAATTCAACCTAAATTCATGTTATTAAGGTAGAGTTAAGGTTTAAGTTCTAAAAATAAAGTTATATTAAGGTTAAGGTTCACATGTTATAATCTCGATTTGGGTTTGAGTTAACCAAAAACTAAACGTAACTGACCTAAGTTGTACCTCTAATAAAACTAATTTGATTAATTATAAAAAAAATATTTTGCAAAATGGTGTCGCTATCTTATGATCCCATTAGGGGTGTAACTTGGGTCAAGTAGGTCCAGGTAAGGGTAGAACCTACTCTTACCTATTTTTTAAAAATCTCTACCCTATCCTATTTTAGATCGAGTCGATCCGGAGCATACCTTACCCAATTTTCTCAAGAAAGGGTCGGTTCCGGTTCGGTTCCTAAAGAAGTCATGCATTCAAATACATTTGTGATGTTAATGGTCAATCCATACACTACCATAATCCATATAATTTATTTCTATAAAATATGTCAAATAAGTCCAATCCAATTTGAAAATCTAAGTTCAGCTTCACAATAATTAAAACAAATACAACTCAAATCTGATTGCCATAAAAAAATTAAAAATATGATGAATTAAAATGAGATGGATAAATCAATGCAGATCAAACATCCAAACATAAACTTCATGGTTGAAATGTTATCATCATCTTATTATAAGAACAACGAATCAACATAGGAAGACCAAAAACTTCCATTCAATAAAGGCTGACCAACGATAAAGTTAGGGAGACCGGCGACGGAGCAACAAGGGGCAGTTGTTGCATGACAGACTGACGGGCACAGATGGTGTCGAAGGTTTGGGAGATCTCCTTCTCCAGCAAATCGCCAAATCGCCGCCGCTTGCTAGGGTTTGGGAGAACAGAGTATGAGAGAGAGAGAGGAGCAATGCTAGCGCATCGTAGGAGAGATAGAAAGAGAGGAGCAGTCGGCAAGGCATCAAGGAGGGAGAGAGAGAGGAGCAACAGCGGTGCGTCGAGCGAGAGAGAGAGAGAGAGAGAGGAGCAACAGCGGTGCGTCGAGCGAGAGAGAGAGAGAGAGAGAGAGACGAGCAGGAAACTGCGATGAGGGAGAGGGAGGGAGGGAGGTAGAGAGGAGCAGACGAGCTCGAAGAGAGAGATAGGAGCAGCCGGCGGCCCAACAACGCATTAAGGTAGAGAGAGAAGAGGAGCAGCGCTAGTGCCCAGGGATAGAGAAAGGAGAGGCAACGCGAGATGGCGGGAGAGGAGAGGGACAAAGGGTAGATTTTTAGGGCTTTTGGTATTAGGTATTTAGGTTACACATATTATAATAATAATATGTGATGCTGGTAAGTTCAGGGTACCCAACACCAGAACCTACCCTACCCGAATTTGAACGGGTAATTTAACCCGCGGAACCGAACCAATCCTAAATAGAGTATTTATCGGGTCAACCCGCGGGGTACCCGGGCCAAGTTGCACCCCTAGATACCATGCTAGCCTTGTATAAGACAAGGTGTCACTAAATTTACTATCATACCAGACTACCCTCATTCTTTCCTTATAAGGCAACTATATTGGACTGCTACTCTCCTAACTTAATGTAGCGTTAGCACCATTCCTTGTGTCATTATATCTTGGTAGCTAGTTTGGTATCAACCACATGACATGCCAACTATATGTATTGGAACTCGTAGCTACTATATCAGAAGCCATTAGTTCAACACATTAGTTCCAGATTTTGGCTCCGTACCCTAGACACTTATGAACTCTTCTTCAGAATTTACCAATTGACGAAAATTGGATTAGACAGGCCACACAACACATTAGTTCAACTCTTACCAAATTTTAAATAAATTACATTTTCCAACTCAAGCCACACTTGAGAGGACAGCAAAATTCTAATGACGTGGGCTGGATGTGTTAGGGTTGACTTAAATTTTGGGTAAGAAAAATTCAATCGCTGTGATGCTTAGCTTTTATTGATGCGACTTGGACGTTTATAAAATATCCGAATAGACCTAACTTATGTATCAAGCTTGTAATTTTCCAGTAATTGTGGGTGCCGACATATCATCCCAAGTTTTTCGAGAGTATTTAATAAAGATTTTTGTAGGAACGCATTTTTTTGAAAGAAAGAAAAAAGGGGTAAAAAAAGAGGAAAGAAACATGGTTGAGATGGAATCCGTGGCACTGGAAAAATGAAGACAGCTAGCGGCACCAAGAAAGTGTGTAGGGCCACATGTATACATGCTTCAAGCTCAAGCCAGGTTTCCATCTCCCGCTATTTTCTATATTTCTATTTGGTTGGGACTTAGCCTCCTGCGTAAATGATATACATCTTCTACATTAAGCCTAGCGCTCACATCCTTCCATTAACTCTATGTTTTTTTGTTATTAACTTGCTATTTTATATCTATTTTACTATTGGGAAATGATTTAAAAACAATGTTTGGATAAAAATAGGGGTTCGACTTGGGTAAGGACTCCATGGATACCCACTAACCTGACCCTAAATTAGGTAAAGCAGAGTCAAAAATTTTACCCATGAATACTGGTGGGATAGAGATCATTACTCAACCTCCTAAATAAGATAAGAATAGAATAGACATGCTGGGTACGTGGAACTAACATGGATATGTAAATAACTATAAATATGTATTTATAAATAAATATATATTATAGTTTCTATTTGCCCATTCATCAATAAATTATTGTTGGTTTAATTTTCTAATTTTTTATAAATTGTATAGGATTTGTCTTTATAATGATTGATGATCATCACAAAAATGCAGATAATGATGTTAATGTGATTATTAATATTATAGATAATGAGACTACAATGAATGCAGAAATAGGCGTAAATAGCAATGAAATGAAACTAATTATAAACTATAAAGTCTAAAATGTAAATGATTATTGCTTTATATTATTTAAAACAACTCGAAAAATATTTTTTCATATGTCATCGTTGATTATTGTAGGAACCAATTTATAACTGGAACGGGAACCGACCATATGAGTAATAGGTAAGATAGAATTAAATGTGCAACTTAGGTAAGGTACCCGTGGATACCCACTCACCCGACCCTAAATAAGGTGGGGTAGGGTAGAAAATTTTATCTATAAATACGGGTAGGATAGAAATCATTACCCAACTCCCTAAATAGGATAAGAGTAGGGTACATATGCTGGGTACCCAGAATTGACCTAGATGGATATTCACATAGGTACCGTAATCTGTAAATAACTGTAAATATATATATAAATAAATACAGTATATTTTTTATTCCCCATTCGCTAATAAATTATTGTTGGTTTGATTTTATTTTTTATTTTTTATAGGGTTCATATTTGTAATGACGGATGATGATAACATAAATGTGGATGATGATGTTGATGTGATTATCATATGGATAATGAGGTTGCAAAGAATGTAACAATAGATGTAAACAACAATAAAATGAAATTAATTATAAACTGTAAAGTCTAAAATGTAAATGAGTATTACTTTATATTATTTAAAGCAACAAAAAAATATTTTTTCACATGTCCTCATTGGTTGTTGCAAGAACCGATTTGGAACTGGAACCAAAACCGGAACTAACCTTATGTGTAATGGATAGGATATGGCATAGTAGGAACTGACCCTGTAGACAAATAGAGTAGGGTAGACTTTTTGGAAATAGGGTATGGTAAGGTAGACTACTATTCAAATAGAACTGATCAGAGTTGCACCCCTTGGTAGGATATAGTATGAACTGACCCTGTAAGCGAGTAGAATAGGGTAAGCTTTTTAAAAATAAGGCATGGGTAGGGTAGGGTATCGCCCAAATCAAACCGGCTTGAATTGCAGCTCTAGGTAAAAGTGGTTATACAATCTTTTTTTAATTTTAATTTTATTATTTTTCAGGAATGCTTTTATAAAACCAAGTTTTATAGAAGTGATTTCACGAAACTTTCTTCATTTTTAAGGTGTTGATGTTTCATACAAAATCTAATCTATTCATTATATTTATTTAGCCAGGAAACTAAGTTCATCCAAATATAATATATATATATAGACCACATTTGCTCAAGAAAAATACATTCATGTGTGAATTAAGGAAAATACCTAAATACATTTACATATGTATTAGAATATTGTAATACTTTATAGAATCATTTATCTATATTGTAATGATATTTTAGATGATTTAGATGTTGAAAATACCAATTAAAATTTGATACTTAACATCAAATCTTTTTATTGTGTTAATTCTACATGTTTGTATATAGGACTCCTAGACAGTAATGTTAGAAAAATAAAATGGTTTCTACGATAATATAAATAATACTAAATATAATAAATGGAGTGGATTTTCCATTAACCGTATAGACGTAAAAAATGGATAGGGTTCTATGGAAGAGGAATTTTATAAAAGTGTCCTTTTTTATTTTTAATATCTGCATTTTTTTCGATAATTAGTATCTATATTATTCAAATTATTCATCTACATGTAGGTAGTGACGTAGTCATGATGCAAAAATTCTCACGTTTTAAAAACTTATATTATTACAATTACTTTCAAATTTTGAACATTTGAATTTTCACTGCCAAACCATGTTACATACTTCAACGGATGATTTAGAATTTGGAAAACAAAGTTGGATTTGGACAATTCCTTATTAACGGGCTGTTTTGAATCATTATCCTGTTGAATGCATTGGGATCGCATTCTCAACATTCGGATCGCATTCGGATTGCATATGTAGCTAATTTTTTTATTCATATAATATATACTAAGAAGTAATTTATTTAGTCCGGGCTAAGTAAATAGCTCGCTTAGTTCACCCAAAAAATTTATTTAAAATACTTCTTTTGTTCTTTCGTCTACTTATTTATCTAAGTATATCTATCATATAAATTAAATTTTATCATTTTTGGATATATGTATATATTTTTTGAAATAAAATTTGGCTTATATATTAAATATTCTTAGATAAATAAATGTAGAAAGAAAAAAATATTTTAAATAGATTTTTTAAAATGAACTAAGTGAGTCATTTGTTTAACCTGGACTAACTGAATCATTCATTGTATATTTTTATATAAATTCCTCATATAAATTTGGTTGTATTAGATATATTTTAGCTATAGTTAATTATTTAATTATAAGTAATTAATTTTTTTGAGTTATGGCATTTGGTTAAACATAATCATTTTTACATTCAACATAACTAAAAGTATATTTATAGTAGCCATTAAAATTTAATTGCAAAGTGATCCAAGCATAGCCGGATGGTTTGACATTGGGGTGCATGCGTGTGGTGAGCAAATGACTGCATGTAAAAAGCGCCGCATGTACGCCGTCTCCTCGTTTTGTGACCCTGGCAGCACTTGTCGCTGAATTTTGAAAATAAAAATATGAAATAAATTTTAAAAATTTAAAAACTCATGATAGCATCATCTGAGTAAGCCAGCATATTTATAAAATATTTTTTAAACCACCAGTAAATCGCGAAATTTATCATCATCGTGCCTTCTATAAAGCTTCTTTCCGTTTGAGCTCTTATTTATTAAAAGTCTTAATTTAATATCATAATTAAATTAATATATCTTATTAACGGTAAAATGATCAAAGAGAGTCAATCAAATCTAAAACAGAAGTTGCTGTTGTCTCTCCCTCATCCGCCAATCTTCATCAAATACGTCGTGGCTATTCGGTTGAAATAACATTCCCCGTCAAACAAGCTTATTATATATAAGATTAATTTTATCAATAATCCGGAGGTACTTGTATTTTTTATTTAAGTTTTATAATCTATTGACAGAAGTATCTAATTTCCCCCAAAAAAACTGTGATATTATCTTCGACCAAATTGATAAATAATGAGATTTTATATACTCGATTACTTTCGAATTGAATTTCAGTTTTAAGTACTTTGAATAGAATTATCAAATTCAAATGGTAAGAGATGATCATTCAAAGGCAGTTTTCCAGGGAGGATCCAAGGAATGGAAGATGGTGTCAGAAGGAAAATGCTTGCGATTGGAAAGTTTAGCAGATGATGGGAGAAGGAAAGGAAGGGTATTAAGCCAAGGAGAGACAATACACCAAAATTACCCAACAGTGAGAAGGCAGTTAAAACAAGAAGAGAAAAAAGGAAACACATGGAAATAGAATGGGAGTGAGGGAACAGGTGGCATCCTAAACTACCATGCTAGTTTCTAACCTCCAGGATTTGAACCGGTGGACACCAACTCTTGGCAAAAGAGACATACTCGGACCAATATGCAGAACCAGTTATTAAACAGAAAGGTAACAACAATAGAATGAGCCTAGGAGAAGGACAATAGAAGAGGAACCAAAGAACATGGCTGAGGTTGCAACACCCAACACAAGGCAAACTGAAGGCACGGGAAAGGTTTGAATGGGCAGCGGCACTGGAAGCAAATGGAAAAGGCATGACTTTAGGCTCAGAACGGTAATGAGAGGAAGGGAAGATCGTGGATAGAAAGGAAATCAAACCAGAAGAAGTGATGTTATGCAGATACGTGCTCTGATGGGATGCCAAGTGAGATGTCAAACAGTAAAAGGGCAAAAGAGGAAATGAATGTGATGAAAATATGGAACCAGGTGATAGCTAGTAGGTGTGTCAATGGATTGAGGTGTATAGGTTAAAGTCTAATCATAATCCTAACTCATTTAAAATATTGCAACCTTAATTCGTTTATTAACTTATGTTGAGGAGATTTTGGGTTGGTTGGGTGGGGGACCTTAGCTTAGCCATCTAGCTAATGGCAAGCACTATGACATGCATGCTGTCTTCTCTATCCTCTTTGAAATAAACGATTCCTACCCTCTTAAATTCTCTTTCATTATATGGTGTTGATGGAAGGCAAACCCATGCAATTGAATAACACATACATATCGAACATTAACTACCAAAACTATTTCTACTCTGCAAATTTAATCCATCATTAGTATTTTTATACACAAAAGAGCCCAAGTAGATAGTGCAAATCAGACATTGAACATGCTAAGATGAATGGGAATACTAGTAGTAACATGGAGGGGTCATGAATGGGGTTTGATGCAATTCCAAAAAACTCATAATGGTGGTTCATGGAGGCCAAGTAATGGAGTCGTGAGGGCAAGTTAGAACCATTGTGGATGGAAATGTTTGCTTTGTAGGAAAGTTCTCCCAAAAGATATTATGAAATTTTCTATAAAGATTATTCCTTGATGGAATGAAAGGTTAGTTAGGTGATCCCTTTTCTATCCAACTGATCTAGGCATAGTCTAGTTGTAGTGGAAAGGGAATCTGTGCTCTTCAACCCTCTTACCTTCAAAAAAAAAATTAATTTGATCTTTTGTCATTATTTTGATATTTTAGCTTCACTTCTATAAATACTGGTAATGATCCTAAAAGTATAGGCTTGCAGGAGCTCCTATGAGGCTAACCTTATTAATTATTTTGTTTTTCATAAAAATGTTATCTTAAATGTATTTAATTAATGTATTAGGTTTTATAAATTTTGATGATGTGTACATATTTTTAGTGAATTTCAAAATCAAGGATTTTGGAGGTTAAAAGTGGCTTAAATATCCTTTAAAATATTTATTTTCAAAATTGAAAAATATATACTTTTCCAAAATTATAAAAATTAGTATATAAATTAGATGTACTTAGAATAATATTTTCATGGAAAATAAAAGTAAAAATATAAATCAAGCCAACCTCATAAGAGCTGTCATAAAGCTAACCTCATAAGATCATTATTCATTAACCATTATCAGATAGTTTTAACTTGTAGTTTTAATTTATAATATAACTTTGATACTTAATTTTATGTGTCAAATTTCACCGGACCAAACATGCTATTGCAAAAATATTTATTTTTTAATTATATATAGGCCCACTAAAATATTTTATTTTGTAAAATTTGACATTTAAAATTTTTTTTATATTTTATTTTGAATTTTAAAAATAGATAAAAGAGGTTTGATCTTCTCAGATCATTCTAAAATAGGATTACTTTAAACCAATCGAAAAAATGTTTTTTAAAAAAAAAATTTAGCTTTTTTACAAAGTTATTAATCCAAATCTATTTAATTTATAGATGAAGTTTTTACTTTTTTTTTTCAAAAATTTTTTACCATTTACAGAGTTGTATATATATTTTTAGATTTTTTAGCATAGGGGATTTTAGTCATTTTAAAATGACTAAAATACCATCTCCTTTAAAAATCTAAAATATATAAAAATGCTAAAATTTAGTTTTGAGTATTTTCATAAAAACATGAGCTCTGGCATTTCATTCATATACCAAATTTTATAATTTTTAGATATATGTGTTTTTATAAATTTCAAAAATTAAAAGATTTTCGAGTATCAAGTAATTTTCACATTGAGGAACTTAAATTTTAGTATGTGAATTAAATGGAAAAATTCCTTTCTTACATATAATATTTACCCCCTAATTCATTACAGAATCACAACATTTCATGAATTTATTTTATACTCATAATATTTCATCATGAATTCCTTTTATTCTGTGCCGTCAACACAACCATTATTTTCCTTATCAAAAAAACAATTTTACCCATTTAAAATTTTTAATTGAGACAATTCAACTTTAATATGACTTAACTGATTAAAGTAAAACATCAACACAGTATTAAATTATTCAAGAGGTATATTAAGATTGAATCATTTCCTTTAAAAAATTTTAATGAGACAAAATGGTCTTTTAATATAGTAGATAACGGCTGTATAAGTAGCATGATATAATAAGAATTTAGTAGAAAATGTTATATGTATAAAAGGAATTTGTGAGAATTGGGGATATATAATGAATTAAGTACAAATATCATCCGTATAGAAAAAATCTCCCAAATTAGTTATACTTGGGCATGCATTTTCATAAACATGCACTCTCTTAGTCCCTAATAGAATCATAAGTCCTCAAAGTATACTCGCACTACATTACTAGATGAATTTGGAACTTTAGCAAGAGAAAATGGGCAGAATATAATTTTAAACTATATTTAACCCATTTCATAACTAAAATGATCCGTCACAGATCACTGTTGGAATTTAACGGAAACATCGGAATTTTAGAAGTTCAGTTTTGCAAATACTCAATCTATAGGATTTAGTTTGCAAATTAAGCAAAATTGTGCGGCGTATTTTGTAAAAACCTTATTTATAGTTTCAAAATATATAATTCGCAAAGGTCTTCTCACTTACAGTATACTGGGCGTACGTTATAGTTTTAAAATAGATTGGGTGAGGAATTTTCTACAAACCTAATTTGGATTATACGACCAGCTGGTTGTTGCAGATTCAATTGGTTGTTGGGAAGAAAAAATACGGAACGGTCCAATCCTTGGAGGACGCTTCGCGGTCGGGTCAGAGCGGCAACTGGCAATTGGCAATTGGCAACTGGCAAGACAGAGACGGAGAAAGAGAGAGAAAAGAAGCTGGCTAGCCTGCCAGGGATTCTTCCGTCCCACTGATTTGGATTTTGGACAGGATGGACTACCGTCTTCAGCAGCCCCTGTATGATTTTTGAGTTGGCATGTCTCACGCGTACAATTTCTAATAAATAAATAAATAAATATCAACCCAGATCGAATAACAACATCCGTATTTTAGGGCACATTTGAACGGGTCAATGCCTGCGGGCACATTTTCCAAGGTCCTTATCAAACAGGCATATTTTTCCGCTTTTATCCGAAAATCATTTTTGTCCCCCTACCATGTTTATTTCAACTTTGCACTTACTATTTTAGATCAATCGTAAAATTTTGAAAATATTTTCCTTCTCGTTTCACACCTCACGGCACAACCACAATATTTTTCCGATCCATTTGACAACACATTTACTTGCAGAGTAATGCAGATTGCAATAGTTCGTATACTATTATAAAATAACAGTTCTTGATACAAGGTAGCACGCTATCTTTACGAAAAGACTGTCGAAGCAGGACAATTCAAAAACTATCCTGATCTACATTCCTCGGGAAGCAAATTCTTTCATCTCTTTATACTTTTTCCATTTTTACCTTTTTATTTTAATTATTTTTTAGGTGAATATTTCAACGCAACTAGATGCATTAAAATTTTAATGCATCTGGTTGAAATTTCCATTATTTAATATTTTTTTAAAATTTTGTATAAAACTCTTGATCTAAGTATATTTAATTTATAAACTAAATTTTACTATTTTTCGAACATGTGCATCTATTTTTTATTTTCAAACATAGGTACTTCAATACTTTTAAATGGCTAAAATATCTTTGTTTTCAAAAATAAAAAATATATATATAAGTTTTCAAAAATGATAAAACTTAATATATAAGTAAGGAACCTGACCTTGTGCACCCAGGTGCATTAAACCTATTTTAACTCATTTTTTATTTTTTAAAATTTTTTATATATCTGTTAATCTAAGTGTATTTAACATGTGTATCATTTTTTATCATTTTTAGATTATTTTATATATTTAATTTTTATTTTTAAAAATCAGTGGCATTTTAGGTAATTTAAAATTACTACAATACCACTGATTTTCAAAAATAAAAAATAAATGTCTAAAATACTCCAAAAATAGTAAAAACTGATATACGTGTTAAATATACTTAGATTAACAGTTATATAAAAAATTTAAAAAAATAAAAAAACAGATTAATGCACGCAAGTGCACTAAAGTTAAATACACTCGGGTGCACAAGATCGAAATCCTATAAGAAAATACACCTTGATGAAGAATTTTATTATAAAACTTTCAAAAAATATTTTTAAAATAGAATTTCTAGTGGGATACATTAAAATTTCAATGCATCCCAATGCATTGAAATAAAATCATATTTTACATAACTATTTTTCTTTGACTTTTATTATCATACAACACCCCGGCCCAACTCATTGGCCGTTCTATATTATTAAAAAAAAAAAAAAGGATGAAGGCTGGCCGTTAAATCCATGATGCTCAGGCAGAGTATGATACTTAATGCGCAGAAACACAAATGATAATAGAATCCAATCAGATTGGTTGAAGATCGCCTTCGAAAGCTACATGACCATTAGTTCTTTTTAGCCCCAATCCGTCTTCCAATAATGGTTCTTTATAGAAAGTTATATGACCATTAGCAAACTCATGTCTCAGGTGTGCACTGCTCTGCGCCTGCTATCATCTCTCGCAGTGTGTCGGAGTATCAGACCTAGGACGAGTTGTGGGCCCCTGGCGCTATCCCCACCATGCAATGTGTACGTGACTGTCCCACGGACGTGTTGGACGACGCGTATGTGGTTCGGACAGCCATTTAAATCGGCCGTGCGCTCAAGACGTGTCGGGTCACCTGGGTACGGTTCCATTCATTCTGGTTAATGATTCACGCATTGGCAGATTGCTTTTTTTTTTTTTTAAGATATTTTTAAATTTTAAAAATTATTTAGCATGTTTATTTATTTAAATTTTTTTACAAGTTGTATTGCAAGATCTTCTATTATATATATATATATATATATATATATTGTAATTTTTAAAATTTTTAATAATTACATATTCATTTTCAAAAGATAATATGTTAAATATTATAAATAGTTTAGATTTTAAAAATTAAAAAACAAGGATAAATATGGAATCCCATGGTAACTACTGAACATAAATTAAAATCCAATTCTATCATTTTAATAATTTATTGGTTTAGTAATCCAAATTTCAACTAAATCGAAAAATACATGGATCGGCATCATTTCAGGGTTATCGTCAACATTCTCCAGTTCATGTTAATATATAGTTTTACGTGAGGATGAATCTGTTTAAATTTAAGCCATACTGATGATGACGTGGCATTTAGAATTATTTACTCAGCTAAGAAACTTAAAGTGTACCTTTGTTTTAGCAACAAAAAAAAATCCAACAAAAACTTTTGAACATGAAACTCTGCCCTCTTCGTAACTATTATATTTTTTAGTTATTTTTCATTTTGTCTTCCAATATAACTATTCTATCTTTTAATCAGTTTTAGATAACTATCTATATAAATAGTTTATTTATTTTAACTTTATTCTCTTTACTCATCATTGTTACTTCTATCATATCACATTATTTTTTCCCAATTCAAAAAATTTTATGCCAAAAATATTTTATTTAAAATTTTATCACTTTCCAAATATATCCTAAAGGTTCATCTAAAATAAATTTGTATACGACCTCCATTTGATAAATATATAATATAAATAATTTTTTATTCAAATATCAATTTAAGCACTTTTAGGTCAGCATCTTCATTTATACAAGGATTTTATTGCTGTAAATTGATTTGATATTTAAACTATTTAAAATATTCTTTCTTTATGGATAAATGATTTTATTAGGTATTATAATGTTTAAACGCATTTCAGTATACATCTAAATGTTTTTACTATTTACACACAATTATATATTTTTAAGAAATATGCCCTGCACAATATTTGGACTAAAATGATTTTTGTGGTATAAAACAAATGATGACTAAAATGGTTTTCGTATGATAAAACAAATTAAGTTAAATATATAGGTTGAATTTTGATTTTATTATCAAAGTGGATTCTATCTAAAGAGCTTTCAACCAAAAATTTGTGTAAACCTGGTTCTTCTTAAATGTGGCCCAATATTAATATATTCAAATTATTTAATTACTATATGAATTTAAACTTTTTATTTAACATTTATTTCATCGAAAATATTCTTTTTGTAATGAAGAATAGAATATTCTTTTGTAATGAGAAGAATGATTCTATCAATTATTGTAGCATTTAAGTACTCATGTGAACATATCAAAGTAACTCTCCATGGTTTCTCATACTCACACGATACCTAATATGTCCTTGCATTTACAAGTGATTTTATATCTTTTTGAAAGGATAAGATGACTTTTGCGCAGAACTTAGATTTAATTTTAGATGAGTATCATAATTATAGAAATTATATTATTGATTTTTAACTTAACAGTCACGATGGGCTACATCAAAAGGTTCTACCTATTTTGGATTATTCAATTATAAAACCAAACCCATTAATTAAACTATATTTTGGCAAATTACAATTTATTGTTTTAGTCAAATCAACTTATCATGATAAAATTGAAAGCAGCCGGCATGTTTGAATATTATACAAAGAAAATTTTTGGTGTCCCACATAAGCAGTAACCTTCCTATTTTCTACAACTGTAGAAATGTTGGAATATAAAATTAAAATAGGAAAACAAAAAGAATGGTGTACAATGGTGGGTGTTGTCCGTAGGACGCAAGGTCCGACAGATGGTACGTATATTCAACGCTAATAATAATAATAATAATAATAAATTCTTTAGGGAGACAAGCCGTACTAGGTGTCACACCGTCCTCGCTGCACATTAACTTTCGTATGCAATGATTCAATCAGTACACCCGTTTTGGGGTCTGTTTGGTATTCCATGAAAACGCGGTGACGGATTTTTGCGCCCGTAAAAGTTGTCTTTTCAGCGTAGTAACGATCATGAATAAGGGTGTGTTTGTTTTATATGAAAAAGTGTCAACTAAAACTTTTCTATCTAAAACTTTTCACTCTCCATAATTACTCTATTTTTTAATTATTCTT
>JAXCLR010000073.1:25371340-25400263 GCA_035584095.1 Annona squamosa | reverse complement strand
CGGGTTTTTCTTCGGAAACCCTGCGAATGAAAAGTTTTACACGATTAGACATGTTTTTGTAAATACCAAACGGACCCTTGATCTCAACTTTTGCGTACAAACCTCCTTTCTCCGCACGTGTATAAGAAACTTGCGGACGTTTGGTCGCGTAATGAATTATGAAATAGCGTGTAAATTAGAAATATAAATATTTTAAAAATTATATGAATATATGAAATAATAAAGGTAAATTTAGAATAGATAAGGTACTTGTAAAAATGAATAATTAGAATATGGGAAACCAAGGACGTCAATTACCAAATGTGCCTTTAAGTACGGTTGTAAAGCATGATAGATTGATAGTAAATATGTTCCAAAAGTGAAAAATTAATATAATATGATTGAGATAAAATGAAAGTAAATAAAATAATTTATGTTAAAACGATTAAAATATGAGTGTTCAAATGGGGAACATGCGGTAGTTTTAGGGAGTATTTGGCAACAACGAAAAGTTTTCACTTAAAACTTTTCGTTCTCCACAACTCTTCTATTTTTTAATTATTTTTTTACATCTTTCTATACAAATTACCCTACTTTTCAATCATTTCTACATAATTACTTATACAAATAACCTATCTATTTTAACTTTATCCTCTTTACTCCTCATCATTACCCTTATCATATCACATTATTTGACAACTTTTATTTTTCAAAACTTTTCACCAAAAGTTTTATTCATTACCAAACACACCCTTAGTTTTTTATTTTTTTTCACCGTTACATGGGCCTTTTATATATATAACTTTTACATTTGTTATATTTATAAATATTATAATTGGAATTTAAAAAAATACTGCTTATGTGCATATGAGATATTTTTTATTTTTTTATTTTTAAAATTTTAAATAAAGTATTTAAAAGAATTAAAATGTAAAAATTACATATACGAAAAATATTGTGCTTGTGCCCACATATAAAATTGAAAAAGTTTCTTTTAAAAAAATGGGGCAGTACACCGGCTGCATTGAAGCGCCCATTATTTAAAAGGAAATGCTTCAATGGTATTTAAAACGCCTAAATATTTATCGCCTCATTTTCGCTTAAATCAATGTTCCAGAGGAAAACGAGCAAGATTCAGGAACCTTATCTGAATCCTGCTCTTTTACAATAAAAATATTAGCCTTGCAAGGAAATTTGCCCTTGGAACCTACTTTTTATCTCATAGAATTTTGGGGTCCACCCTTTAAATGCGAGTTGTTCCCAATTTTATGTTTGTAACTCTTTTTTAAAATAATAATAATAATAATAATAATCATCATCATCATCATAAATGGTCTCCTACCAATTACTAATTTACGTCAACTCCGTGAATCTTTTACTGCGATTCCTAGTATATTTATTTTATGTTCTTAAAATAGACCAAAACACTTCCATGGTCTTACACTTTTTTATTAGCTTCATTTCCCTTTCTAAATTTTGATATGATCTTGTAGTTTGATAATATCAGTCTTTCCAATTAATATATTTTGTCCATCTTGACTTCCAATAACTAAGTAGGCGTAAGCATCTTAGTTTTTCTTTTTTGTTGCTTATATCAATGTTTTGGGCAAATATTATCTCCATAAATTTTCAAAAATTTCAAATATACCAATATATTATGCCTCAAATTCCACTTATTCCTATGCCGTTTGGAATTTGTTAAAGGTAAAACGATAAAAACGTTCATCCCTAATCATGATTTTATAGATAGAAATTTACATTCAAATGAATTTTTAGTATTTTTGCAACTATAAAATTATATATTAGTTAAATGTAAATTTTTAATTTTGACTTAACTAACCTCAAGTTATATTAGTACTTAGGAATATTCATCATTTTCCACGGGTGCTAACAGTCCTTATAACAGATCTCTAACGATGTAGGTATAAGTAAAATTTTAAGCAAAATACGTGGATATATTTAGAATTCTTGAAAATTGTGGAATTATGAATAAAATTCGTAGTATATACGAAATTTTTCATAATTTTTAAATTGCTTGTTTTTAATTTTATCTTTTTTTAAAAAAATTCTCTCTTTCATCTCACCATCTTTATTTCAGTAGACATGCTTTATCCCATTTAACTTCCTAAGCCCATCTTGATAATTAAGGAGAAATTCAACCAAACACAATTTTAATTAATTAACTATTTAGTAAGATGTGAATGGTGGAAATGGAATGAATATGATAGAAATAAAGTGAGAATAAATTAAATAATTTAATTAAAAATATGATAAAATGATTCAAATTCAGAAGTTAAAAAAGGAAAAGACAATTGGTTAACAGACAAGGTTGACTTTTCACATTCCCATTATTAGCAATTTTCCATTCCATTCATATAATACCAAACACTAACTTTTTAATTAGTTACCCAATAGCCTAAAAATTATCTCAATCAAACATTTACATCATTATCATCATCATCAGTCATTTTCACTTAGGTGAGTCGACTACATGGATTCTATTGCGCGATTCTTGAAAATTAAAAACTAAATTTTTCAATAATTTATAATATTTTTAAATCTTGTTTAATTACTTCTATTCATTTTTTAAGGTTTTTCTCTTATTCTCTTACCACCTTCTACTTAAATAGACTCTATCCTCCTAACCAGTGTCATTTCAAGTTTCCTTTTAACATGACCAAATTATCTTAATTTATTTTCTCTCATTTTATCACAAATTAGTCTCACTTTTAGATTTTCTCGAATTATTTTATTTTTAATTTTATTTTTTCTTCTTTTACCACTCATTCATCTTAACATTCTCATTCCCGCTATATTTATATTATGTATATATTGTTCTTTAACTGCTCAACATTCTGCCCGATAAAACATAACAAGTCCTATCGTAGTCTTATAAAATTTTCTTTTTAATTTGATTGGAACTCGACAGTCACATAAAATTCCTGACATACTTCGTCATTTCTTCCATTTTGCTTGAATTCTATGCATTATATCTTTCTTGATTTTTCCGTTCTCTTAAACTATTAATCCTAGGGAACAGAAGTGATTAGTTCTTATTACTACTTAATCTAAAATATTAATTGGTTCCTCATCCAGGTTCTCACTATTATTAAAATTGCGTCTCATATATTTAATTTTTATGCAAATAATTCTAAAACTATTAGATTCTAAAATATCTATCCACATATTTAATCTTAAATTTAGTCATTCTCAAGTTTCAACTTTTAGAACAATATCATCTGCAAATAACATGTACTAAGATATTTCTTCTTAGAGATATCTAGTAATTTCATCTATTACTAAGGTAAAAAGACAATTACTCAAAGCTGAGTCTTGATGTAAATCTATTTTAACTGGAAAAATATTAGTATCTTCACTTATGGTATTCACATTTGTAACAGCCCTTCCATACATATCTTTAATAACATCAATATATCTGTTATTAATTCATTTCTTTTTCATCACTTGTCATATTAACTTTCTTAGTACTTGATCATATGCTTTTTCTAAATCAATAAAAATCATGTATAAATTTTTTTTTTCTTTCTATACTTTTCAAATAGTTGTCTAAGTAAGAAAATCGCTTTAGTGATTGATCTTCCTGGCATAAAAGCAAATCAATTTTTTTAGATGTATTAGTTTCCAGTTAGTCTATGTTCGATTACTATTTTTCATAATTTCATAGTATGGTTCATTAGTTTTATTTCACAATAATTTACACAATTTTTAAAGATCTCCTTTATTTTTCTAGATTGGAACTATATTATTTTTCCTTCATTCACTTGGCATTAATTTTATTTTTATAATATTATTAAAGAAATTTGTTAACAATGTTGCACCTGCACCTCCCGTATACTTCCATGCCTCAATTCGTATATTATCTTGGTCTAAGGCTTTTTCTGTTTTTATTTTTTTAGAACTTTCTTTACTTCAAATATTCAAATTTTTAAAAAATAATTGATCTTCCTATTTTCTTCTCTATTTAAACTAACATTTAATGTTAAATATTGTTATGAGGTATCATTTAGTAAACTATAAAAAGAGATCTATCTAATTTTTTATAAGAAAAAAATCTATTTAGCTAGAATTGGTCCCAACTTGAAAGTTATCAAATGTTTATCTCATTTCTGGAATAAGATATTTGCTATAACCAAATCATATGCTATAGCAAAATCCAAAATGGCATTCTCTATTTCATTCATTATTCTAAAGCCGAAACCTCCATGACTTCTCTCGTATCATACATTCTCCTTTCCTACATGTCCATTTAAATCTCCATTTATTACAACCTTTTCTTGGTTAGGTATCCTTTGCATTATACTATCTAAATCATCCCAAAATTATTTTTTAATTCTGTCATCTAATCTTACTTGTGGTGCACAAGCATTAATCTCATTTATGACTTTTACACTTAATATAAGTTTTATTTAAATAATTCTAATTCTATTATGTACTCTATTGACATCTACAATTTTATCTATGAATTTATGTTCCACTATTATCCCTATGTCATTTATATTACCATCCTTTCCTACATACTATAATTTGAATTCATTAATCTCTTTAGCCTTCTCTCCTTTCCACTTAGTCTCTTCAAGGCACGCTTCATTAATTTTCTCCTTCTCATAACATGTACTACTTTCATACTTTTCCTTAAAAGAGTCCCAACATTCTATGAGGCAAAACAGACCTTTTGTTTTGGTACCACCTCGTTCCCTAAACCACGTTCAAAAGGCATGATAGCCTTTGTCGGCTTCTCGCGACAACTGAACTTTGTTGTGGTGTGTCACTTCTAGAGAGACTCCTTAGCATCCCTTACCTATTTCTCACTACATCCGGGTCCCGATATAACACGTCGCTTCTAGAAAAATGTCCTAGCAACCCTTGCTCATTTCTCACTATAGTCGAGCTCTGTTGCAATGTGTCGCTTACAGGGGATGCCATAACATTAATAGCTTTTAACATATTTTCATAATCCACAAAAGATATGACGGTGATTTTTATAGCACTAGCTACCAGCCTAACATGTCAACCCTTGTTTTTTTATCCAGACTTGGGATCGGCAATAAGATAAAAACTCTTATTGGCACGGTTACATAGCACACGGAATTCAAATCATTTTACGATGATTCACTTAATATATGTATACATATCCACAAGATTTTTTTTTATTCGAATTTTTATACAATGCAACAATTGATATTACAATCAAATACATTTACAACTCTCACAAAATGTAAGAAATTTTTCCTGCAAACTCCTACACTAGAGAAAACTGGTATGAAAACCCTCATACCTAGGAGAATTGTAAAACCTCACGACTCGCGTGACGCTTGTAAAATTAACACTCACCCATGAGGGGTTTCGAACCCACACCAACTCCTTGGGAGCTTCAACAGGTCACCACAACACCTAATGCATCGAGGCCCATATCCACAAGCTTTTAATTAAACATACTTTCAGAATATTCCTCCCTCGTTATGATAGACTTTAACGAAATTTTATGATGTTTCAATTCTTGAGTTGATCGATTAATTAATTTCGTTGGTTTATATATTGAATAATTTTTATTTTACATATAATTTTATGCTTTTTAAAAGGTACTGCCCCCACAAGTATCCAATACAGATATTTTGAGTATGTTAAAGCATTGCTAATAAATATAGTATTCAGATTATAGTCTCTTAAAGATTAATTTAACCTTAGGGAATGGTGTTATTATGTTCATAGTTGGAAATAGAGCACGGCTAACCATGGTGTGATAGTCTGTTCATTTCATTTTAATTTGGTACGCACCACTCGAAGAAAGTGGGATCCTCTCAAAAGATGGATGGTGGAATCCTCTACGATAAGTAACTAACGGTACAAGTATACTCTCTCTCTTTCTCTCTCTTGCATTATTGCAAATTGCTTATCTGTTTTGCTTTCCATGGGTAACAGACATTTTGATTCTGTCACCAGGGAATGCCTTCTTACACGGAGATTTGGGGATTATTGTATTGACTGGGTGGGTGGGTAGTCGCTGAATGGGGATTATTTCACCTCCTTCTGTTGTACTTGTTCTTTTCTTGTAAACATGTGCAAAGTAATCATATGGGAAAATTTTCTAGGACTATGTATTACGCAACAGTCTTTCTTTTTTACTTGGTCTTTTCCTGGGGGCTATTATTAGATACATGGTTGTGATTATGTGATGGCTCATAACCGGCCTCACAAAGATGTAGATTCTTGTAGCCAGCCCAGCCCAGCCCAGCCCAGCCCTAATCCTAAACCTTTAGTTGTCAAAATGGCAATGGAATACTTAAAATTTCAGGTTAACAACTTTTTGTTGGTAATTTTTTACTGACAGATCATATAAGAACAGATTGAGTTCAACTCAACCTTTATCTAAAAAATATGAAGCGCATAATTTCAGTTAACATGGCAGCGAACCTCAGCTAATAATACATACCTGGTTTTGGGCTATTTTCAATTATCCAGCTAGGTGAATTTTCCAAGCGATGATTGAAGGAAACAGAAAAGATAGGAATGTTGGTAGCTTGGATGTTTGTGGTATGTGAAGAGAATCCTGGATTGCAACTTTCCAACATTTGATTGAGCATTTCCAAAAGCAAAGATGCTAAATATGCTAATGCACCGACTATATATTATCACATTATTAAGCTCAAGTAATGTGCCGATAGGGAATGCACTTCGTGTCAACAGAATCCATTGAAAAATGTAATGTAACTTGTACACATGACACACATTCGTCTACAATCAATAATTATTTGTTCAATCAAAGAGAACACCAAAAACATGTGAAGGATAATGAATTTGTTGCTGTTCAACGTGCGTTTATGCGGAAGTCGTGCGGGAAACTGAAGCAAACCTGAGAATTCCGCTTCTCTCTACTTTTTAGCCGCCAATATGAAATTATAAATCCACTAACCCTCAAGAAATACCGAAAATATTATACCGAAAATATGGAACCAGGCTTTTCGTCCATCTAATGCGCAGCTAAACGAAACCTCAATCTCTTCCCTTACGAGATGAATGAATTCATCGTACAACAGACAATCTTCCGTTCCAAATGCATTCATTTAATTCGATAACGAATTTCAAGCTGCTTTTTGGCTTCCTTGGGCCCATCAGATGTCTTGTACTTGATGATTGGAATCCCTAGTCTCACGTGCAGTGTTTGAGATAGAAATCGACTAAAAATCTGCAATCCTAGTCCAAACATGCAAGACAAACAAGGACAATTTTTATTAAAAAGAAAGAATATATATATATCATTCCTATTTGTCCAATGGAAACCTCTTGAAAGCACTAGGGAAAAACCATAAGAACATCCAAGAACAATTTAATAAACGCAAAATACAGATGTATTAGGAAATGATGCATGCATGGAACTTGGAGAAGAGCAACAACCCTACGCTACAACTTTCCAAAACGAAACAAGAGAAAAACACCTGAAATGAGGGATGATGAGAGAATGCATTGTATACATAGCGAGGATTATTCTTTCCCTAGCTTACAGCACCCGTACAGACTACATAGATATAAGGCTATCATACAGGCACCTGATACAAATGTTGAAATATTATTATTTTCAAAAAAAAAAAAATATATAGAAACTCCGCTTGGCACGGGATGGCTTCTCAACCAAGTTCACAGCCAGTTCAACTGGCCTGATAAACATGAATGATACATCAAAGCTGTAATAGCTCCAGTCGTAAAAGAAACCCATTAATAATGGTTTCAAATCCAGGATTAACGAGCGAAAGGTATCATCTATTGCATCCATACTTCATCATGACAACAACTTCAACCCGCAGAACAGCAGTTCTAGAATAATGCGCAACACACGTATTGGCTTAACATTACGTTTGAAAGACAGAGCCCTGCCTCAAGAAAGAAACTGAATTCCTAGTCGCCGATAAGGGGGAAAAAAATTTTGACTCAAAAATCATTTGGCTGAGCATTAAAAACGTCGAAAGAAATCACCAGTAACTCTTAATTTGCTCATTCATTCAGCCTGGGTTCCCAGTAAATATTCTGTACATGCCGGGCTGGTTACATAGTAGCAGCTAAGCTAGAAGCTCTTCTAGTGGACGCCAATTAATCAATCAATAATCCAATGGCTCAGGAAAACAGAGTGCTCCTAATTAGGTTGAAGAGAGACACTTTACACATCACAAGAAAACCTCGTGCAACAAAAACATACCCAGAAGACCCCAATCTGTACCAGAAATCTATGGTGGGAAGGCCAAGGGACAACAAGAGAGAACCACCAATACCTGTCAAAATATTTTACAAAAGAAAAGAGACCTTAATAGTGATACAACAGGCGAACCTGCACAAGCCCAGGACCTTTCTCCGGATGTCATCTTGACTTGGAAATGCACTTTCCACGCCTGGCCAATCCTCCTCTCATATGTAGACATTTTTTACATCATTTGGGCCAAAACATGCAGAGCAAATGGGACATCTCCGCTGGCGGCTCTCAATGATTCTTTGGACACAGGGGCCACAGAATAGATGGTAGCACTTGGTGATAACCACCTGACGAGCCAAAGGAGGAAACATAAAGTCAACCAACAGTAAAATGACAGAGAAGCAAAAGTAGCATAGGCAAAAATCCCTCTGTCAATGTTGATAGATCCTAGTGTTACTGGGCATCATATGATGAATTTGGACGACCAGAAAAATCAGAGACTAGATGGGATCCAACAAGTCATTGCTATTGCATACAAAGTTGACTCCAATTAGTTCATCCTTCAGAATCTAATTGCTACCCTTTAGTGTGGTACCAGTTGGTAATCCCCTAGTCTTAACATCCTTGATGAGTCCTGTGGTATAAAAGAAAACTAGATTATTTTTTAAAAATAAGTCTAACGAAAAAATGAAAATAAAAAAGGAGAAAAAGAAGAATATTTAAAAAAGAAAGAAAGATGGTAAGTCAAGAAAGATAACAGGGGAAAGAATGAAAATGGAAGTTTCCATTCTAAAATACAAATCAAGTCAGAGCAACTTTGCCAACCAAAGTTTCCATTTTTCTCTAACCTGCTGATTGTGTTAGTAAGATTCAGTTAAAACAGACCAATTTGCACCCCTAATAATGATAGCCTATATGCATGAACAATAATGACAATGTTAGAAGACCAATACCCATGCATCCACTAGGATTTTCCAGAACTGTCTTGCCAAATGACCCCCTATTCAACAGCCACTTCAAATTTAACATTGAAAAGCAGCAGAAAGGTGAGCCCTTACCTCCTTCTGTTTGTCATGGCAGACTCTGCACTTCAGTAGTTCCCTATATTCTCTAACTTCTTCTTGAAGCTTTTCTAACAATAATGTACCATCTGTGTGTGCAGTAAGGCGTGTAGCTTTCCTTGTAACAACATCCAGCTCTTCTTCTATTCTCTTCTTGGTAAACCTGTTGACATCAAAGAGATGATCATGAACTACCTCAACTCAAGACTGCCAAGCAAAAGAAAAGCAGGCGAAATGACTACCTCTCATTTTCTAGTTCTATCTGCAGCTCAGCAATATCCAGTCTGTTTCTCTCAACTTTATATTGAGATTCACTGAGACGTTCTCGCAGGTGCTGAGTTTCTACCTGTACATCCAACAACCTCTTTTTTGTATTTTCCAAAGCAAGTGAACTTTGCCAGGCATCCTCTTGCAGTTTACCAACCTGCTCTGAGCAAATCTTCAACTGCAAAGGAAGTATGTATCAAACATTCATAAGATCAATAATCCATGTATTAAATGGACTTCGCGGCATACCAATGTACAAGTCTTCAAAGGGTCTAGGAAGGGCAAGATTTATGTGTCAAACAGACTGATATAAAGAAAAGCTACCTGCTCTTCAATCTGTGCTGCTCTCATCTCATACAAATCAAGAGATGCATTAGCATATTGCATCTCCCTCTCCATAGTTTGTTTCTCCATCTGTAAAGTACACTGCAACTGTCTTGCCTTCACACCCTCTAACACAAGCTGCAACAGAAGAAGCCAAAGTCAGGAGTGTACAACTGTAGTCCACAGCATATATTAGAAGAAAGAAGATAACAAGCTAGTTATGATCGCAGACACACGTGCACACGCACACACACAAATGCAAGTGGAAACAAGCAAATACATGCTGATTCCCATTCAAGAACTAGAATGGGAGGGGATGCATGCATGAAGGCATGTGACCATGAATTGAAGATTTTCTTTATGACGTTTGTTTCCAAAAAATAAATGTACATAGCAGAAAAAATGCAAATTCCCTTCAATTTTATAGAAATCTGATACCAACTACAATAAAAGCTTCTCACCGAAAGATGGCTGCTCAAAACAAATCACAATTCAATCACTTTAGTACGAGTGCAACTCAAGCTCATGAAACTCAAATAATTCACAACTCTAACCCTAAGTCTATTTATAGAACTTAAACTCTAACCTTATTTGTAAAAATCTAAACCCTAATCCTATTTGTAAAACCAAGTTTGGGATGGAATTCAGGTTGACAAATTTTCTTTTGGTTTAAGAGTGACAGGTTTAAAATTACATGAATAAACAATAACCACAAATCACATAAGCAACACCGCCCAAGTCGCCCCCCTACACGTAGATTTTCCAAATCATAATTTTTTTTTATGCATCAAATCATAATTTTAGATTTGCTGGAATTGTAAGATGCTTTCTCCAATGAATTAAAAAGGCACATCTAACTAAATTTCCTCAATGGGAAAACCTGGATCTACATCTCTCCAGGTTTTCTACATTAGTAGAACGAATCATTCATTCTTCTCTAGAGAAATGAATCATTCATTCTCTAGAGAACAACCTCAAAGAAAATGAGACTCCATTAACAAAATATCGTGCAGAAAAGTTTCTAAAGGGCAATGAATGTAGTTTCTAAGGGCATGTTCTGGATCATGATACACAACCCCACTCTTTCTATTCCCAATACTACTTTTCTCATTTCTCAATATGCGACAACCCCTTCTCATCCAAATCCTATTCCATTGTATGATTCAGAACAGGCCCTAAAATGAAACAAATTAAAATTGAATCACCTTAATATTGTAGTCATCTCTCTCTGTAATTTGTTGCAATAAATGTTGGTTTTGAGTTTGCATGTCACCATAGGCTTGCCCAATTGACTGCATGGAATAGACGTCAAAATGAGACCTGAATTATATTTCCTGAACTTTCATTATCAATCTGGAAAGGGCAGGGAGTAGAACCTCTATCTCAGATAAATATGCTTCTCCTTCCTCGTGCTTGGATTTTAGGACTTCAGACAGACTAGATATATCCCTGATTAAGTCAAAAAACAGTCATATTACAAAGTCTCCATACCAAATGGATGCAGGTGGACGACTAAAAGACCAGATTGTCATCAAGAATCCAGAACTCCACTCATCAAGAATGTCACAAATGTTTAGTTTGATGGCCACACCATACCGCCCATTTGCAATATCATAAAACCTGTGTACTTGTGTGCTTTTTAAAAATTATTGGACAAAAGACAGGAATTGCATGCTGTATACAATAATACAATAATTTCAATAGATAAGAACATACCATAAAAGTTATGATTTGAACTGTACTATTGTGCAAGCTCAAAATCACAGTACTGCCATCCCAAGACACTTGACAATTGTCCAAAACTTCAAAAAGACTAAACAACGTGGTAGAACATAAGTGAAGGTCAAACAGCTGGAAAGAACTCCTACATTGGGAGTTCCTCAAGTTAAGGTCCTCTCATCTTTTGGAAGGTTAAACAGTATGTTGGATGAGTCACCACCATATTGAAAATTATGGTGGGAAAAGGGATTTGTGAAAATTAAGTATGTTGGATGAGTCACCACCATTTTGAAATTTATGGTGGGAGAAGGGATTGGTGAAAATTAAGTGGCGCAAAAGAAAAAGGGTACTATTTGATTATTATATTTGGTTCCATAAGCCGATTAATATAATACAGATTGTGTTATAAGTGCACAATATTTGACAGAAATTGCAAAAGACAACTTCACTATCAGAATTTTATTTTTTTTATTTTTTTTTTTTGAATTCATCTTCAAGGGTGCTGGTTGACTGGTGATATAACAGCTGAACGGAAAGTGAATACATTGATCTCAGATCTTCCATGGTATGTTTATTTTAGATAGAATTATTACAGTTTTGCAATCAATAGGAAAGGAGAATTGCGGTACTGGGAGATAAATTAACAAGAATCCATTGGTAAAAACCAAACAGCTGTGTTATCCTCAAGCAAAGGAACAAAAATGCCCCTAACCAGCAAACTGATCTAAGACATGATAATTCCAGAATATACAAAGACGAATTTTATTGCTAACCTTCCAGAAACTTCCAGTCTCTGCCTCAAATCAGCAATCTCAGCTTCAGCAGTAGCTAATCTTTGTTGGCATATTGCTTCTGCTTCATTAGCAGCTTTAACACGCAATTCTAAACTGTGCTCATCCAGAGAAGTCTTAAGACTCTGAACATGTGCCCAAGCTTTGTACTCCAAGTCCCTGCACTCAATGATATCCCTGTAGCAAGAATGAAGGATAGTCGACTTCTCACACACACTATAACAACCTTCTATACAGAGTAATCTGCTGGACTTTTGCCAATTTTGAGCATTTAAAGGTTGATAATTAGTACTAATGTTTACAGGAGCTTAATGCATAAGTTAAATGTAAACAAATAAAGTGTTGCAGCTTTGTGCATCAAAAGAAGTAAATAGTCAATGGCATCCAGTATCTTCAGTGTTGCATGGGGAAGACTACGCTCAACTGTTTCCATAAAGCCCAATCATAGTATGAATGAGAATGGGATGGACGAATGTTTCCAAAGGAAAAAAAAAAAATTCATAAATTTCACAATACAATGAATTTGTCAGTTGACAGTAAAAATTTAATCATCTCTTATTACCATATGAACAATTTTCGATGTGTTAAAAAAAGATGAAATATCACCAACTTCAGCAAGACAAATTAACCTAAAGGAATAAAGGCACTATCACCAGAGACTGCTGAAGGCTGCTTTCAGCAGTCTGTTTTAAGTAAGCATAATGCTATGTCATACTCTATTCGAAGAAGAAAAGAAAAGTGGCTCCATATTCTTTCAGGTGATTATCTTATGTTAAAAATTCTGCTCCTCAATGGAGACTGGTACCCAGGCACGAGTGACCCATTCAGAATCTTGCAACAAACATTTGGAAGGCCTTTAGTCATTTCGAAAAGAAAATAGGTTCAACAGGCTTTCACAGGATTATCTGATCCTACAATCCTAAGTGTTGATAGAGACTGCTACCAAAGGTACCATGACCTTTTGTCAGTGGGAGCAAAGTTTATGCATGATTTTTAAAGGTTTATATATATTTAAAATGTTTTTTTATTGCACTTTCATATAAAAAATTCAATTGGGATGATATTTGTAAGTGTATATTTATATTTTTATTGGCTCTATAAATGAAAAAATAAAGTAACATATCTTCGCATTAAAGTCTCCTATTAGCATAACTATAATATAACTAGTAAATTCAATATTTCGAATTTCCAAACAAGATTTCGCAAATACAGCTATCAATCTATCATCTTCAAAGATTTAAATTAAAAGAAAAAAATAGCATACTTTTTCAATAATGATACATGAAAAGCTTCCAAACCTTTTCAAGTTATAGAAGAAAGAAAGGAAACGAGAATACAACGGAGTTATTGACTATCAACTAAATTTCTAAAATCAAAAATAGTAGGTGAACAGTGAAAGGGAAATAGGAACAATGAAGGGAATGTTGAGAAGAGAAGATACTAATCCATCCTCGAAAGACTCAATAACAATTTTAACTTCTAATAATTAATTATAGAAATTAAAAGCATGTAATTTTTATTTATTAGATGCCAATTATTTTGATCGCCAATAACATCATATTTAACTAACAATTAATTTTGTAAAAATTCAAAAAGAATATTGCTATGATCAAGAAATAATGGTAAAAGAAACCAAGTAGAGAATAAATTCCACCTGCTGCAATAAATTCTAAGTTTTTAACCTCTGGGAGCAATAAATTTTAAGCAGTGGGGGCAACTCAAGAAAAATATGGTACTCCACTGGAGTGAAATATTATATAAATTAATATTCTTAGAATTTCCATGAGGACAATTGCCCCCCCAATGAAGTACACGTGGATCCATCCCTGGAACAGACCCAAGCAGCACCTCATCACAAACATTTGGAAAGCCACAAAGTACTAATTACAGGAGAAGTCAAACATAGGAATGGACAATTTATCTGCCATACTCCAAAAAGAAAGTAGCTCCATATGCTTTCAGGAGAGTATCTTTTTTTTTTTTTTTTTTTTTTTTTTAATCTGGCCCCGGTTCGATGACCTAGGACAAATGCTGTCACCAGGTCAAACCAAGGACCTCGGGCATCTATGCCCAGGATGTTAACCATAACACCACCTTTCAGGTGAGTATCTTATACCAGTATTTTGGACCGTGATAGAGCGTTGGAAACTGATACCGAAGAGACCAATATCCACGAGACCCATTCAGGATCTTGACAAAAGCATTTGGAAGGGCAGTAATTCTCATTTCCCGGAGGTCCAGTCAAACAAACAATGGGAAAGCATCAATGATTCAGCAATCAAATTCATTCAAGTAGGCATTATTATGTAGTTCAGCATAGTTATAAGGAACATTGGGAATGAATCTGCTGTTTGATAAAAGTTCGTTTGGCTAGTTCTTTTGCTTCCTTTTTTTAACATTTAACACAATGGAAAAAAAAAATGTGTTTCAAGACCTCGACATTGCAGTGTGAGAAGAAGTCCTCAGAAGAACATTTTTGCAGATGCAACAGGGATGCTTGCACAGAATGTTGGTAAAGCTTGATGGGTACAAATTGGTCCCTTCAGATATTAAAACTGGTGACTAGGCTACAGGTATACTGTTCTTAGCCTTCAGACTTTTAAAAAACCACACCATTTAGCAAGAAACCATCAATTATAGGTCTACCGATGATGTTGCCGCTTTCATTGAGTTAAAATTGCATGAAGAAAATAGTTCCAATAGATGCAACATCATCATCATCATTATCATCATCATAAGCTGTTTCCCAGCTATTAGGCTCAGCAGGTGCACCAAATAAACAAATTCATAGATTTTCAATAACTAGTTTGCAGATGGATTTTCTTTTATCTTTTCTTCCCTTTGGCCGAAAACATCCTCCAACTTAAATAATCAACTTTTAAAATGGATGGGTTGAGTTGGCTTCAGCTAATACAAACCCTCCCTGGGCTATGGATTAGAGTATCCAAGTATGAACTGAGGCGCCAAACACATTTTACAAGCACACCAACAAAACTAGCCTGTGCATATAAAAGAACAAATACATGGGAAAAAAGGAAAATAGTATATGGGGAAAAGACTACCAGCACACAAAAGTCATACGGAAATCCTTGAATTATGTACATTTTGAGATACTGAATACAATAAGGCAATGCATTAGTTCTAACCTGGAATCAGTGGATTCACGTCTATACATTTCTAGAATTAGCTTTAGCTCCTGTTCACTATCTTTCAGATCCTTGACCTGCATCACTAAAACACCTCTTAATAATAATAATAATAATAATAGTTGGTTGGGTTGCAAATCTAGTCACACACCTTTGAACAAACAGCCAAACCCATCTTAAAAAGCATTCTGATGGACAGAATATAAGAATGCAGCACTGAAAACTAAGGAACTGTGAAGTATTTGTCTAATCAAATCATATTAAGACAAACCATTGATTTCCTAATTAATCAACCATTAAATTCGTTAAATTATTAAATTTGACAATTATTTTTGTGCAGCTCAATTTGCAATACCTATCTATTATACCCTCATCCACCAATCATTACCAAATTTAGCCTTAAAACTAACTATGAAAATTCTCCATTACTCTCTTTTTTCAAAAACCCTAAAGAATAGCAGGTTAACAATTCAAATATGCATTTTAAAGTGAAGAGTTAGCATCCAATATTGTCATTCAAAGAATCATACAATTTGAGTTAAATCAAACAATATATGTATTTGCCACAGATATAAAATACATGGATATACTCAAATAAACTAACTAGCACATTGTCATCAAAAGTTCTGTAAATAAATTTTTGCTTTGTCATATCCACATACAAAATTTTGCAAAATCCTGCAGGATTACTAAACCACCTAGCAGTGAGGTACACCCCTACTTTTTTTTTTTTTTTTTTGAAACCATGCTATTTTTTCTAGAACCATGACAAGCCACACATGCATTTCTATGAAATGTGTAACTCATCAAACCAGAACATGAGGCCATTATTATCAACAGAATAACCATATTACAGGTAAAAAGGTATGCACATCTGTGCACAAATTACAAATCTGCCGTATCAAGTGAAGAGTAAATCTCTAAGCAAAACATGCTCCTAGAATATATAGCATGACTATTTAAGTACTTGTATGAAAATATTGTAGAATCTCTCTAGAATACAAGAGGAAAATCTACTCTAGTTGACAGTTAATGGTCGCAAACTCCAGCACAGGCATTCACAGAAAAGTAATGAGCCATTCAAACACTTGGAAGGGCATAATTGCTGGATGCCAAATTTCCAATTACTTCAAAACATGCATAATCTAACACCATTGGGCTAGCTGTTATTGAAGAAAATTCCATCCAACAGCGAGAGCGAGAGAGAGAGAGTACCAGAGACAGCATGTTTTTCAATTCAGCTGCTTGATCCACAGATCTAACAGACAAAGCTTCCATCTCCTTTGTCTGAATGCAGATATTAAAATGAAATTTTACTCCAAAAAATTGGACAACAGAAACAAACACATCCTGATATCTATGCGTCTACCTGGATGAATGTAAATGAACTAGCAACAAGTTACCTTTCTGTTCAGAATATTGGACAGAGACTGAACATCTGCCCGCAGGCAATGAACCTCAGAAGCAGCTTCTTTGTATTTACTAAGTTGGCTCTGCATAACATCAATGTTCTTGGGGAGCGATGAAAGCAGCAATTTAAACTCAGTGATGATCTCTTTCCTACCTGAATACACAAGGATGTATATAACAAAACGCGACAGGGATAAAGGTAAACCATTTTCAAGATAAAGAATGACCCAGAAAACTACCTGGTTCTTTTGACGCCTCCTTTAGTCTGTTCTCTAACAAAATTTTCTCTTCATTTTGTCGCTGTATTTCTTTTTCCAGCTCACTTATTCGGCATTCAACAAATGTACAAGATCTTTGAGAAATATCAGCTAAATCAAGCCTTGCACTCGCTTCTCTTTCCCGCCAGATACAAGTATCCTTCTCAACCTAATTAATCCATTTATCAAAATTGGTCAGATCACAAGTATGATGGCCATCACTGGAAAAAATAATGGTATCTAAAGGCATCTACCGACCAGTTACCACCTGTTGTTTCTCTAATAGCAAATGATACCGATTCACTTCTGCTTTAGACTTTTCAACTTGATCCTTCAGCAAGAGGTATGCCTTTGATGAAGAGACATGTTTCACACCCTTCAAAGAATTCTGCCAATTTATATTCACTAATATAAGATAACTATCAAAGATATGTGTTGGACTTTGAAAGGTAGATTAAACACAGACCTGCAAATTGGCTAGCTGCTTCAAAATCTTAATCCTTTCTTCATGCAAATTCTTAAGCTCTAGAAGACGACTGGAAGACAGATTCTACACAGAAATTTATAGTAACATGAGTGAGACAGTGATAAATGCAAAAAAAAAAAAAAAAAAGCCTACAAAAGAAAGAAAATGGCACTGAAAAATTACCAACACTTCCTTAAGTGCTGACTCCATCTCTTGCAATTCTTTTTGCTTATCTCTTGTTCTGTCTCCAGCAGCATGTTTGTTTCGTATATTTAGGACTGGGAAAGAAGCCCCCTTTGCAGAATCTCTCTGTACCTTAAGGGCTGCTAATTTATGATTACTCTCTTCTAACTCTGCAATGGCACTCTCCAACTCCCCTTTGAAGTATCAGCAAAAAGTCATTGTCAGTTTTATTAACAGCTTTCAGACTTATCACTTTCATCTCCAACACACAAAAATCTATTCAACAAAGAAGAAAACAAACAGACACAAAAATTTACATGCCGGATGTACCAGTCAAATGTTTAATCTGAGCTTTATTCTTTGCATCACTGTCTCGAAGAATCTGAACCTCATTTAAGAATGACCTGTGCTTCAAATGAAGGTCACTTAGTGCCACTCGGAAACTTTTAACCTCCATCTCTAAGTCATTAGCTGTCTTTCCTAATTGTCTGCTGGACTCTACAGGAGAACAGAAAAATTTTATCAAATGTTGTGCACCTAAACAGTTTTCTAAATACGCAGAAGAGGAGGCCTAAACCTAAAACTTACCATCTTGTGGTAGCACCGCTAGACAAGTAGAAGTTAGCCCATCATTTAATTGCCACAGGTCAGTGACAGCAATGACAATATTTCTTAGGATGTTTTTTGTTGGTGCGGATGGTGGTCCTCCATCAACCTCCATTAGATTAGAGGAACCATTAGTAGAGCAACTGTCAGTGGCATCTCTTTGCATAAGTCTCCCTAGAAAAGAATCCTCCGGAGAATAAGATGCCCCACCTGAAATGAAGAAGGCTAATTGTCAGAAAACATTTGTGCCCATGATTCAGGTTTTCAGAAGGTTGCTGCTATGAATTAAATTGACTTATTATGGAAGTAAACATGCTGCTATGATTTAAATTGATTTATTATGAAAGTAAACATGCTGCTATGAATATGTTTGAATTGTGTTTTTACTCTTGATATGCACATATTTGTCTTTTAAGGGTCTGTTTGGTATGTTCTAAAACTCGTTGACAATTTTTAAGCACGTAAAATTGTCCCATTTCTGATGCTCTCTGCCTGCGATGCTGAGAATACCATGCAACCTGACAAAGGCATTAAATGTGTCAAGATCATTAAATGTGCCGGCAGTTAAGTAGATGATGCAAAGACGAGTTTCAATGTCGTGGCCAGAAGTGGACAACCTCATCTGCGGGAAGAGTTCTTGTTCCCATGCTTCTACCATCATTGGCATGGCAGGCTAGACTTTGGCCCTTTGAATGACAACTCACAGCAACGATGGGACAGGTTTTACAAAAACATGCCTCCCATTGAAAAGTTCTATCATTTCGGCAGACTTTTATACTTTAAAAAAAAAAGACCCTAAATATTAATTTTATTTTTCACTCACTAATTTTAAGTACTACTATTTTTTTATGGAGAATAATCATATACGGCCAGACCGAAGTCATGGGGACTTCGGCCGCCCATTGCTTGATTAATCCCGACCATCCAATTGCACACAGAGGCACTACATTATTGGATAGGAGTTTACAGTTTTTTTTTTTTTGAAAAAAGCCCCTATGGTAAGATCATATTGCAGCAATATGAAAGACAAAAATCCTCAAAATCCATTTTGTTCGGCTACTACTCTCTCGCCACAAATCCCGCTGTCAACGCTTTCTATGGCCTTCACTACCTCCCATCTTGCAGTAATCTCTTCTCCTCTACCTTTGTTCTCTTCCTTTCTCATCTTCCCTCCATGGGAGACATGCACAAGAATCTCAAGTTCGCCCTGCAACTGATGAGCACTCCCCCAGCAACTCTGATGTAGCTATCACCGGCAACAATAACAATAACACAATCTGATTAGTTGGAAGCACGACGAGTGTGGGGAGGACCATGATTTGAAATTTTGAAAAATCACAACTGACCAGTGTCCAAAATCCATGCATGAGGGATTGCCTAGGCGCTTCACCCGCATGAGAAATTGCAAGCGCACTTCACTAATTGAAGATTAGTAAGAAAGAAATTGGTCTCCAAAATCCCTGTTGCATGCTTTTTGCCTTTTGTTAGGCGATTGGGCTACAATAAATGCTAGGTGTTTTTTTGTTTTGTACTTGCGAAGAAGCGTAAAAATGAAGGAGATTTTGGACTCTGCATTTCATGATCCTATGGACAAGCCCAGCATCTCAACTACCTTGAACAAAATTTGAAAACTTCAAGTTGTTGACTTATTGTTGATAAGGGATGAAAAATTTTTCATTCTGATCATAATGGGATGTAAGTGATCCATAGAACTCGGACAGATCCATTGTTGTTGTACTATGGGGCTTCAAGGATTCACTAATTATTTCCTATTATTTTTCTCATGATAAATCTAGAATGGTAGTATAATCAAAATCAACAAATAATAAATGAAAACAAACCAAATCATAAAGCCCGAGCAATTTCGCCCAATTCAAGATCTCTTCAAATTCATACATAGAATCAACCATATAAAAGGGATGGTTGAATGGATGCATGCGTGAAAGGACATACACACTGGTAATGGCAAGAATCTTAGGTTTTGTCATGGGGCGGCGAAGGCTACTGGATTTCCCCATATGCCGCGGCTCTTGTCAATGCAAATCGACAACCAAACCTTCTGCTTCGTCCCACCACTTTCAATGGTGCCTGGCAAGTTCGCGTTAGCTCCTCATTTGCACTAAAATTTTCCACCGCTTGTTCTTTCACGTAAAATCCGGATTATTTCGAAACAAAATTATCAATGGAAAACACAAGAGGATGTACAAGGCCGACTGTTGAGTTCTAGTGCAGCTACAGGGTGGTCTCTCATCATCATCATAAGCCATTTCCCACCTATGTGGGGTCGGCTGCATGGTCTCTCATGGAAGCAAGATTTAAAAAGGGAGAAAAAGAAAAATGAGAAGAAGGGATTTACGCGAGGTGAGCGACAATGATTGCCATAGAAAGCCCGGCAGGAGAATCGATGGTGACAGCGAGATTTCAAGTGGGAGAGGGGTGGGCGGATGAAATGGATTAGGGATTTTTGTTTTTTATTTTTGCAGTATGATCATACCATAGGGACTTTTTTTCAAAAAGACCAGTAAACTCACATCCAACGACACTGCGCTTTTCTGCGCAATCAGACTGGTGAGATTAATTGCACAACAGGCGGCTGAAGTTCCCACGACTTGAGTCCGGCTGTATATGATCATTCTCCTTTTTTGAGAAAGTTTATATAAAATGTGCCTTGATTTAATCAGGTCCACATCTTAAAATGTGCACTTTGCACCAAGGCCCCAAGACCATTGTTTGGAATATTGGTATCAAACAGCATATGGGTCCCCTCTAAAAATAATACGATACAGTCATATCGTATCAATATCAAACCATATCTGACAGAATTTATTTTTACCATAAAAAATATGAAAAAATATGTAAAAAATAAGAAAATTGGGAAATGCAAGAATATATAATTACTTAGCATTTTGCCTATATATAGGATGGTGTATCAGTCCACTTTCTCCTGCAAGCAGTTGTCTATCGTAAAACATAGTGTGAATTTTAGATGGAAAAAGAAATCATAAACAAGACATGTAAACTCATTAACAATTCACATACATGATACAAAGCAAAATCAAATATAACTAAAGTAAAAATATATATATATATAATAAATCATAAATCAATTAATTACAATTCACAAATAAAATATATTTGCATAAGCGCAAGATAAAAACCCATAAAAAGTTGATAACTTTTTTGTTTTGAGATGTTCAAGTTTACTTCTAGATTTTAAAATTTTTTATGAATAAAAAAACCTCAAATTTTACTTAAATTGCAAGAAAAAATCAATTATATTACCTTAACAAATTTGTTTAACTGATAAAAAGTTCTCTTTTTTGTTTTTTCAGAATAATTTTTAAAATTTTTATATTTTTGACTTAAGAATATATATAATAAAATAAAATTTTATCTATTTGCAAGAGAAAACAATGAATATTAGTGTAAAAATGAGTGTAAAGGAAGGGAAGAGTTCTGGAATAGAAAACATGTGCAAAAGAGTGAAAAAATAGAATTTATTACAAGTTCATTCATTTGACCGATACACCCCAACTGATATATCATTGATATGGGGTATCGGCCGATATTTGAATCCATGCCTAGGGCCCCCTTGCACCTTTGACAACTATGTCAAACACACAACATTCTGTTTAAATCTAGAGTCCATATGCCAAATATTAAAGCATGGGATGAAAACAAAACACATGGACGAAACTTGCAAACGGATGTCAAAGACAGCGTGCTGTTTAAAATCTTGCTGCTTTTTAAGCATCATCTGTGAATGCATAAACATCCTCTAACAACCATATTTTCACATAGACACCTAGAAATAGGGCGCAACTTAGGTCATTCAAGTTCAATTTGGGGCCAACCCAAAGATATACCATGTGAACCTTAACCCTAACCCAATCCTAATTCTAAAACCTCAATGCTAACCCTACTTCAATAAGTTGGGTTCAAGATGGGTTCGGGTTGTTTCTATGGTAGTTCGGGTGAGAATTCGAGAAAAATGTGGATTGAAATTTAGGTAAATCTCATTAATTTACATTCAAAATATAAATATAAAAATATTATATTATTGATTTCAAATTACACATGCATTAAATAATTATTTATAATATAGTAGACCTAAAATATTTCTGTGTGTTTAGAAAGCAATAGAACTTTTAGATGAAAAGCTTTCGATATAAAAGTCTTTAAATTGAAAGAAAATGATGTAATATAATAGGAACAATGATGAGAAGCAAAGAGAATAAATTAAAATAGATAAGTTAGTTGTGTGAATAGTGGTATAGAAATGATTGAAAAGTAATGTAGTTGTATAGAAAGATGTGAAAAAAAAGATTAAAAAATAAAGTAGTTATGAAGAGTGAAAAGTTTTAACTTGACATTCTTCTGTTATTGCCAAATACACCCTCAATCTTTTCAAAATAATTACAACGGATAATACATTAACGAGATTACAAAAGAATATATATAGATATGTATATATGTATATATGTACATATATATATTAAAATCAATATAGCAAGTAATGAAAAAGAAAGAAAATAATAGCAGATAATTGATGTTATTAGAGACATGTATCAAGGGGTTGTAACAAATATGAGGGCAACGAGTAGAGATATTAATATTTTCCCAATTAAAATAAGTTTACATCAAAACTCAGCCTTAAGTCCTTATTTTTTCACTTTAGCAATAGACGAAATTACTCTACATCTACCAAAAGAAGTATCATAGTGCATGGTATTTGCAGATGACAATGTTTCTAATAAATGAAACTAGAGAAAGAGTAAACTTGAAATTGAATAAGTGAGAAAATGTCTTGGAATCTAATGGTTTTAGATTTAATCACGCAAAACTGAATATATGAAATCCAATTCTTATGATAGTGAGCTTTTGGATGAGGAACCAACTAAGATCTCAAATCAAGTAATAACAAAAACTAATCGCTTCCGGTAATTAGGATTAATAGTTCAAGTGAACAGGAAAATTAAGAAAGATATAATACATAGGGTGTGTTTGTTTTTTTTTATAAAACTTCTTAACCAAAATTTTTCAATCTAAAACTTTTCACAGTCTACAACTATCCTATTTTTTTAATTATTTCTTTGTATCTTCCTGTAAAAACTACCCCATTTTTCAATCATTTCAATACAATTACTCATACAACTAGCCTATCTATTTTAATTTTATTCTTTACTCCTTATCATCACCCCTATTATATCATATCATTTTCTTTTATTTCAAAACTCTTTACACTAAAAACTTTTCATCCAAAAGTTTTATCCCTTCCAAAACACAACCATAGAATTCAAGCAAAAGAGAAGAAATGGCGAAGTGCTTAAGGAATCTTATGTGATCGTTGAGTTCCAATTAAATTAAAAAGAAAAATTTATAAGACTGCAATTAGACCAACTACGCTTTATGTGGCGGAATGTTGGGCAGTTAAAGGACAACATAAGCATAGAATGAGTATTACGAAAATGAGAATATTAAGGTGGATGAGTTGTAAAACAAGAAAAGATAGAATTTGAAATAAGTAATCCAAGAAAATCTCAAGGTGAGGCCTAATAGGTGATAATATGAGGAAAAACAAATTATGATGGTTTGATCATATTAAACAAGGTTTGAAATAGCATTGGTTACAAGGGCAGAGTCTATCCAAATAGAAGATAATAAGAGAATGAAAGAAAGACCCCAAAAAAACATATATGGAAGTAATTAAACAATAGATGAAAATATTAAATATTACTGAAAATTTAATCCCAAATCATCAAGAATTGCACAACAGGATCCATGCAGCCGACCCCATCTAGGTGCGAAATGGCTTATGATGATGACTATGTGCCCTGCGTCATCTTTTCTAATATATATTAGAGTTCGGATTTTTTCGGGTTAAGTCACTGTCAACCCAATCCCAACCCAAATTTGATTTAGGTTGGGTTTAAATCCAATTTCTTAACCTAAATCCCCAAATCATCAATCCAAACTGCAAAAAATGCTAGGTTAGGTTAGGCGTGTTTGGGTCAACCCAACCCAAGTTGCACCCTACCTAGAAAAATGCTTACAATAATTCAATTTGTGCCCACTAACTTCCACTAGTTACTTTCTCATAACTCTCTACAAAAATGACCTCATGATACACACGTAAAGAATAAAATGATAGATTTAGGCATTTGCCAAGTACCAAAGACTGCAGGTTCGCTGGATAACTTAGCCCCAACTCAACAAAAAGGCTAACGGGTACAAACGCTCCCCATCTTATATTCCATGGGCCTAGCACCATAATTAAAGATGAATGAGTATGAAAATTCTAGCAGTATGCAGAAAATAGACCCAATAATTTGCCAAATTCTGAAAATCAGCAATACACCTTGGAATGAACCTAGCTATCTGCCAAATCCTAGAATCAGCACTATCGACTTTGATTTCTGATGGGCATCAAGTTAATGTACTCCAAAATAAATAAATAAATAAATAGGGATTACCTGTAATTAATTCACTTTTTCTAAAGCAGTAACATGTTGGCTAATATATTTCACCATGTGACAAGAACATCATCCACGTCCATATGATTATTTATCTTACCTTCTGAAATTTCTGAATGTTTTGCACCATTTTCGCCATTTGAGCAACCTCTTGTACGAACAGAGATAGACTCCAAGTCATCCACCAGCTGTTAAATCAAGAGTTTCCAGGAATGAACAAATAATGTACTACAGCTAACATCGAAAGACTAATGAATAAAGAGAAGTACCTGCTCCCATGATCTATTGACCACTTTTAATGTGTCATCATAAGTCTGTTGTTTCTGCTTTAGCTGATGAAATTTGTTTTCAAGGGCAGAAAACTCTGCCTTTTGAGCTTCTAATTGTTGAACAAGCTTTTGATTTTTGTATTGAAGCACAGCAGCATCGAGCTATACAAGACACAGAAAGTGAGCAAGGAATACATAGATGATAAAATCAAAATACAACATATGGAAATTCCATGCAGAATAGTTAAACATCTTCGTACATTGCCCATAACTAATTTCAAATGCACCTAGCCACATAAAATCATGAAGTAAAAGAAACAGATAAACAGGTATGGCGTCCTTGAAAAGATTAATTCAACTCAGATATCTACATTGGGGGTGGGGATCATACAACAGTTTTTGAATAAAGTGCCTACCCCTGCCGACTTGAATCTCTCCCTAACAGACATTCTAGTAACAATGGTCATCTTGTTTTTGACATTTGCCATTATCCCGGCCTAATCCCAGACTACTAACACATCCTCAGTTAAAACAAGGATTACAAAGTCATGTATCTTACTATCTCCTCCCTATCCAATCAAGTTTCCTTGCCCTCTTCAACATCTAATTCGTACCGCCACTACTTGAAGATTTTTTTAATGACCGTTGTAAATGACCATTTATCAAAGTCAAATGTTTCATAATTAATGAATGACAAATAGAACTCCTAAGCTCCCCCACAGTGCATTCGCTTTATCCCATTAGCATCCATTCACTTCAAAATTCTCATTCAAGCAATCCTCATGATAGAGTTCAGTGAATGGTGATAAATTGGAAAAGAACTCAATCCCATAGATTCACACTATTTAAGGGAGTCAACAAGAAGAGGGCCTAGAATATATCTGTAATTGTGACCAGAAATGTGAAATGCCATCTGTCCACTTCAAAAATCCTCATTCTCACAATGTTCATCACTTCATCTTTCAATAAGGGCAGACAGAAATCAAATCTGGATTCAGGATCAAGCCATGTTAAATGGAATTTTGGTGGCATAGAATATGATTAGAATGGAACAAGTAACCTCCAAAATTGAACAGTGACCTCCTGGATGAAATGCCACTATCTGGGATAAAAATCATATATCCTGGTTCATTTCAAGCCAGAAAGAATTTTTTTTTTTAGGAATAGCATTTGTTAGAAATACAATTCATAAACTTCAATCCAACAATTAGACTGGTCGAGGAGTCAAATGCAAGGTATTCCCACACATTCTTTCACACAAACAAACACAGAACATTCTAAAACCACCTAGCAAAACATAGCTATCATTGCAATTCCTAAAGCATTTCCATTATTTTATAGATGCTAGGTAACCGTCATGTAAACTATTGATGGGTACACCATTTCTTCTGCCCACTCAATCTCTTATCTTTCCTGAATAATGACCCAACATATATCACCTCTCATTGTTAGCCGGCAATCCTCGCCCATTAGAACATAACACCTAAACCAGTAGCCCTACAGCAAATAATCGAAGGAAATCCTTGCTGAGAGTCTAGGACTATATGCGACGGGAAACCTATTACATAAGGATCATAATAATAAACAACGAGGGTAAACACGTGACAACATCATAGTCATGCCTGCGTAGCATACACCTCATCTGCATAACATGGAGGAAACAAGAACCATGGCAACCAGTGTATCATCAAAACAAACAGTATCAGAAGACTTCTGTAAACGGAAGACATAGAAGTGCAGAGTAAAATCATAATTTCACAGCAAAACGGCTCCCAAATGAAAGAAAGATCTCAACATGAAATAAAATAAAATTTCATTCCAGAAAAATTTATAAAAAGATAAATTCATGCCCAAGACCCACTAAGCTAAAATGGAAATCCGTTTAGAATAGAATCACACCACCAAATGCATTACTAACAAGGAAACGCCCACAAGCAAACCAAAACCCTAATCGGGATAAATCCGCCAGTCGGTGCCAAAAGCGAAAAACCAAAATCAAACTCGAGCTATTAAGGTATTGCGGTTCCATCCCATAGATGAAATTACCTTCTTATCCTCAGAAGAGGGAAGCAGAGGATGCTTCTTCGCAGCGGCAGCCGTGGGGGAGATGGAGCTGAAGTGTCGGCGCTTCCGGTCCGGCTCACCTGTGCTCCCCATGACCCAAGGGGGAAAAACCCTAGCACTCAGCTACGATCACATTACTGCAAAGGGCATCCAATCACCAACTTGAGCCAAAAATGAAGAGAAAATACAGTAACGAGGGCTTCGATTGCGGAGACGATGTCCAAAAACCCTAATTCCTAAGAGCTCCGCGGCAATTCCGCATGTGAGAACGGAAAGGGGCTTCGGAGATAGAGACAGGGTTTTGGAGAGTGAAGATTGATATTCAGGCCTGATTTTTGAGACAAACGGAACAAAATGATGTGCGAGGTAGAAGATGGAGTGAAAGGAAGCAGGGGTTTGGCAACTGCAGAAGGAGAGGAGGGCGGAGGAAGTGGGAGGGCGGTGTCGCAACGCAAGCAGTTCTCGGAGCTCTCGCGTAAAGAAACGGAAGGGCACAAAAATCTATGGTTTTTTCTATGGGGGATATTAGTGGCAATCAAAAATTCATCGAGGGTGTTTTGGACATTTTATCGGATACAGGTACTCGCCCCTGCCCCTATGGTTTCTGATGAGCTGTTTCCGCAAGTAGTGGTGGTCTTCAGGGGCAGTTCGTTGTGCTACTCTGCTTCTTGGACCTACGTACACAGCCACTTGTTACACGCGCTTCACCTTCTTCGCGTATAATTGAGTCATTGACCCAAAAATCAATGCTTGGATGAAACCAAAAAATTTAACTTATTTGATATTATTTTTATTGTTTTTCGTTTATGAAAAATCTATTTGACGTTCTTTGTTTTAATATTAGCAAGGGAGTGTTTGGTAGGGCACAAAGGAGGGAATGGAATGAAATAAAATGAATATAGGGTATGTTTGGCATATCTGAAAACTCTAGTTAGCTGGAAAAACTTTTCAAAGCAAGAGTGTCTTCCAAAAAACTCGTCTTTTCAACATTGTCGCATCGTTTATCAAGCGGCTGTGTCTGCAGCTCGGAAGTTGTGCGCCTACAGCTTGTACAAGCTTCAAGTGAAATTTTTCATTACACGACAAAACGAGTTAGCAAAAGTATATTCAAAATTTCATACTTATTAGTGGTCATTTCCAGCCCATGTTGACTAAGCGGCATTAATTATGAGATGCATTAATGCATACACAAGCAACTGTCGCAAACAGCTCTGACAATGCAAGCATGGATGATATTTTTTCAGCTAAAAAATATGTCAATAAGTTTTTAACGTTGCCAAACAAACCCATAATGGAAATAGAGTGAGAATTAAATGAAAGTATATATAAGTGTACGGGGAAAATGAGGAAAAAATAATTAGAATGTAAAAATAAAAAATATGATAATTATTTAATGGGCTACTCGTTTGCATTTTAGTCCATTCCACTCCACTAGCAAATTAACAAATGCTCGGGTAAACAATATGCTAACTTAACTTGTGATTAAGGGTGTAATTTAGGGTGGGTTGAGCCCAACCTCGATTTTAAATAGTGTTAGAATTTGATTTTTCATAACTCCAACCCGATTTGTAAATACGATATAATTAAGGTTCAAATGAACCCGAGCCCAATTTCCTATTTTATTTTTATTCTAAAATATATTATATACATACTATTTAAACAATATTTCTTTATATTCTTCATATTTTATGTTATTATATCTATATTT
>JAXCLR010000073.1:25354812-25370515 GCA_035584095.1 Annona squamosa | reverse complement strand
ATAATGAATAAAAAATAAAATTAAAATAAATAAATTAGATATACATGTATTCCTGTAAAAATAATTGAAAAGTAAAATAATTCAATGATAAGAAATAAAAATAATTTTAAGAAATTATAATTGTGGATAATGAAATATTTTAGATTGAAAAATTGTGGTTGCTAATAAATACCCATTGAATTAAAATTTTTTAATTTAAAACTTTTAATTTTTCATGACTAATCTATTTTAAACTTTTCATTATTTATAATTATTTCTTCATTTTTCTATATGGTTATCCTTTTTAATTAATTTTCATATATTCTTGTGTAATTATCTTACTTTTAAATTTTTTTACACAATTACTCACATAATTAACCTATTTACTTTAATTTTATTTTATTTACTTTTCATCACTATCCTATCATATCACATTCTTTTATTTTATTTAAAAAATTTTGACACTACAAATTTTTCATTTTAAAGTTTTATCAATTCTCAAATACACTCTTAATCTTATACTAAGTTGGTTTATCCATTTTAAGATATTCGACTTGTAAATATTCTCAGTCACAATTATTATTTGTTTTATTTGAGGTTCGTCCATATTAAAAACTAAGTATCATTAGTTTGGTTACTTCACTTGAGTTTTCATTTTAAAACTTATTGAAATTAGAAATGAATAAAATAGATAGGAAAAGGGTTATGACCATTGCTTCCATTTAGCAATTTCTTAAAAAAATCGTCATACTTTTTTCCATACTTTCCATTTAGCGATATTAAAAAATTCAATTGAATGAATTAGAGCCTAATTTTAATCCTAGCACATTTTTAAAAAATTAATTCTAATCCGTTTATTAATTCATTTTTAAAATAAATCTAATTTATTTATAATTCATTTAATAAATGGGTTGACATGTTATTAGTAAGTTCATAATAACACAATGCATGAATTATACTTCTCATGATAACAACATAATATATGATGATAACGCAATGTGTCAAAGAAAAAGGAGAAGCAAGGGGAGGGGGGAATGGGGGACAGTGAGAGAGAGAAGAAAATATCAAACAAAGAGGAAGGAAAAGAGAAAGTAGTGAAATAAAGATGAGTGACAACTTAGTGCACCAAAAAAAATGGGGAAGCAAGAAAAGAAGGAGAAGAATAGGGGATGGTGAGAAAGAGGCAGGAAAAGATCTAGAGAGATGAGAGAATAAGAGACTGTGAAAAAAAAAATGGGGAAAGGTCGGAGTGAGAGAGATCGAAAACTATGTATTATTTCTTAAAAGGTTGTAAACCAATTGAATGAGTAAATGGGTCGATAGACCGTGAGATCTCAACTATAATCCATTTATTCATTTCAATGATTAAATAAGTTGGATGGGTGAATTAACGAATTGACCATGACCATTAACATGTGTACTTTCCATGTAATCCACAACTGTAGTTATATTTTCTTAATTATCATCTATTTATTTATTTTTTATTTTTCTCATATAACTAGTTTTATGGTCGGTTTGTGTGATCAATGATAAAGAAAAAATAATCTTATTGCACATTTTTAATATAATTTAACATTTAATTGCTCAATTACTATAATTTTAAAATTATTTTTATACTATTTTTTATATACTTCTATACAACTAATCTTCATATTTTATCTTTATCTTGTCAATTCTAATCATTATCCCTATTACACTATATCATACCTGCCTTAAACTTTTTTTTATTTTTATTACATCATGCCAAACAAACCATTAATTGTTACTATTATCGTATCACAATATTTTTTAGTTTTTAATTTTTTTTCATAAATTTTCTACATTGTTTTCTTGGAATTCATGTAAGAACATGTAAAAATTCTTTTGAAAATTTATTTCCTCATTCATACCACATGCTTGTTATTACAATTTAATGTCTTAAATACCTAATTATTCTACACTAAAGAAATAATTATGTTAGCCCACCTTAAAAAATCTATTTAAAACACTTCTTTGGCCTTTTTCTCAGTAAACTTGTTCACCTAAATATATTTAACATATAAATTAAGGTTTACCATTTTTTGATATGTGCATATATTATTTTGAGGTTTGTAAATATATAGTTTTTTTTACCATTTAAAAATACCACTATGTTTAAAATCTTAAAAAATACATACACATATAAAAAAAATGGTAAAACTTGATTTATTAAATAATATATATCAACAAGTCCACGAGAAAAAAATAAAAAATGTTTTAAATGAATTTTTTAAGGTGAGTTAAGTAACCCATGATAAAATAATCATTTATCTTTATATCATTGTTTTTGTAAGTGTGTTTAGCAATAGAAAAAGAAAAAAATTGTTCATCTAAAGGTATGTTTGGTTGGGAATAAAACTTTTGATGAAAAGTTTTTGGAGTAGAAGTCGTCAAATTGATAAAAAAAGTAATGTGATATAATAGAGGTAATGACGAAGAGTTAAGAGAATAAAGTTAAAATAAATAAATTAGTTATATGGGCAATTATGTAGAAATAATTGAAAAGTATGATAGTTTGTATAGGAAAATATGAAAAAATAATTAAAAAATAAAATGGTTATGAAAGTGAAAGATTTTGGATGGAAAAGTTTTGGTTGATATTTTTTGCCCAAAACAAACACATCCTAAATGGTAAAACTTAATTTATATGTTAAATACATTTATATCAACAAGTTTATGAGAAAAATTAAAAAATATTTTAAATAAATTTTTTGAAACAGGTTAAATAAGTTATTTACTTAGTTCAGATTAACAAAATCATTTGTTTTTATATCATTTATGAGTGTATACAAAAGTGAGGCAGAGAAAAAAATTATCCATAATTTTCTACGCACTTTTTTTAAAAATTTAACAAACATATTTTTAATCAATTATAAGAACATGCATTTTCTTATCATTTATTCACATTTGAAATACAATTACCCTCTATTATAAATTAATTTTCTTAACTCTTAATTATTACCTCAGTCATGTCACGCAACGCCCGCTCTTTTTCTGAACTTTTTTTTAATACAAAAACACACTCTAATTTTTCCCACATGCTAAACAGACCAAATAATTATAATTTTTTTTTATAACCAAGTAATTATAGGTGGAGGAGATTTCATGGATTTTTAGCTTACATGTCTGAATAATTTCAGTAGCTTTAACGAATGAATCTATTGGTGGAATTTTTTTGTCGCGCCGTGGCCCACTTAAATATTCGATCGCATATAGTTTTCGAACGAAAAATGCATTGGTGACGCAAGAAACGGGAGGAGATTCGATTTTAGCAGTACAGCACGTGAAGACATAATTCATCCATTGTGCGGATTACCCCTCGGTCCTGCTTTTATCCATTTTCCTGCCTCCGTTTCCGCTTTCGCTGTCACAGCGAAGTGCATAAGCAAGCAAGCAAGCCCCACCGCCGCAGGCGCTGATGCAGGGCCGGCTAGCCTGCCAAAAGCAACGTGCCACCCTCTGGGCCATCCGCGCTCGATATTTATCCTTCTTCTTGCGGTTTTCGTTTTCATTGCCTCCGGATCATAACTGTTATGAAGATTTTGGATTTGGGAAAAAATGTATTCGGTAATGTAAGTAGTGGAAAACACTACATCAGCAGCAGACAATCTCGTTAGCGACTAGCGGCAGTCAAAGCAAATCAGTGGCATCCGTGGGGCCTACAAGCCGGCAGCCAATACCGACCTCATCCCTTCCCAGACCCAGTCCCAAGGGTGACAACGGTTGTACGCTTCTGGAATGTTCTTCGGGCAAGAAATGCACGAATCCAACCGCCAGAGCCGCCCCCGCTCAACGGCCACGGCAGCGACGCAGCAAGTCAGCAACAAAGCAGGGCAGAAAATTTTAGCCATTTGAGACTCTGAGAATGAAGGCGGGTTTTCCCCGGTCTTCGCGCGGTTGGTTTGGCTTTACGACGGAGAGGGAATGCAGCTAATGGGTAATGCTTCAGGAATATCTTACCCTCGATTCCATTTATCATGTTAATGTGTATTTATTTATGATTCCAAAAAATGCATGTACTGTAAATTCTACACACTATTTATATTATCATTTTTTTTGAAAAATTAATAGTTTCGGGGTGTGTTAGAAAAGTGAGGAAAAAATGGTGGAAAAAATCTTAATACATTTTTTTTTGCAAACAGAAGAGAGTGATGTAATATGAAAGGGGTAATGATGAAGAATAATGAGAAAATTAAACATGATGAATAATACAGATTTTTAAAAAATATTGCTCACGGCAAGCATTGAATGATTACGAGGCAATCCAGGTCCTAGAATCGCTTAAGCATTTACACATTCATTTTCATTTGCCAGAGCAGATGAGAGCAGCAATGCATCTCCAGACACCCAATAAAGGATTTATAGCTTTATACCTTTGGCAATGGAAAAGAGTGTATCAGGTATGTACAGTGTGCACAGACAGAGGGTGCAGCTTGTTTATGTACGCTAGTCATTCTTCATGGCAGTTTCATGTCTCCTCTTATGACCAGCTTCCACAACCAATGTCAGAAGGGCTTCACACACCTGAGAAGCATCGCCCTCACCGGAAGCATTGTTCAAGGATGAATAAACCATCCACGCGTGGTCCATTTTACGGTCTGGCCGGACCACAACTGATCCTGGAACCTCTGCATCCCGCCGCGTCACAAGCCCATCACTCTTCTCACTGTATCGGACTAGAAGTAGCTGCGCACAAGCAGCCAGTGCAGCAGGAAGAGGAATTATGACTGGGAGTTTTGCTGGTTGACCCGGAGCTAGAGGGAGTTCTGCATGGGCGACATGAGACATGGTTGCAAGAACCCCAGGACCAATGCTGGCCTCCGTGTGGAATGATACCACAGGCAATTCCCTGGGAAGTTGGTATTTTCTTAGGAACTCCCTCCTCCGCTCGTATGTCAGATCCTCAAGAGCCTGCAAGTCACCCTGCATGACACATGGTGAACAGCATTTGCCAGGATTAAGCACATTTGAGACAAAATAACAGTCCATATTCTGATTTGCGAAGTTAAAATACATCAGCAAACATCATGAGGTTTTTCTGTTTCTCTAGGTTAATCAACTGTTTGGAGTTCAACTCTTATTAGTGTTCAAATATAAAGCGAGAGTGAAAATTTTTAAAAACCAAGTAAAAGCTGAAGCATCATATTATCACAAACATCATCTCAAAAGCATTTCTAGAGAACTTCTGAAAAAGGAAGGAATATATGATACCTTTATCACTTTACATATAAAAATTTCCATGAGTTTCCGCATTTGGACATAGTCTCCAAGCTGGCCTTCACGCAAGATATCTGAAGCAATAGGGCTACCTCCATACGGGCTTTGTGCTAATGCCAAACCAGCAACTTTGTCTTTCAAATCAGGCCAGTACATAGACAATGCAGCTGCTGCATCTACTCCACCTTTACTGTGACCGAGAAGCATGACACGTTTCCTAGCACCCCAGTATATTTCCTCTATGTATTCCTTTATTTCTCTGGCATTTTTCTCAACAGAAGCCTGTATACACAATATTAATATATAGAAGAATCACAAGCACATGCAACCACCAGAAAATATGCCTCACTAAGAATCTTGACAATATGACAGGCCCAGAAAAAATACCTCACTATGAATCTTGACAATATGACAGGCCAGACCCATCTTTGAGAAGTATGTTTTTGTTGTAACAAAATAAAGTGGGCCATGATTGCTAAAAAGACCTGTAACCAAGAAAGATGCATCACATTAAATATGTGGGCATGGCGAAAGGCGCCTAATGAATTAATTATAACTTCATAATCAAAGCTGAAAACATGCTATACCAGGAACTAATAAGTACACAACTGAGTTTGGCAGCTTGTGTTCACCATTCCTGAAAAAAGCAAGATGATGAAAAGAATTGAGGGCTTAATTTCAATTCAATCAAAATTGCAATAAACTAATTCAATAACATTGGCAAAACAAAAAATGATCCAGCTGCAGCCTTCAGCAGCATAATTTTCTCCTTATTATCAGTAATAGGATCATCCATAGCAAGAAGAGCAAACGGAACTACAACATGAGTGTGTGTGTGTGTGTGTGTGTGTGTGTGCAACAGGTGTCTGGTCAATTATACTAGAAATGCCTCAATTTGGCCATTTCCCTCTATAACACCTTACTGCAGTTTAGCCCAATCACAAATCCTATCCTAGAAAGACAAACCACACTTAGCATAGAGATGTTCAGAGAATCCGGGTCATCAATACTTTCACAAAGCATGATGCAACCATACCTTATGCTGCCAAGCAGTTCTGTGAATCTGTGTGTCCCATCCTCGACAGGAGGCATTCTTGAATCACGCTGTAGCCATCCTATGTCCTTCGCTGATCCAAGAATAGTCTTTCGAGCACGAGAAACCAGGCTGCAGAATCAATCCATGTGAATCAACAACTTGTGGACAGACATTTGATGAACTGCTTGTAGTGTAGGAAACCGGAGTAAGTATCTAATACTTGGAGCCCAAGATTTGCATCAAGGAACATGTTAATGAATGGGCTCTCACAGAAACACTGACACAAATTTCTATTTTCTGGTTAAGGTTGGAAATTTAGCCCCACAAATTTGTAATGATGCCTCAGATATATATCTCACCAGACAATGTAGACAGTAAATGTATGATAACATATAAGTACATTTACTTCATGATAAAATAAAAAAGTGGGTTGACCTGTAAAGAAATAAAATATTTTTCCTGTCTTGGGCTACAAACTCTCTGCCTGCCTGTTCAAATAGTGATATTACCATACAATAAAGGTATGTCTGCCAGAATTTTTCACCATGAACAACTCATTCAAAATTCAGCAGGCAGACATCAGTCCAACGATGCAGTCAATGTTTTGGTTGCTTGTGCCTGTAATAAAACAGTGAATGGATTGCTTTGTTCTGCTCGCAACTAAAAGTTGAACTTGGTGAGTTCACCGTCTGAGGGTAACATCTCCTCTTGATAGTCTTTTCCATGATCCATACAAAACCTAGGATGCATATCCTTGCAACAATTTCTTTTCTTAGTCATTGTTATTACCAATTTTAGTAACTCTTGTCATTTTTTCCCCTTCTCTCTCTTTTAATCATTACAACATTTGCAGCTGCAGATCAGATCCATAAGTATGAATTGCTACCATGCATCTTTACTGGTACTGCATATGAGGGAATATTGTCTGATTGTCAAATCTGACAAGCATGTTCGTACCTTTGAAACATAGAAGTCCCATTTTGACTGTTACTTGTTGATGTCATCTGTTCGTTTGTATCTTGATTTGAACTTCCAGTTGAACTGTTCACTCCATTCACAGCAGGGGCAATGTTGGTTGTGGCAGGAGGGCTTAGGGATGTGTAGAAACTTTGTGATGGCGACAGATTATTCACATGGGATCCTATAGATGCTAATGGCACTGATTCCTGTTCAGTCCTATCAAGATCTTCAGAAGGAGCTTCCTCTGCAACAGAAACACATCCAGTAAACACATGTATAATCCTGACCACAAAATTCTGAATGAAATGAAACAAATACATGTGAAATGAAGTAGAAGTGTCTTCAAAATTTTCAACCACATACCTCGTCAGATAATTAGAGAACAAAATATAGATAATGATGTTAACTAGAGGCTAACTACCTTATCTATATGCATCATTTTGCAGAGTAAATACAGCACAAATTTCTCTTATCTAGTTGACATGAGAGACACAACAAAAGAGAACTGATGGAGAATAATCAACCATGAATATGAATAAAGAACAGAGAGAACAACAGAAAAACAGTGATAATCCCAGGCATATGATTGCAACACACAAGATATACTCAAGTTCAATCCCAGAACAAATATCTGCATCATTTTTGGAAAGAAGAATCCAACAATGACCATCTTGCCAGTACAGCAGGATCAAAAGTTTCATTTCTAGCCATGTCTTTCTAGGTACCTGTCATCTTCAAGGTCCTCAACCTTTATCTTAGACTGTCTGTTCCCATTATCTGGAAGAGTTATACAACATATTGTTCGCGGATATGAATTACAACATATGAGGGGTACAATATGTATCATATCTTGTGTTTAGGTCAATAATCCCAAGCTTATGCTTAAAAAAATACAAGAAGGAAATTGCTTGTTATTTTTGATCTCTCAAGACTTTTGTAGTAGAAGGAAGCAACAAGCAGTCTTCCCTGCACTCAAATTCAGAATAAACGAACCAAAAAAAAGAAAATATCACCAGTACTGGCCTACAATAAAAGTCCACACTGCATTTCTCCAGTCAGTTGCCAAAATCATTATGGAAATTTAATAAATAAGAAAAGAAGGAAAATCCAAGAGGAACGTAGAGTCTGATCATTAGCATGGATTACATTTCCATACAAATTCCAGTTCCAATCAAATCCATTATCTACTCCACCAATCAGGCCCTTAATAGAGAATGGAAGTTTATTGAATGGTTAAATTTTTTATTTTTTAATTTTAAAAAAAGGAAAGAGGCACAGTATGTGATGTCAATAAAACGACAATCCGGTTTGAAATAATAAATGAATGCGCAGACAGACTGTTGATTATCAAAAATGTTAAAATTATAAAAAATAAGTCTACAATAATTCAAAACTATAAAAGGATGAAGAATAATGAAGAATCACATGCTTAGCTGTGATGCGACAACTTCAATCTCAATATCTTCTCATAATTTCATCTTTGCATAACATATTCTGCCAGAATATTCGAGTAGTTCATATAGAAGATTTGAAGGTTTACAAGCAAATAACTACTGGAAAAGGAAATGTGTAGAGCACTGAGAGAGTAACAAGTCAAGGATACTGCATTGAATCTGCAGGATGACAAATGAAACCTACCAACAAAATTGGAGAAGCAACGTCCTAAATATGAAGTTGTTTCTGAAAGATAGGTGGCAGCTTCATTGAGAGCCGGAACAGACGTAAAAAGCTGAGGTATAAAGCTCTCGTTTCCTAAACCATCTCTGCGAACCTGGCATAAATGCAGCTTTAAGAAGTTGGCATTTTATAGTGCAAATACCTGTATCCTTCCACATAATATTCATACACTCCTAACAGGAAAATAAAATGCAAACAATAAATAAAACTCCATGTGCAGCCAAAGAATAGAGATTTCAAGCATTCATCATCATCATCACATCCTACTTACCAATCTATCGTATCTATGGTCTTTCCTTATTAAATCCATGACCCTTTTATCCATTCTCACTCATTAGGTCAAGTTTCTATGACTGTTTCCAAAATCAATATAGGCGCAAAGAGTGTAATCAGCACGCTACTGAGCTACTTGAATTAGTTTGATGAGATCTAGCAGCGGCTAAATTTGAACATCCAGCAATGTCTTTGCATGTTTATCATGCCACCATCCACTTCTTTCTAAACAAAATACACACAACAAACTCATCGCATGCTGTATGTTCTAGATACTACACATTTTAAAAATGCGAAGAGTTGAAAATACAAGGAAATTGGGTCAATAAAGTAATGCTTGAGATACTTAAAAAATACATGCCAAATGCATTTGATCTATTTCAATGCAACTTTAACAACCATAAAATTTATGTGCTCAATTAAGATTGGTGATTAACAGAAGAAAGAATTAAACCTTTCAAATAATGTTTTAATCCTTACCACCAATGGGGTGGTTGAGTCGCCAGTGGCTGAATGTCTATCCTCCATGGTTGACTCAAATCCTGACAAGCATAAGTGAAAATATGATCATCATGAATGACTACAGAAATTATAATGAATCTAATGGAACTCATGTGTCAATTCACCTCCACGTTCCAATCATTTCTACACTAAAGAAACTAGTCCATTTTTTTATGTGACCACATCAAGCTGATAGGGATCAAGAAGGTAATCAAGAAGACAGTATGGGGTGCCTGACCTCCGATACCATTGTTGTAAACCCATCTTGAATTCACCAACGGTATCATGCATTCTTGCTGCTCTTGAAGCAGAGAAAGCAAGGCTCCTCTTGATGGGAGGAAGCATCTCCCTAGCAATTACAATTGCACAAGTGAATGAATCCAAGAACACAAGACATCGACACCCATTACAGATAATCTCTTTTATAGCCGACACACCTTTCCCTCTAACTGACATACCTATGTGCTGTCTCACTTGTCACACACATGCCTCCTGATCCCTATCACAGGCAATGTTGTCAAAACCAAATCGGTGATCGAACCGGTAAAGGAATTGGTCTAGTTCGAATTGGTTCGACCGGTTAAGCAAACTGATTTGAATCGATGACGTTAGCATGACATATTTATGATGTCATAAATGTTTAATTATTTTTAATCAATCACATATTCATAACTCTTCAATTTATATGTTAGATTTTAATCATCACAACAACACATGTAGGAAAAAATTAATAAAAACTTTCAAAAATTCATTAACAAGCACAAATATAATATCTTAAATGACCTAAAATGTGTAATAAGCCTTGAATTTGGATGCTTGACTCTTAAATTCTCATTGTTTATCTCGATGCACTTATGAATTGCAATTTTCTAAAACATATCAAACACGACAAGAAATAAAATAAATTAATAATGGTTGACACATTGAACAATTGCTTCATTCATAATACTATAAGAGTACCTCATTCACTCAATAAATATGAAAATTTAAAACCATACAAGTTCATCATTGTCACCAAACAAAAAATTTTAAGTCTACTACAAGTCTTATCATTTTTATCAAACATAAAATTGATGAATGACTACAATAGCACATACCTTGAGTTTAAACACTACCAATTAATCATGTACTATTTTATAAAGAAACAAACAAAGGGGTGAAGAAAGAAACAACTCGGCGGTACCCCAAATATCAACTATTAAGTTGATAACCTAAAGTAAATAATAGCTTCATCAATGGGAAAGTAGGTGAATGGAAATAGCCCCGCCACATCACTATACAATCATTCGCGGAAACTATTAAGATTATCAGACACAACTAGAAGCCATATATTTAATCGTTTACTGCCAAACAAGTTATTGCTATTGAAAAGAGCTGATTAATGTCGTTCAATGTCCAAGCAATAACCAATTGAGGAAGCAGCCGAACCCTCTTATACAAGAGAGAAAGGGAAATCAAATGCTATAATCTCTGTTTAAAATTATCTAAGATAATGAACTCTAATAAAATAGATGACTTTTCAATAAAATTATCAATAATAAGAAATATTGTCAAAATTATCATACTGGTCCGTGCTACCACAAAGCAGCACCCGTAGCTAGAAAAACGGAAGTGGAGAGAAGGAAGTCGGCTACAGAGCAGCAGCTCAACAAAATTCAGAGTGACAGACCAATTCCGTCAATGAGAGGGTAGAGAATAGTCGCAGGGAGAAAGGCATGGAAAAAATGGAAAGGAGAAGAGAATCGAAAAAAAAGCGAGAAGCAGGAAGCGAGAAGAGTGGAGATAAGGAGACCCAGATATGGAGGTGGAGGGGCGATGAGGGGAGAAGAGGAGCTGATGACCTGCGACCGGTGGCCGTGTTGTGTGCATGATTCATGAGGACAAACCCAAAGACAGGGATGCTCACGACGACTTACAGCCGCTTGACTTGGGGCTTAGGCAAGGCTGAAAATGGTGAATGCGGGATGCTGGCGTGCTACCGGATAATGAAGAAAGCTGGAGCCGTTGGATGAAGAAACAGCTGGGGCGATCTGATGTGGGCTGCATTTGGCGTCTGCTGGGACCGGAGAAGGAGAAGGGCGATGCTGTGCAGGGCAGCGGGAGTGGCACGGTAGATTCAAGCTCGCCGAGATAATCCAATGGGGGCGGCAGGCGGCAGCTCGGGCTGGTTCTAGCGTTTGGGCGGGAGTGTGCAGGAGCAGGATAATGAAATCAATTTGGCAGAAAATAAAATTCGAAAGCGCATCTGCGGGTGCATTCACAAGCCCCACCCATAACAAGTACCTAAACATACAGAGAGTCAATCCCCATGACTCACCGGCGCCGGCGATACCTAGTACGCATAGTGCAATATAAATGGCGACCCCATGGCACATAGACCACACCCAAACACCTATTTATCAAATAATCCAAATAATCGGAATGAATACACATACATAAATGAATTCGACGATGACGAAATAATCACGAATACCCCGAAAATTCAGTGCATAACGTCAAAAGACCGTACGAGAGATAATTCAAGATTCACAAAAGGAAGGGTTACAATTCTTACAGATGAGTTTCATCAGAAACCCTAAAGATGGAAGCTTTTTCGGCTCTTTCCTGAACAAATAGTGCGATACACGAAAAAGAAAAGATTTGGAAGGTGATGCAATTGAGAAATTTGTGCAAAAGCGTGGGAAGGCAACAGAATAACCGATTCGGAGAGTTAGCGACCGGGAGGGGCTGTCGTCGAAACTCGAAATCACGCTTTCACATGAGTAACCGCATGTGAAATCCATGCAGGCACCCGTGTTAGAGATAAATATCTGCTGGAATGGAATTAAAGTTTTATAGTATTTAAAAATAAAAAAAAAATTGAGTATTTTTCCTGGATTCATTTGATGAACGGTGTGGATTGCGATAATACTTTTAGTTGATCCATGCATGCATCGCGCTTTCGTTTATTGTGTTGGGTGGGAATTTACTTATTGGAGAAATAATAGCATAGAGTTTAATTGAAGTTTTAAAATCAATAAAATTTCAAATTTATTTTATCTATAATTAAAAAAAATTTATATATTAAAATTTTAATTATATATGCCCTAGATAAAGGTAAAAATAAAAATTTTAAACCGTCAAAATACATTGCACTCGGGTGCATTAAACATATATTTTTATTTTTTTTGAAATTTCTTATACGACTGTTAAACTAAAAATATTTAACGTGTATTAAGTTTTACCATTCTTAGATATTTTTAGATATTTTTTATTTTTAGAAATCAGTAATATTTAAATTACTAAAATATTACTAATTTTTAAAAAATAAAAAATCTAAAAATATACAATAATGGTAATTTTTAATATATATATTAAATGTGCTTAGATTGACGGTTATATAAAAAAAACTTCAAAAAAAATAAAAAAAATGGACCCAATGCATTTAGCCTTAACCATTTTTAAACATTGGTTAAAAATAAAAAGTAAATTAAATAAGCCAGCGTGGTATTGTGCGGTAGTTGCAAAGGCAGTGTTGCCATGATTTGCTTACCTTTGCATTCTAAGGCAGTTCCAGCAATCAAATCCTGCAGCTGCTCTTTGTTACGCCATCTCCATTTCTAGTCAAGGTCAAGAGCTCCGGAATTGCAAAAAATGGGAAGGGAGACCGTTCGGACGCCCGGAAGGGAGTGGGAGCAGCAGTGTGAGAGAGGGAAATGGCAGAAAGGGAAGAGAGAGAAATAGGGAGAGTAGGAGAAAGGGAGGAGAGGTACTGGCAAGCAGCGACGAAGCAGATGACCGACATTAAGCGCTCCGACGTGAGAGGGCAGGGACAAGAGATCGCGACGAGGAGCTGCGCGATCGAGGCGGGTAGAGTTTTTTCTCCTGTGGTTGCCTCTCTTGTCATTTCGATGCAGGGGGTATTTTGCAAAAGCTCCATCAAACGACTACTTTATTACCCTTCTCTACCTGACGCCCAATTTCATGCCACGTTGGAGCGGCCGAAGTCGCAGCACGCGTGGTATCACGTTCCGACTTTCAGCGGTATCCGAAAGTAAGCGGTGAGTTCGTACGGGGTCTTCCCCACCGTTGATTTGAAGGTCTCTCAGAATACCGTCAATCAGATCACCGATAGTCCACCTATGCAGTTGTATACCGTTGTTGCATCTTTAATAATTTTAAAATCTGATCCAACGAACAGTCACATTTTGCATTGTCTAGATATATTTCCCAAGGATCAAAATGAAGGGTACTGTTGAAGAAAAATAGTAATAATGTTACATGTTTGTTAGAATATTGCTTGCAAAGTTGTAAGAATATTTATGACTTGACTGTAATACATTAAGATGATTGTAAAATATATACTCATCATAAAAAAATAAAGGCCTCCTCGTTACTCAGGTGGCTAGTGTATAGTTAATTGAATTGACATTGTGTGTGCCTAAAAGTGGGCAGCTTCATTGACCACAAAGAAGGAACTTAGAAGAAGGATAATGTCTTGGTCGCTGCCCGAGAGTGTGAATGAAGGGAGATAAATCAAGGAAAATAGGGTCTCATAATCAGCCCCACATTGTTCTAATTTTACAGAGGGTTAGGATAAAGATTTTAACCTTGCAAGGTGAGGTGGGTCATGATTTTAAACTTGTGTTTTAATTCTAAAATATGGGGTGGGTCAACTATGTCTTAAACCGTAATGTATAAATTTTTTTTATAAATTATATGACTTATGTGAACATTGTTTTATTGGATAATATGTTTAACTTTATGACTTATTAATATAATATAATTTAATATATATTTAACTTTATAACTAGTTTATATTGATAAATTTTTGTTTCTTAATTACATGTATGTTGTTTAAGTTATTTCATTCATATATTTATCAATGAAATAAGCTACATTATCTATGTTGTTTATTCTTACAAGAATGAATATTATTATTTTTGCAATTTAATAGTTTTAATTGTAATTCGAAGGTTACATCAATATCTTTTTAAAGATTGATACACATATTTATCAAGGTCAAGTTATAAATGAAATTATTACAAAAAGTTTACTAATATTTTTATGATAATTGTATTTTAGTCACTAAATATAAAATATTAAATTAGTTAACCTTTAAATTTATTATAGATATGAATTTATATTGATATGTATATAAATTTTAAACTTTGACTCATTTTTTTCAATCTAACCTATTGCCCTAATACCAATTCAAAGATTATTCCAAACGTATTAAAAAAATGTGAGAGTTGGACCAACCTTGTTTCAACTCGGTACAAAAAGTAGGGTCAAAAAAGATTTTTTTAAATATAGGTTAGAGTTAAGCATATCTTAACTCATCCCGATTTTTGCCCCTGGATAAACCCCATACTTCCCCCCATGCCCTCCCCCCCCCCCCACCAAATTCTCATAATGGGTAGTATTCGGTTCACGAAGTTGATGAGAACTTTGCGGTGTAATTAACATATAGGCTGTTGAAATTTGGCCATTCCTTTTTTTAGGATGATCAAGAGGTGAGGATGGCCAATGCAGTCCCTAAGAGAGAGATCCTCAAAAAAGTTAATTTATTAGGTAGAATTGTGGTGTTCACCTAAAGACTACTTCAAAATGCACCGCTAACAAGATCAAATCTTGACTTTAGAGATATGATAGTTAACTCAATGTACTTGTTCCATAGGAAAAGAAAAGAAGACCTACATAATCTTTTTGTGTTTTATGAGAAGATCGACTCAACAAAGAAGAAAGTTAGTTGCTAACTAAAATATACGAACATCAAGGGAAGCATTGAAATCCATTCTCAACTAACTCACTCAATTAGATAGTGAGATTAGGTTGGCCAAATTCATCTCGTTCTACTGGTGGATTTAGTACCTTTAGGGGTGCAACTCGGGCTCATAAAACTCGGGTTTACCTCAACCCTAACCCTAATCCTATTTGTAAAACTTCAACCCTAACCCTAACTCTAACCCTATTTATAAACCTCAACCCTAACCCTATTTTTGAAATTCGGGCTCGGGTTGAGTTTCGGGTTGAGTTTCGAGTTGACATTCTCCTATTAAT
>JAXCLR010000073.1:25329624-25351968 GCA_035584095.1 Annona squamosa | reverse complement strand
GGTGGGTGCACGCGGGTCCACGGATCCCAGCATAATACGCTGCCGTTATGCTGCCGGATTTGTGACTTGACCCGTGTTCGGAAAGCCCCGTCTTAGCCATTATGCTGCCGAAATCACGAGAAAACGCCCATACGCTAGATTTATCTAAAACCGTGAATCCTAATGTGTTTTACCCTATGTAAATGCAGGAAATCTAAGCCCAAGTTGCTACCCACTACGATCCGCATTTCCGAGGCCCAGGGAACCATTCTGAACCCATTGTAGCGCTCCCGGCGGGTGCTACAGAATGATTTGTAGGTTTTATCATCAAATATCTACGTATAATGTAAATCGAAAAAATATCTGCATATAATGGTGAAGAACTTTCAGTTTTTGTATCCATACTTCATTCGTGAAGAATAATCCATTTTTCTCAACAATATATGGCATGATTAAATTCGGGAAGAGTACCTGAAGAGCTGCGACTCTGCGAGATTCGTTATTAGTGGATCGAGTGCCCTTCGAGGAAATGACCACACGGTAGTTTGGGGTGCAACTTTTATAACACTGCGTGTTTGTTATTTGCTAAAATTTTTAGAGGAAAGATCCTTTTTATGAAGAAAAATTTCAAATTAGGGAGAGCTATACGAGAGGGGTAATAAAAATAATAATTGGACAATAGGATAGTTGGAGAGAAAAAAATTCGTATTTTGGTAAATATTAGACACACCCCGGGTTTGTGTTAACCCGTTTACCGCTTATTCTATTTGAACAACTTAAATTCTAATTTTATTTCTAAAACTTAAATCTATTTATATGAATTAAATTCGAGTTGTAAAAATTTTTGTTTAAGTTAAGAATTATGAGTTTAAAATTTCACGTAAATATAAATACATAAGGCATTTTAAATGAAAATAATAACAATATATGGCATGATTAAATTTAAAAATATAATAGCATACTATATTCTAAAAATTGCATATTTTCAATAAGAAAGAAAATTAACAATTGTAAAAGTGATGTGGATAAATGAGTTTATAAAATACTGTTACATTCTAATACACATGCAAATATATCTAAACGTTTCTCATAATTTACACATAATTATATTTTATAAGGCAAATGTATCTTTTATTTCGATGAATATTGTTTTCTTAGAAAATCAAATAACGTTAAATATAATGAATAAGTGAATTTCATGCAAGCGACATTTTGCCCATATGGCCAGAAAACGGATGGACTCAGCAAATATGATTAATAACAAAGAACTTAAAGATCAACGTAGGATGTCCAAATTTAAAATAGAAGGATCCGTTGTTTTGTGAAACTTATGGGAACAACATTACTCCCTTTTGCTAAGCAGTTATGCCCAATCAAAGCAATTCTGATCAAAATTGAGCTTAAAATTAGAGAGAACAAGTGTTGTGATCTAAATGGAGGGAACAAAAAGGCCCTCAAACTTAAAAAAGAGTTGAGAACATAAATTCCCCAGAGCTGTTGTGAAGACCATGCAAATCTGTCTTGGAATTTCATGATTGCTGCTTTGGTGTGGATTCCAAGAAAAAGATTTACAACTGCTATTCCGACTTGCCAGCCTAATAACTGCAAGTTCTCAGTTCCGTACACTACTGCATTTCAGGATCGAGGTAACAAGATATTCGCATAAAGATGGAAACATCCTACGTTATTTACATACTGTTGCAGGAACATGATTTTCTTGTGCAGATAGTAAATATGGTTACCAGCATCCTCTCCAGTCCTCAAGATGGACGATGGAAATAGTAACTGCATAAAAAGAAAAGCTGTGATCAGGAAAAATCTGTGTGATGAAACCATGTAATGTCCTAAATACTGAATTGTAGAGAGCTAAAAGATGCAGAGGAAATTTGCTTACACAAAAACTTTTATGCCATAGATGGATGCATATTTTCGCAGAAGCCGCTCTACTGTGTACCATTCTGAGCGGTTGGTTCTGTCTTGATACCCTATTCTTGGCATATGCACCGATGCTTTTAAGAAATTAAAGCAGAAGCATATTAGATGCCAGCAAAAATATATCATTGAATTTGGATTGTTTGTACGTACCAAGGCTTCTATGACTCTGTTAATTTTCTGTCATAGTGGTAAAATCAAAGCAACTTTCTTAGAAAAATGCAAGGTTGTGTGAAAAAGTACCAGAATTTTGATCAGCTGAGTATGATAACTTCCGTATGCTTAGCTCCAGATCAGGAATAGATATGTTGCTTCGAGGAACCTTACAGCGAGGGTTATATGACTGAACAATAGCCAAAGCAACCCACTGAGGAGCCTTTTGGTCCTCGCCATTTTCGTCATTGTCCTCTGAACATCAAAATCAACCACAATCTCCAGTGTTGGTGAAGACATGAAAAATAAACGGGAACAGGCAGAACACAGCTGTATTGGAACTCTAACTAGGTTAAGAAGGAAGAGAGTTTAGGAAGGCTAGATATTAGAAAATTAAACAGAGATAGGGTGTTGGTGGCTTGGTGTGGAAGGAAATCTTACTAAGAACACAAGTGGAAGATTAATTATCGAATTAAATTTCTTCCATGCCTTTTTGTCAAAGGAAGATAATGAATTACCTATACTACATTCCCAAGTACATTTCAAAGGAAAAAAGCACCAAAGAGGATGGATCGACTGGTTTGAAGTTGGGCCCAACGAAGCTTCATGTGCAAATGTTACTTAGGAAGGCAAGTGATACTGTCAAGGTTGAACCTTAACAGTCATGCCTTTGGTGCTTACCAGCTAAATTGCATAACCAAAGACTTCAAGAATAGAAAAGTTGGAAAAACAAATACATGCCCAAGTGGAACCAGTTGCACAAGAATGTTTAAACGTATTTTATATATAATTTAGTGAAAAAGACTCAATCAGTGACAGGCTGGAGAAACAGACACGGGTTGGATATACTTAAGATGTATGATACTAACCCACCAAATCTCTCTTCCTCCTTTTTGCCCTCTAATAGTATAACATTTCTCTCTCTTAATAAGTCTACGTTTTTCTTCAGTAGAACCAACTATATTTGATCCACATTTTATTTCTAATTCCTCTACTTCGTCTTACCATTTCCCCCTCTTTTTCCCATTCCAAAACTAAAGTCAGTTTTTCTAGGGTTTACCTGACATAAATGTTTACTTCATTTTACACAAAATCTCATACGTACTTCACTTTAAATGAAATCTGATACGCAAGAACTCAAGTGGCTATTGGCTGGTCTGGCTAGTCCATCTATCTGCACAATATATACATTTTTTTCATCCTCAATTCTATATTTTTTATGGTCAACGTCATGCCATTTCGGCAATCAACAGTCAGCAGTCAATAGTCCTGTTAAATCATCTATACCTAAACAGGCCCTTCGTTAATTACACAAGAATATTTGATCATTTTTAATACATAATTTGGTGAAAAAAAACCATATTAGTCACTCACAAGGGCATGCAGAAAGAACTAACCAGATTATTTTTAACGCATAATTTGGTGGGAAAGAAAAATATCAGTCACTCACAAAGGCATGCAGAAAGAACAACTAACCATTGACTTTTATCAGGTGCAGGTCACCCAAGTGAAGGTCTCCGCATTCAGAAGCCTGATGATATGCATCTGGGACAATGCCAGAAAGATGGGCCAATGCATCAAACATTCCTCCCCGGCCCCAGTTTCCAGAGTCATCAACACAACTGTCAGGAAAAAAAAAAAAAATAGTGAACTGCAATTCTGCCGAAAGGAATTCCAGCTATCAAACAGAAATTTGTGCATTGATAATTTTAACTAAGAATTTAAGATGGATGTATCAACTATGTTCAAGATCCAAATATAACAGAGTTATCTAGAGCTGACAGAAAGATAGCCTCCATCCACCAATCTCTTCTTCAAAAGGTATACACTGTCAACTAAATCCCTTTTTTCTAAAAAAAAAAAAAAAAAAAAAAAAAATTAGAAATAAGAGACTCACCTAAAAATTATGGTAGGCTCGGATGGGCAAATTTTTGATGGTTTCGTACAATCTCCATAAACAAATTCAACGGATCCTGAATCTGAAATTATGTCATCATTTACAAAACAATCAGGATCATTAACAGCTAATGACTTGTAACCAAGAGCTTCCCACTTTAACAGCTTCTTCTCATCTGCCTTCTTACGGTCAGCTTCATGTTTCTGGTGCCTTGTTTCAGAGAAGCTCCTTCTTCTTCCCAACTCTACACCAGAACTGTCAATTGATTGTGATGATTCTTTGAATTTCTCAATCCATGCCAAATATGAAGACTCATCAAAACTGGGATCAAAATCTACAGAAGTAGAGATTCTTTTGACAGATATGTCATCTCCGCTCAACAAATCCTTGGGGTTTATCTCAAATCTCCTGTCATTTCTATCACCCTTGTCTGATTGTTCATGAACACGCATTCCAACTACCTTTTCTGCCATAGCATTCAGTTCAACCAAATTTAAGCCATCTGAATTTTCATCGATTTCAGTGGGATCAAACATATGTAACCCAAATATGAGTGATTGCAAGTTGCTAGCTTCAGATCCTGCCTCTTTCCCTTCCCCATGGGTATCCTCCTCTCTTCCAACCACATTATGGCTTAGCAACAATTTCCTCTCTGCTCTTCGCATGATTATCTATTCACATAAATTTGATTCCAGAAATGAGACGACCACATGTCATCTACAAGTCACCAAAGTTATGTACAAATGCTTACATCTTAAGAGCACAGTTGTATGCAACTGAGTACACTTAGACTCGGTGCACCTGGGTGCAAATACCTAATTGTTTTTTAAAAAAATTTTACACAATTGTTAATCTAAGTGTATTTAACATGTTTATCAATTTTTACCATTTTTAGATTTTTTTCAGATTTTAAAAAATCAGTGGCATTTTAGTAATTTTAAATTATTAAAAATGCCACTGACTTTTTAAAATCTGAAAAGAATATCTAAAAATATTAAAAAATGATAGAAATTAATACACATGTTAAATACACTTATATTAACAGTTTCATGAAAAAAGTTTCAAAAAATAATAATAATAATAATAATGGGCAATATACACCCAGGTGCACCGAGTTTAAGTGCACCTGAGTGCATATAACTGCGCTCTTACATCTCACCTCTTCCACAGTATGAGCAGATACTAGATTTATAGAGAGAACATGGTTTGCCTGACCAATGCGGTGGGCACGCTGCAGAGCCTGCTTGTCAACCTGTGGATTCCAGTCTTGCTCATAAAAGATGACCTGCAAGCATGTTTATTGAAATCAGTATGGGATGTCAATGGATATCGCAAGAAATCCTAGATCGAGTAGTCCTCAACTCACAGTATCAGCAGCAACAAGATTCAGACCAACTCCACCTGCTCTAGTTGAAATCATAAAGACAAATGCACCTGGGTCATCAGCCTGAGTTTTTGATGTGCCCTTAAATGGTTGCTGGCTGAAACTTCTTATGGCAGCAAACCTCTCCTCTGCTCGAATAGATCCATCAAGACGCTCATAAGTATATTTCCGCAACTCCAGAAAATCCTGTAGTCCAAAGTTAAGTTTTAATACATTCACAGACCTAAATCATCCAAAGTTGAAACAGGACAAGTAACCACAACCAAGAAAAATAACTAACCTGAAGAATGTCAAGTGTGTGTACCATCTGAGCAAAAAGGAGAACCCGGTGGCCTGCAGCATGGAGTTTTTGAAGCAGATGGTCCAAAATAATAAGTTTCCCACTAGCCTGATTGATGAACATAGTGAAAGGTTAGGTTTCTTTTTTAAAAAATTAACATCAATGTGTTATAAGTGAAAGGGTAGTTTTTTGTTTCGAAAAAAAAATTCAAAAAAATCAAAGCAATGCTATGGATAAATAAGTAAAAGTTTAACAAAAGCAGTTCGGGTCATTGGCCAACAAAGAATTGGCAACCAGGATGACGGCTACGAACAAAAGACTGAAGATTATGTTGTGGGAAAATCAATGTAAAGTCCCATCTACCTGAACTAAATGTTCTCCTTCCTCATATGGTTCAGGCTCAATGCCACTGAAGAGGTAAGGGTGGCTACATGCCTTTCGAAGTTGTATTACCTAAAAAAGCAAGAATCAAGAGTTCAAAAGCAGCTAGTAGAAACATTATTGGCAAACCTCAGCACCCAATTTCAAAACTAAAATTGCAGTATGTGAACACTTATGTCAGCAGGCAGATGCTGGCAGTGTGCAAGTTAGTGAAACGTATCCTCGCTCAAACAGCACAGTGAAAATTGGTGTCCTCATTATGTATCGCAGTTGTGATGGTGATTGTCAACAGAAATGAGAATATAATTTATTTCAGCGAGTTAAAATATATAACCCCTAGGAGTGATAAATGAATGAACTATACAGTCAGACCAAGGATCTTCAATTTTAAAGCAGAAAAAGCACCAAAACTGGACAAAGTACACTTACTTTTAAAACCATGATGATGTACCAAATATCGATGCTCATTTTACGGTCTGCATCTTACTCTTACGTTTCTTTTTATTTGTCAAAAAATTATATCAAGTAGATAGGTGCATATAAAATGACGATTTAGGCTGAACGCAAGAATTTTTTTTTTTTTTTTTCCAATACTTTCATGAAATGGCTAGAGTTTGGAGCATGCCATATTGAAATGTTAAACATAAAATCGCAATATAATTTTCTTGAAAGCCGTGTATTTTCTGTCCTTAAAAACTTTTTTTTACTTTTGCAAGCTCTAAGAATTAGTCAATTTATGTACCCCTACCAACTCAAGCTTAAGAGTCAATCCCCTCCATGGAAAACTACTAGAACAGAACATTGTCCATGTCACTTCGAAATATACAAAGCTACGTTGTCCTATGATTATCTCTTGTAGCCACAACCTCTGCAGCAGCACCCAACAATGGGATCATGCACTATGGATAGGGCAGCATTATGCCAGAACTGACTTCTGTACTGATGTTTGATTCAAGAAATGAGAAAGTCATTACAGTATTCCGTAACGATTGATGACTTGATGCCCTAGAAGACACTGCAAGAAGTGCAGGGAGCTCTCTCCTCAGTATTGACAAGTAGACCTTCTTTTGCAGAGGGACGAGTGGAGCCATTCTACAAAGATAAAATAGCAACAAAATAATTAAGGGTTTACCTGAAATGGCAAAAAAACCTAGGTGGATGATTGAGTGTACCATAATGGGATTTAACAATATAAATCCAGAGTGGAGAAACTCACACAGTAACCTCAGTGAGAGGTGGTAGAAATAGGGTTCCTTTCTTAACAAGCATTGATTTGGTTCGCCGAAGCATAAATGCTCTCAACATGTACTTTAAACTTCTGAGCTGTTTCTTAACTCTGGCTGTAGCACGACCTGTTCAAAATGGCAATTGCTATGTCTAGGTAATGCTCCACTTTTGTCACGAGGTTCTTCAAAAACTTAAAAACTTCTTTCTCTCAAAAAACGGAAGATGAGGAACAAAACAGGATACATGAATTACACAATAAATTAGTGAACAAAATGAAGAGAAGTTTGTTGAACTCCTAATACAATAATATCTCTTGCAACTGAAGATATTTATTGGATGATCTAAACACTTTACAAGAAGTTAAGCATTGTCTTGAAAGAAAGGAATACCTTTAGCTGAAGATTTGTCTAGTTCTCCATTTGTGTGTGTGATTTATATACGGTGAAGACAGATTGTAACATAATTATGGTACAGTCCATCACAAAATCGGCCCCACACATATTAAAATACTATGATACTTTACACAATTATTTATTCATATAAAAATCATACTTTAGACAATTTAAATGTTGAAAATACCATTTTAAAATTGATATTTACATTAAACTATTTTATATTTGTATTGCACTATTTTATAGTTGTATTACATTGATTTTGTACCATTTTAAGATAGAGCCCATACGCAAGTTTGATTTGGATAAAAATTGGTACACTAATAAAGTAAATAATTCTAAATACAATAAGTGAGGTAGATCTCCTGTTCATGATCCCCAATTGCACAGTGCAGTTACATGCACTGAATCAAAATCCATATGTGTATATATGGGGTCTGCTTTTATTTAATCAGTTTACATAGAAGAAGTGGAGCCATGTAACTCCCTTCATTTTTAAGATTTTGATCATTAACGAAAAATCCAATCCATTCATTGTATTTATAATGTTTATCTAGGAGATGAATTTTATCCCCATGAAGTATGTGTATAGGCCACATTTGCTACCTAATATATATATTCATGGGTAAATTATAAAATATGTTTAGATTCATTTACAGATATATCAAAATGTAATAATAATTTATAGAATCATTTATCTACATAGAAATGATATTTTAGACGGTTTAGATGTTGAAATGGATATTTAGTGTTAACTCATTTTATTATTTTGATTTTCGTTGGGGCCTATGCATGGTGATATTAGATAAATAAAAAAATTTCCAAGACACTATACATGATGTAAAACACATTGGATGGAGTGAATTTTTCATCAATCATCAAGATTTTAAATATAGAGAAAGGTTACATAAAAAAAAAGGTTTCATAGAAGCGGAACTGTATATTATATATAGCAAAATATTCAAGCGTAGATGGATTACATCGTAAACCCGAAATGGGTCCCATACGTATTAAAATTAACATCTATTTAGAATTATTTATTTTAATAGCACACCGATTTTCATCTAAATCTAGCATGAGTATATATCCCATTTTAAAATGGTACAAAATCAATGTAACGAAATAATTTAACGTAAATATCAATTTTAAAGTAATATCTTCAAGATCTAAACCGTCTAAATTATGTTATTTATACAAACAAATGATTGCATGAAGCATTTTAACTTTCTAATGTGTGTGGGCCCATTTTGTAGAGGACTGCACTAGATAGGTTCTCATATACATATACATATATATATATATATGATATGTTATTGTGCACTCATATACATATACATATATATATATAATACGTTACTGTGCATTTATACACACCGTAGCTCACAATGCATTTGGCTCAAAATGAGTCATACATGGATTTAAATGTATTGATATTGTATAAATCATTTATCCATAAATAAATTATATAGAAAATAGTTTAAACGTTGAAGAAATAACTTTACAATTGTTATTTATATTAGACTATTTTATTATGTTGATTTTGTACCATTTTTAAATAGGGTCCATGCACATATTTAATTTAGATGAAAATTGATATGCCGATAAGAGAAACAATTCTAAAAATGATGGGTGGAGTAGATGTACATTTTATGATCATTTGGAGCCCATTTTGATATAAATGCTCCATAACTTACATGCACTAGAATATTTATATATGATATATATATATATATAGAGAGAGAGAGAGAGAGAGATCTATGTGTACATTAATGGAATGCCAAAATACACTTAGGTGCAAAAACACCATGCCAGGATGTGGAAACAGCGACATCTTCTTATACCATTTCTTTTTCCCCATCTGACACAATTACAATGTTATTCAATCAACTGCCTATGCTTACACAGCATCCATCTGTGACAAAGTTGGCTTCCATATGCCATCAGGTGTACTGATGCAAGGCCAAGGCTGTCCATCATATCCATCTACTTCTTTTTCTTTTCTTTCATGGCAATCATTAAAATAAACACATAAAGACTGGCACTTCAGTTAGGCCTTTGATGCCAAAAAACAGTCATTGAGTTCTTCATTGGATATTGGACTAGCCTGGATTTGGTCTGTGGAAACTAAAGGGAGCAGCCTAATTGATTTGTAGCATTCTTGCACCTAGCATTTGAGTTGACAGCAGCTGACTTGGCTGTAAGAAAGCCAGCAGATTTATTGTTTCTTCGTGCCATTTGAAATCATTCTCTCCTCTAATGCATGACAAGAATCTGACACAAGGATCTGTTCCAATAAATCATTTTTTAAAGCAACCAGATAGAATGCAGTTTCAACTAAACAAGTATGCCTACCGCAACAGACTTGCCATAAAGAAAGAAATCCTTTTAATAAAGCATATGCCATCTTGATGGACGGTAAGTATACCTTCTGAAGAGAATCCAGCATCCTTAAATGTGGAGAGGAACTGTTCCAATGTCCCAAAGATCAATGGCATGCAAAAATGCAACAAAGCCCACAGCTCAGAAAGGTTGTTTTGGATGGGAGTTCCTGTCAATAATAAACGTCTAGGCATGACAAAACGTTCCTCAAGCACATTATACAAAACCTGAAAAACATCAATTGCAATGTAACTGCCAGTCCATGAATTTTAACATTTAGAAAATGGCAACTGAATAGGAGCACCCACGCTGGAAGAGTTTTTAAGCCGCTGAGCTTCATCAATCACCGCATACTGCCATGGAATTTGACAAAGAAAATCTTGGTCCAACAATGCTATGTCGTAAGTCGTCAACAGAACATCAAAAGGCAAAGCAGACTCCGCCTATAAGGATCAAAAAGGGGAAATGAGAAAAAAGGTGTCGAATGTATTTTTGTGCAAACCAGCACATCAAAATAATATAAAAGAAATCGTGTTACATTTGCACTCCCGTTTGGAAAAGGATGTAAATTGCTTATGGCTTAAAAATGGTCTTGACATGCAGGATGAAATCTGAAGGTCACTTCCTCCTTACGGGCAGAAAAAAGGTAGAAAGAAGGTTACACCAGTCAAAGACTCAAAATATTCCCAGCCTTATAAGATTCCACAATGCTATCAATGCTGCCCAGTTAAGAATCTACTTACAAAATCAAAAAGGAACAAAAAGCTGATTCCAGCATTCCAAAATGAAATAGGCCTACATTTTGTTCAACAAAGAACAAGAGAAAAGGTTAAGGATGAAAAAGGAGACGAGGTAAGAGTTTGGTCTTACTTGATCAAATGATGATAGTTGTTGCTTCACATACCCCCATAACTTCCTCCGGAAATCACGACGAGACACCTTATCACCAACATACCTAAGGACCCTCAAAGATGGGCAGAAGTTGGTGAATTCAGACATCCATCCATCGGTCACACTAAGCGGGCATAACACCACTGTAAAGATAGAAATAAAGATAAAAGGATGTAATTTCTACACCCAGAACAAAGATAATAGCATGTAATCTGTAGTTCCGCAAAAATATTTGAAATGTTTTCGTAAATTTGCTCAACCATAATTCCTCACACAAAAAGGGTGGGTGCATAAGTAAGGCTTATAAACCACGAGGTACCATGATTCAAGTGATCCACTCCAAAAGGACTTCACACTGATGAGAATGCTACACAAGCCTCCGTTAGTAAGTTTTCAGAACTGCGACTACCATCCATAAATCTAGATCAGTCAATTTATTTTCTTCTTCATAGCTTACATAGGCCATCGATCAAAAGTCAGCCCCCTTTAATGTGTGGGAAAACTTTCAAGACCATTCCTGAAGGTGGGGCCAACGACAAACACTTCAGGCCGTTGTCAGATTTCAATTCAAGACAATGCACGTGAGGTATTGCTCTTTTTTTTTATTATTTTTTTCCCCTTTCACCCAAAGTCTACCCTGGAACACCCAACCTCAAAGCTTTGTTTGTTTTAAATTAAACCCGGCATCGAACAAAATGTTGATGTTGGTTCGAATGTAAGCCTTAGCATGTGTCGAATTGTGATAAATGTGCATGCTTGCAGATCCTACGGAAAAATCGTGACTAAATGACTACGAGTTTAGTGAAAAATTAGAAGAAAGGATTAAGATTCTTGACTCACAGAATGGCCCAGGTGACATATTGTGGACCTTCAAATAACTCAATAAAGCAATAGCTTGCAAAGTCTTGCCAAGGCCCATCTAGCAAAAAGAATACATTGAATAAAGAAATACATCTTTCAGCTCAAAAGGCCTAAGACGAATCAACTGTTAGTGATACCAAGATGGTAACGATTAATCAAATAATATCAAGTGTTCAGTTCAAGCGTTTGAGGCATCCAGCTGAAATCAAGCCTTTCCGATTGAGTTTGGATCTCAGCCATCAAATATACAGCAAGAATCACAACTTCCGAAACGAATAACAGCTAACCCTAGATGAGAGAGAAGAAAAGGCCGACCTCGTCTCCTGTAAGAAAAAACCCAAAGAGTATAAACATCGTCCAGAATAAATAAAACGAATAGAAAGAGGATTATGTAATGCAAGCTACTTACCCAGGATGACGTTGACACCGAGGGTGTATCTCCTAATGAGCCAAGAAACTCCTTCCAGCTGGTGGGGTTTTAGAGTCGCGGAGACGCCCAAATCCGAGGAATTCTTCAAGGGAGGATATTCGGCGCTGCGATCGTTGGAGAGGACGAAACAAGCCGCTGCTTTCAGCCGCTGCTCGTAATCCATTTTCTAGGAGTTATCAGCTGTACATGCAGACGCAGGTCGTCTTATGCTTTCTATGCTGTTTCGTGCACAGAAATGGCGACGGCAGGTGTAATACGGTAAGGTCGACTGTGGTCTGCGGAGCGTTGCAGTACTAGGGTCGGTACTCGGTGGCTGGTCTTTGGAGAGATGCAAAGAGCGGCGCGAAAAAAGACATCATTCAAAAGCCGTGGCGTGGCCAAAACACCACTGCAGGCGTTCGAATGGCGCTGTGGCCATTTTACCATCTAATCGATTTGAGAGTTGTGTCGCTCATTTTCTTATTATAAAACAATCTCAAAAGTTTACTTGTTAGAGATATTTGAGATAAATATAAATATACCAAAAGCAGTAGCAAAAACAGTTGCTGAACCATGCATCTAAAGCATAGCATAGCAAAATTTACCAACTTTGAATTATTGTACTTTTTTTTATAATTTTTTAAAAAGTAATAAATTTCACTGATCTCACACTCTTAGCACATGAAAAAGGTGAAAAAATTTTATTTTTCAGAACTTACAAAATATATGTAAAATAATTTAAAAGTAGTAAATATTGGTTTATAAAATACATACACTTGGGCCCATGTATAAATGAAAAAATAAAAAATTATTAAAAAACAATTAGGCAGCATTCCATGCATGGTATGCTAACATACCTAAATTTGTGTACCTGTCGAATATATAGTCACCTATATGTTAAATCTAAGGTTGAATGTTTCAATGTAAAAGTAATTATCATTAACTGTAATAGAAAAATATTATTAAACATAGATAATATGCAACACTCATTGAGGTGAATAAAAACTCTTTGGGTGAGATATAGTCAAGCCGCCTCAATCTTTTTAAAATTTTGGTCAAAATATGTGACACGTCTCATACCTAAGTTATAAAACTTTTGATTTAGCCTAATGAAAATTAAAAAATAGATCATAGGGGCATCACGAGTTGACTAGACCTAATTCCTACATCCAATTAGAAAGATTCAGTAAAGCCAATTAACCAAGCATGGTAAATTATCATTCTATTTTTTATAAATCAAAACAAATCATATCATTTTTCTTCATGCGTTTCCACGAGTATATATAATCCACTCGATGGGATACATAGGTAGGTCATATAAAGTAATATCAAATCATGTGTATTTATAATATATACTTGTAGAACCTGCCGCAAGAGCTACTATGAGCTCCGATCATTTTTCTTAGCCTTAGAAATCTGGGCTGTATCGGATGGATTTGAGGCAATTCTTCAATGCTTTTGGAATAGCAGCATGGGTTCTGTTTTCTTGCATTCTTGTGGGGTAAAACGTGTTAGAATTAACGATCTTTAGATAGCGTTGGCATATGGGTGTCCTCCCATGGATTCGATGACATAACGACTAAGACGATGCCTTTTATGTACAAATTGAGCTACAGATTCGGCAGCATAATGACAGTGTATTATGCTAGAATCTATGGATCCGTACGCGTCGACCTTATTGGAGCACCGATTCAAAAAAACGCATTAATACTAACACAAAACATAAAAAAATGGAGTTGTTATTGATTTTAAAAGGGAGATCAGTCCCCGTTTTCAATGAATAAAGACACGAATCATACAGAGTTTTGATTCCGGCCATCAAATTAAAACAGATATGGAAAAATCTGTCAACCCAAGGTGGTCTACATGGGCATGAAAAGGAAAAAAATAAAAGGAAAACTGGAAAGGGAGAGAGAAGGAGAGGGGAAAAACTTAGAAAAGTTTGAGCTTGAGAAGCGAGAGGGCCAAGGCACCGAGGCTTTGCTGCAAATTCCCATCCTTCCCCTTTGAGATGACTCTTCGAGCGTGTTAAGAAGGGAGACTTGACTCCCTATTTATAGATGGTGGAGTGGATTGTGTAGGTTCTGGGTCTTGGATGGGAGCCCGTGGTAGTTAGGCTTGGACCTTTCGTTTCAAGTGGGCCATTGTTGAGGTTTGATGGATTGTTGTTTGAAGAGCCCGCTTTTGTGGGCCAAGGCTGGGTCTGGTGGGCTGCTGTTGTAGTTTCCGTTTTATGTCTAGCGAGTTGGATCTAATGGGCTGCTGTTGTAGAACCCGTTCTGGTGGTTTGTTGTAGCTTTGTTCCTATGGGTCAAAGCCGGATAGGCCCATCTGGTAGTAGGCCTGGCTTGGTCATCTTTGTTTTGGACTTGCTTTGAATGGATTATTGGTTTTAAAGCCCATTGTCAATTATTTTATTGTTGGGCTTAGATCTTAGCCCTTACACATTTCTCTTGTGCTTAAGGAGAGGTGTCTAGAATACTCTAACAAGTTTTAACTGCTATGACCCACTAAAATATCCACGCTGGTAATTAAACGTATAAAAATAAATAAATAACTAATTTTATCTAATAAAATAAAATATCAGAAAATCTAAAACAATTCAGAAAAATTGAAATCTTAGGATCCATTTGGTAAGACTCTACTGCATCACTTGGTATAATTTGATATTTTAACCATCTAATTATCTTTCTCTTTATAATATTACAATTATATTCCAACTACACTTTCAAATCTTTCCACGCAATTATCTTTATTCTTTTTATTCCATATTGTTACACCTTATATCACACCGTTTTCACTTTTTCAAAAGTTTTCCTTAAACGTAACTTGATGCATCGAAATATTTCCATTCTTATAAACAAAAATAAAATCAAGTTTTAAATCTTTCAAAAAATATATAAATTTATTATTCGTATTTTAATTATCACGTTACTTTCACATAAAAACTTATTCTAATGAAATAATTTAAATCGCATCCCCATATATATCAAGTCTAATGTTTCTCTGATACGCTTCATCAAAATAAACAACGTCCTTTCACACTTCCTGTACCAAAAAAGTAACATATTAGAAAAGTGAAGTAGAAACTAAGCAAAAATCGGGAGGTCAGCAACAATAAGTGACTAAGTGTTTATCCTTGCCTCACTATTTCTCTCAGCAATGATTTATTTTCATTTCTTTTCTTTTCTTTTCTTTTTTTTTTTTTACCCAATGGTCTTCATCTCTATACAAACTTACAAAGTACGCCAACTCGTCTAAGGAAATCTTTGTACAGACCACTTTAACAACTATCTGAACATGATACAAATGATGCCTCCATGAAGCTATGCTACTGTATATTTCTCCCATCCTTTTCTTCCCTGCATTAAAAGCCATCAAAAACTTTCAGGAAGGAAAATAAAAAATCTACGAGTTCGTTAATTTCGACTGATCATTCTAGAATGCCATTGAACTTGGTCCGCAATGGATATTAAAATGCCAACATACTATTGTTGTTGCTCGACAAAAGGTTTGAAAATCTCATGACCCAAGGATTGTGGTGTGATTAGCTGCCTTGTACATTTGAGTTGGCTTATCAAACCTTCCAAAAACATAGAGATGACTCTGACCGTCGCGTATGATGAAACCAATCGGGAAACATAGGACCATCACTAAAACTGAATTGTTAAAAGGCCTGCAGTATCGACATCTAATTTCATATGAATTTTAAAGTGGGCAGACACTATTCCTATCAGAGCAGATTGTCAAATTTCTGCGTGGAAATCGGGGTTGAAAACTGAAATGGTAAACTAAGCAAGCAATTAACATACCTGCCAGCCAAATCTTCATTCCAGCACTTCATTTGACAAATTGACGTTCTTCTTGGGTATTCGAGCTTGTTTTCAAATTTCCAGAAGTCAAAACCCTAATTTTGTAAACACTCTGCAAGTCCTTGATCTAATAGTTCATTCCACAACGAAAGGAAGACAAGCCCCTCTACCACCAAAAGCAAAGACTAAAAGGGCATGTCCTTAAGAAAGGATGGTCCATCTCCATATAATGGACTAGCTACCCGAAGAGCTATTGCTGCTGAATTTGAAAATGGCTCAGCCTACTATACCAAATCGAATGCAGTATCATATAAAACATATCATACTTGATTGGTCTGCTATGCCATAAAAAGTGCTTCTGTAACTTCTTCACATTTGTTTGCATTGTAATGTATCTTCTTAGTGGTATTTTCACAAGAATCTCCTTCAAGTTTGGTATATCCTTTTCTGCAACAATCACTGAAAATGTACTCCAGTCCAACACCTCGGAGAGAGGGGGTACAAAATTATCTGCAATAATCACTGGTACACACTCATAGAAGATTGCCTCAGCAATTCTGGGGCTGTTCACTTCGTAACCCATGGGACAAATGCAAAATTTGCTGGACTTCATGTGCTGGATGTATGACATTTTCCTGGACACTCTGGGTGGAAGTGGGCCATATATTTTCATGTCTTCGTCTTTCCCCTCCCAATGCTCAAGCAATATCGGTCTGACACGGCCATGCATGTTTCCCGCAAAGAATGCAAGAATTGCCCTCTGAGAAATGGGTTTTCCACCAAGATATCTAAGTGGCTTCCTGGGATTTCTTATGGTTGTCTCTGGCAGGGAGATATCCTTTCCTGGTGTAAAGATTCCTTCAGAGGCATCAGCGTTGCATAGAGCTTTAATGGCATTCTTGCACAGTTCATAATGCTCTGTAGTTGTGTATGGCCCCTGCGGAAAATAGAGAGAGAGAAGTGAGAGAATTACCAATGAGGTGTCAACAATGGAGGCAAAAAAAGTCAGGAATTATTATTTTGTTTGGAAAAAATGTATATCCTTCCAAATGAAACATCAACGGAAAATATAAAATCACCTGATCTCAGTCAGGTATCGTCAAATGACAAGTTAAAATAATTGATTGAACAAATATCAGGGACTGGAACGTAAGCCCATACCCAATCATGGCAAGCAACTAGAAAATGATCTGATCCTCTTGTACGGTTCCAGAAAGGATATTTAGCAGCAATTGAATTCACATAGTCCTTCAGGAAGACAGACAATGGTCGCATGTTATGGGAGTTGGGTACATAAAGAGAGAGCTCCAGCTGACGTGCACTATAGGGAAGATAGAATAAGTGAGCCTTGTTCGGGTCCTTCACTACAAACTGCTTGTTTTCCTCCATCTGTTTCATAAACCATCCTTCAGAAGCATAAATTCCTCTGAGATGAGGTGTGTGGAAAATTGGCCTGGGCCCATCCTTGTAGACGTAGACCTTCAGTATCTTTTCCATCAATTCATAGCTCCTGAAAGTTTCAAGCATAGCTCAGCTTCTCAGTATTGGGCAGTATCGGCGCATTACACAACCAGACAAGAGGCAACTTCTAAGAATGATGTGCATGAGATATGCAGCCTGGGTTCAAATACATGCACAAAAGCCCTCTCACATCCTGGCCAAAAAGCAGTAGCATTTGACCGACCTAGATAGTGCTTGTATGATAATTTTTAGCAAGCAATACGGTCGTTTGTCTAGGCACCAAAACTAGCAGTGCCATTGCAGCAAATAAAAAGCAGCCTTACTCATCATTTAACTGAGGGTAAAAGTTCAAATATGCAGTATTCAAAAGAAAGCTAAGATTACACCAGGTAAATGAGAACCGCGGAACATCACATGAGATTCACCTCTTGAAAGCTGAAATATTTCGAAATACAGGGGCATACAAATCAGGGTCTTCATGAATTATAGGGGCATTGTCTACCTCCTTCTTGGCATATGCAAGTGCTTCATCAGGTAGCATGGCCCATACAGGCTTCTGCAGATTAAATAAAACAAAATTAAGTCACTACCAAAATTCAGAATCTAATAAGAAAGATCGGTGAAACTAAATCCCACCGCTGAGCGTGAAGTAGTTTTTCGTGCAGGAGAACCACTCTCAGGCAGTTTCTTTGGGTCCATGTGTCTCTTGTTGCTGTCTCCATAACTTTCCTCAGTCCTGTGGCTAGTCTTAAAGGAAACGTTACCCACTGGTTGCGCCATCTTTGCCTTCTGGTCCTCAACACTGGTAGTATTCTTGGAACCGCTTGCGACATTATCATTATCGCTCTCAGAAGGAACAGTTCCATCAGGTAGATTGATGAGCATGGTGCTTCCATTATTGTTAGTAATGCCAGAATCACTTTTAGGATTAGCTTGATTACTCTTGATAAGGTTATTTTCTAGGGGTTGAGACATCACCTCCAAGCTCCTATTACTGTAAGGATTCTCCAAAGACCCTCCAGTAGCAAATCCTCCCCCAAGAGAGGTGTTCTCAACTGTTTGAACCCAGTTTTTCGGGTGTTCCTCAATGATAAGATTTTTTGCACCCCCTTCGTCACGAATAGATTTCCTCTTGAAAGACGTATTTCCTAGTGGTTGAGCCATTGGCTTCAGGTCACCAGCATCCTTGTTAAGCTTCTCAATGGCTCTTCCCTCATCAGCAGCACCCTTCATGGATATTGTCTCAGCCATGTCATCCAAGCCAGATAATGGCCCAGGTGACAGAGTGGAATTCTCCAAACCAAAGGGATAAGTTGGAGCTGGTGTAAACTGCTGCAACCGCACGTCAGGCTGCAGAGACACCCCATTTTGAAAGGTGGTATTCAAGGTCCTTGTACTGAATGGAGTAATCAACCCAGGGGGAAAAAGGTGCCAGATGGTCGATGGATCAGATACAGCAAAGAACTGAAGCAAGGCTCCAACAATGGTGAAAATGCTGACAGCGAAAGTCAGATTCCTCCAGTCGATTCTCGAACATCCCAAGCGGTATTTAGACCACATATCTGCATCCGAAGGACGATCTTAAAGCGTCCCATTCCAGCAAAATTTGGAAGAAGGAAATCAGCCACAATGATTGAATCAGAAAATTTCAACAGAAAACCGTAAGGGAATAATTATGTGCAGGCAGTACAATGAAGCAGCACGAAGATCGTTCTGTAGAAAACGAACTGAAAGAAAATTTTGCAAACTCAAGCAAAGAGCAGAATCCCAGGATCAACATAAAGCAAAAAGGCTATGAAATTAATCAGCTTGGGAGTCACAGAGTTTGATTGAAGAATTTATGACAAGGTTCAATTTTTAAAATTCCAATCCTGAGCAATAATAACGACTTCAATTCGGACAACGCAAAGGGCATATCCAAGCATAGCTCTCTGCAAAAAGATCTCTTCTCCTGGAAATACAGAAAGGGAAAACTTGAAATCCTCATTTCAGGGTCACGATAAGAAGAATTTCGTTGCAAAAATTGACTAAAATCACAGATTTCGAAGCAGAAACTTATCCTTTAAAGATGCGCATCAGGTCGAACCGTAAATACGAAATCAGAACCAATCACACGACGCAAAATATTTTCCGAGACTCCACGTCATTCAAGACATAAATAATTCCTTCAAATTAATTTCGGAAAAAAACTTCAAAATAGATCGGGAAGAAGACAATCCGAGGGAAAAGCTAGAAATCGCAACGAAACTACGCTAGATTGCAGCTTCTGGGGTCAAAAAAGCTAAGAGAACGGCTTACTTTTGTCGGAGACGAACCGGGAGCGCGACAATCGGAGGTTGGAAATCGATAGGAAAACGAACCTCAGAGATTTTCGCAATGGTATCCGCGGGCTGCAATTTCGGAAAATAAAAATAAAAATAAAGAAAGGAAGAACAAGAAACCAAGGACAGGAAAGAGAGAAACGCAGAGGAATCGCATTCCCGAGCTTGACAGTTGGGACTTAGGGAGGGAAAGAACAGATTCGGTTTTTTGCCTTCGTACAATTGATTTCCAAAATTGCCCCCACCAGGTCCTTCTTTTACATCCCTACCCCTGCCATATTCTGATTAATTAGTCAATAAGTGACAGCAGTACGCACGTAAGAAGAGAAAAAATAAATAATGTTAAATATATAAGATAATTATTAAAATATTACTATTTTTTGACCAAACGACTTTCATTATTATGAAAGTTCACTATTCGCCCATGTTTTCATTTAGGGTGTATTTGGTTGAAGGTAAAATTTTTGATAAAAAATTTTCGGAGTAGAAGTTGTTAAATCAATAGAAAATGATGTAATAATAATGACGGGGAGTAAAGAGAATAAAGTTAAAATAGATAGGTTAGTTGTATAGATAGTTGCGTAGAAATGATTAAAAAGTACAGTAGCTTGTATAGAAAAATATGAAAAAAATAATTAAAAAATATAGTAATTACGGAGAGTAAAAAGTTTTAGATTGAAAAGTTTTAGTTGATACTTTTTTATCTTAAACAAACACACCCTTAATAATACATAATTTCTCAATGTTAGTCCTTGTGTCCAGGTTATTTTTTCAATTCATTCCAATAAACATATAAACAGTGATTTTTTTTAAAAAAATTAGGAAATAGCATGCTTCAACTGCACTTGTAGAAATTTAAGTATTTGTGGGAAGATTCCTTTCCATCAAATTCCAATCAGGGATTCGCGGGTGCATCCCCAGTGATACCGAGATGACGCAAATAAATTCCAAAAAAATAACACATAAGACAGTGTACCATGAAAAAAAATTATGCATGTGTTAATTATGATATACTAACTTCTAAACAGATATCTCGAACCAATTTTCAGATAGATATCTTATGCCATATGAGTATCGTTTTTTCATACTTGGTATTATCATTCAATTTTTTTTTGATGAGTGTATTATCATTCATTGATCGTGCCTATATAAATTTTTTTTTTTGTCTTCCTTCCCTTTTCATCTTCTCCCTCGTGTTCTTTTCTTAATTTTTAATATTTTATCTAGATGAAAAATCAATTTAATTGTTTTGAGATTAAATACACATTTTATAGAGAAGTACGTGGGTGAGATGAAGTCTACTAATAACCGAAATGACCAACTAGGGTAAGATAGTAATTTTATAAATAGAGTAAAGATAAAAATAACGAAAATGGAAACAACCGAGTCACAGTGTCATACCCGTAAATTTTATTTCAGTCTCTATTTTGCCGAACAAAAATAAGCCATATGAACGTGGATAGACGAGGCAGACCTCGCCCACGTCCGGATGATCAAGAACATGCACGAGGGACCCGTGGCAGTGAAATGCGCGTCTGAATTTCTCCGGTCCATTTCACGTGGCCCATATAAATTGACCTGACTATGCCCGCCTCACCATACAATCCCATCTAGTTGGCTAATCCTCGGGAAGAAGATAATAAAAAATTAATCATATTTAGAAAATTATTGTGGAGTCTAGATGAGGAGTAATGTTTCAATGCGATGTATGAAATTTCAGTGTCGGGTGAAAAATTCCAATTTTTTAAATTTTTCTATAAAATAGTTAATTTAAATATATTTAATCTATAAATCAAAATATTATTTTTGGAGATGCATATATATATTTTTTTAATTTTTTAAAATAGGAGAGATTTTAGTTATTTCTAAATGGCTAAAATACCCTTTTTAAAAAAATTTAAGAATATATTTATACACTCCAAAAATAATAAAATTTAATATATAAGTTAAATACACATAAGTTAACAATTTTATAAAAAATTTAAAAATAACATTTTGTACATAATAATACATTGAAACATTACTCCTCCGTGGTGGCCTGAAATTTTTATTTATTTATTTTTTTCCCTTCACTGGCGGGCGACTTCGAGCCGTTGTTTAAAGACCGAGTATTAAGCCAGCTAAGATGCGATTGTAATTATGAAGAGAGCAAGGGCTATTTTTGGCCATCTCCACGTGTAGGTCAAACGGCTGCCCACTTCATGCATTGGCTTGAGCTGGCGGTAGCTCCGTCGCTGTAACGTATCCGCCTGCGGGGTTCATTTTAGTTCTTCACACGCGCCGTTCTTGACCCAAGGAACGTACGCGCAGGCCTAGGCTCGTGCAGTAGATAATCCTACGATCGGGACCATCAATCAGAACCGCTGAGCCAGAAGCCAGTCGGCATAGGTGAATTACGAACCATTGCTCCGTTCACAGATTATATCAATGGCCAGCATTCCATCTCTGCAAGTTGCCTAGACACTCGGCCGTCTTTTTTTTTTTTTTTTTTAGGGTGTGTTTGTTTGAGGCCAAAACTTGTCAATTAAAACTTTTCAATCCAAAACTTTTCACTCTTCATAACTACTCTATTTTTTAATTATTTT
>JAXCLR010000073.1:25314572-25329524 GCA_035584095.1 Annona squamosa | reverse complement strand
TTAACTTTATTCTCTTTACTCTTCATCATTACCCCTATTATATCACATCATTTTCTATCAATTTGACAACTTTTATCTCTAAAACTTTTCATCAAAAGTTTTATCTCCAACCAAACACACCCTTAGTTGTCAAAACTTGGGCTAAACCGACGTAGCGCACACCCATCGAAACGTTCTGAAATTCCTGGGCTGAAAATATGAAATGCAAGGAAATAGGCTAATCCATACAACGACCATTTATATACAGCGCTATGGGTGCAGTGCGCTTATGGGAATTTCACATGGGATTGAGATTACGGGTTCTGTATACGTGACATGACGACGACGAGGAGGACCATGATGGAGAGCATGAAGGAGGATCGGACCGTGTCGTTGAAAACATGGATTGGATTTTGGCCTTGGTTCTGGTTTTCGTTGTGTGGCGGCCGGAATAGGTGGTCCACCAATGCAGCGATTCTGTCTATCAATTCCATCATCATTGCCCTTACGGTTTCTAAAATCCACGACACATGGTTGGCTGCGTCACTGGGGTTTCCGCCGCTGGAATTCGGTAAACTACCGTGCTTGCCTGTGAAAGCACAAAAGAAAAGATTTCAAATTCCAAGCAAAGAAATAATTAATTAAAAGGGGAAAATTTACTGACATATATATGGGCTTTATGGCTGTGAAATCGGCGTGAAACACGCTCTCCTGAGTTTTCCCTCACATTTTTTAAAGATGCAAACCTAATCATGCACTATGATTAAAATTATTTTTGTTTAAGTAAGAAAAATCAACTCGATGAAAGCTTTTATAATCTATGGCACTAGATAACCTCATCCATTTGCACTCGTTGTAAATTACGTGCGAATCAAATTAAAATAAATTTTTTCGTCATACAAGTATGCAGGGAAGAAAATACAACGCATAACTTTGATCTTGAAAAAAATAAGAAAAACGAAAACCCAATGGGGTGCATTAAGCATCGGGTTTCATAGCAGCAAAGCCCCCCTATATATCAGAATATATCAATCATATGAATTCTGTAAGACGCCAAAAAACAATTATATATGTAATGTTTATAAGCCCAGTGGATTTGAAGATACCAACCGAAATAGGTCGGAGACCCATAGGGATCAACTAATCCCATGAAGTACAGCGCCCACCAAGTTGTTTTCTGATTTTGAACCTTCCCATAACATACGAACACGCCAGACTATCCCAGAAAGTGTTCCATTACACGTTTGATTTCTTTTCTGCGGCAGTTGGATGTGACCAATAAGAATATTTAAGTGCGTATTGCAGAAAGACAGCAATACAATGGATAATGTGTATTACGGTGCGTATTTTATAATGATTTTATTGAGTCATGGTGAATGATTAACATATCGATAATATACACAAGGATTTAGGAAAAAAAAAAAGGTTCAATGCTCTGCTGTGCATTCATCCAAACACAAATGGGTGGAATAGCCCACCGGAAAACACCACCATGACTAATGTTGTGGATGTTTGAGATGGGTAATGTCTTTCTACTGACCTGCGTATAACGATTCCCTCAGCTCCTGCACAGCTTCATTGTTCATAACCGCATCCCACACAGCTTTATCAGAAGATAATGAAACCACCATCCTCTGCTTAATTGACATTGGAATACACCAAAAAATTAGAACTAGTTACCAGACAAAAAAGAATTCACTTCCATCCCATCCCTCTGCTCTTAAATATAAGTGGTCAGAAACCAGGACAAGATACCAGAGGAGTCGAAACATTTCCTGTCCAAAATTACCTGCACAGATGGATTACTCTGCAACAAACGGAATGAATCAAGAACGTTATTAAATCCTTGAGATGGTGCTTCATTCGTGGCATAAACATGCCCTGCAACTTCAGTCCAATCCGACCGCTGTTCTGCTGAAGAATTCTGGGGTGTCAATTCAGACGTATTTGCCATTTGTGTTTGTCCCAGTAAGTCCCGGATCTGAGAAGAATATGGGAGTCTCCCCTCCGTTATCTTTGAGTGTGATACTGGAGCAAAGATCCTGCCAGACGTAGAATACTATTAACTCAATGCCATGACAGGACGCAAATTGCACACCGAATTCTGACAAACACTCGCTACTTAAGCTGTAGTCCACAAAAAGAGGAATTTGCAAATATGCCCGCATAATTTGACTAATATCGTATAATGTTCATCGGTTGATAAAACTACAAACAGGACAACATTCTTGTAAAAAGAATTCTCGACTCGTAAATTTTGCAAATATGACTACATTAGGGAGGACTGACTGGCTGCAAACGTTGATGATGATTATTTATTGGCTGATTGATTTACACATTAACTGCATGATTGGTATGAGTATTGCTGTGATTTTGGAAATTCTAATGGTGTGCATGTATTTGCCATTTGAAACTTCAGATTTTTTCTTTAGGAAAAATGGAATGGAATCCCAATTTTGATTGATAGACGCAATCGACTCTAAAGAGAGATAATCGTTAGACTAATTACTGCTGAAGTGCGGAGAGGGCGTCTTCAGCTTCGCCCTTGGATGGAGCTGGTCCGAAGACTGTGACGCCGTGATCTTTGTCTACAGCCTGCCACCCATCGGCCTCAGTACAATAGAGAGGTGACTTGGAAGTAGCAGAGACGGGCATGCTGACGGAGGAGGACGACGGAACAGGGACGGAGAGGAGAGAGGCGGGCCTGGGCCTCGCGGCGGAGAATACCTCTTGGGCCCCGCCGAGACCCGCTGCCCCAGCAGCTCGTCCGACCACTCGGTGGACGCCTCCCCCCATCTCCCTTCCCCTATCGAGCTTAGCTGTGAAACTGCGTTCGCTGGAACCTGATCGCTTCGGTGGTAAGACGATAAGGACGAGGTGATTCTGTCGCTTTGCGCCAAAATATCTACCACAGGATTTGTGAGGTGCGAGTGCACGTCAGCTTCGTGATTTTATTTATTATTTATTCTTTTATTTGAATTATCTGCAAGATTCTGCATGTATTTTTTAATTTTTGTGAAATTATCGTTTTTTTATTATTTTTTTATTTTTATAAAGAGATAGGCACAAGCTCTATCCCGACACCCTCCCTGTGAAAACAGAAGTGGAGGGGGAGGGGATGGAGCAATCCTGTATTTTATTAATAAAAAATTGTCTGCATATATCTTTATCAGTATAACTTGTGTTGGATTATCCTATCAATCCTGAGTATCTAGACAAGAGGAAGAGACAAAATCGGCTAAAGAATGCCTCACGGTATTCCCTTATAACAAAACACTGTGAAAAGAAAGATGCCCAAAAGAAGAGACTATGGACTTAATCTGACTAATTACAAACTCCACTGAAGATAATAACCAAAAAATCAATTAAGAGTAATGAATCCAATTCCACTTGAACATGCCTGAGGTTGAGGTGATTAGCACAAATGACACCAATCAGGAGAGCGGTTACCTCAATGAGCAATGGTTCCATAAAGCTTTTTCTTTTCCATTCCTTGGCAGCGATGAAGAAGCCCTGAAAATCTCCGATGATATGGCTGCCAATCTCATACATTGATGTTTTGCGCGTCTTTTGCCATCTACATTCATCTTGAACTGTTCTTTTGGCGAAGTGATCTATCTAAGGCATGAGAGGATGATGCAGAGTGGTAGATGCCTAGAGGGATTTTTCACGTCTGAATTGGTCTAGATAATCAAAACACTAGTTAAAAAGATAAGAGATGTGCCGTGAAATTATCATTCCAAGTATATTTAATTCATTTGTCATTGATAGGCCCATACATCTTTTAATCAGAGAAGTTGTTGTAGATGGTCGGTGTGAGAACGTGCTAGACATGTGTGCGATAGGAATTTTTTGCAATTATTATAGATGTGAAATAAATTTACGAGATGTTGTAAGTAAGAGAAAAATTAACATTGGGGATATATTTGAAATTTGGTCTTTTATTCAAAATTTTTATATAGCACCCAGTAGTTTCCTGAATTGGATTGAAAAAGAGTTTTTTTTTTTCATGCATACGTGTTATAAGCGATTCTGTCCTTTTTAATAATGTCAACTTTATATTCTTCTTGTATTATCTTACAAGATTAAGTTTCCTGTAACTAGCAGAAAAGGTGAAAGTCGAGCACTGCGCCACCGCCACTACCCCGCCGTTATATTTATATGATTCATCTTTACTAATTTAATATCAATCGGTACACCATTCTGGACATTCTCTATCTTCATTTTTTGAATTTAATTTCACTTTATAGGAATATTTTGCATGCCCATTTCTTTTTCGTCATTAGGACATCACAAAAAATTAATCTATTTGTACCGGTACAACAAATTCTAAGCAAAATTGATGAAAATGACAGAGACCTTATCTTTCATGGTGGGGCACATGGGGGCAGCCATACGTACTGTCCAAAAATATTTTTTTATTTTTGTTTTCATGGACAAATAAAACTAGGTGTATTTCGTCTGTAAACTAAGTTTTATTATTTTTGAATGTTTTTAAATATTTATTTTTGATTTTTAAATATAGTAGTATTTCCATAATTTTTTGTCTTAGAAAATTACAGAAACGCTACTGTGTTTAAAAATAAAAAATATTTAAAAATATCAAAAAATTATAAAACTTAATTTATAAATTTAATACATCTAACTTTATTTGTCCATAATATATATATGTTTTTGGCTGAACGCAAGGCTGCACTCGTGCGTTTAGTTGTAAAAGATTTTCTAGCAAAATGATCACTTCTTCGTTTCGTAACAGTTGTTTTGTACACTTTCGTTGATATCTGACATACTTGACAGCCCAACATCAACCGTGCATAAAGTCATCGAATTTCGATGCAAAAATAATGTTTGGGAAGTAAGAAGAAGACAGTGGAAAAAATTTTAGTTGAAAAAATTTTAAAATAAGAAAAAGTTAAGTGTTATATTAGTGTAACGATGAAAAGTAAAGAAAATAAAATTAAAATAAAAAGCAAATTGTATATAAAGATACGTATAAATAATTGAAAATGAGTTACTTGTATAAAAAAATGTTAAGAAAGAATTGAAAATAAGATAAAAATTGAGTGAAAAAAGTTTTGGATGAATTTTTTCCCTCAATCTCACATAATTTTGCAGTATAATCAAATGCAGTAACAGCAATTTGACCCTCTGCTTTTGTTGAAAGATCTTGGAAAATTTTTTTATGTTCATGTTCTAGCAATGAACTGTGAATGATGAAAGGACACTATTTGTGCATTTTATTCTGGTCAACATCTATTCTTCTGCGAAATAAATACTTGATAAAGTAAACACAGTTGGAATGATGTGTGAATTTCAACATGTCCCGAACCGTTTTTTTAATTTTATTTTAAATGAAATCCCGAACTCTTCCTAAGTTGGCCTGAATTTTGGGGATAGAGGATTCAGTGCTGTGTTTGGGTTGGTCCTACTCCAGCAGTGTAACTAAGGGTGGGTCCAGTAGTAAAAATCCACGCGGTTCATACCGTTTAAAGATTTATGCAATCTCGATTTTACTTTTTAAAAATTATGTTAATATTTTTTTTTATCTTTTTTCCGAATGTCTTAGGATAAACTTTGGGGTGATCTCAAGCTGGCAAGTTGGGTAAAAAACGCGAGTCAAGTAAAATTGTTTTAAAAATTTATACACTTATCAAATGTAAGAGTTAAAGACATATCTATGCTACTAGGACAAAAGACAAACAAAATTAGTATAATTTTATGAAAATTAGTTAATAACACATACCTCATTTTGAATAGATTTTAACATATTTAAAAATATTATTCTAAAATTAATAGTATTTTCCGCTAGTGTTTTTAAAATACTAACTATAATTATATATATATATATATATATGCAAATGTCTTTCAATATTTTTTTATATTTTTGATATAGATAGTCATAAATAATGTGAAGATTTTCCAAAAGAAAATGAAAATAAGATTTAAAAATATATTTGTGACTTTTAATAAATGAATATATGTAGGGCGAGGTGAAGCACTACATGGTCAATGCATACAAAAAATAAAATAAAATATTTTAAATATTAAATTATGCTAGCAAAAAATATTAATATATTACCAACAACTTTTACAACAAGATAGATTTTATTACAATTAAACATATTAACAGAAACAATAATAGCGAAAAAAGATTTCTCTTTATAATTTTACTATCCAATGGCTACCACTTTTTTGCAATGAGATAAATTTCATTGCAATTCATTAGTCTAACAGCAACAAAAGTATCATTTTATTGCAATTGTGTCCAACAATTACAATGAAAAATTTTTCATTACAAATTTCACTGCAGTTGAACATAACAGCAACCGATTTTTGCAATGAGCTAAATTTCACTGCAATTTGAAGATAAAACTACACGAACAGCAATGAAAATTATATTTTGTTGCAAAAATCTCATCAATCGCAACACAATAAATTTTCATTGCAAATTTGTGGTTGCAATTGTTGACTTTTGTTGTAGTAAACAATACTATGAGAATTAAGCTTTGGTTTCAATTTTTTCTGAATTCTTATCTCATCAAGGGAAGTATAGGTTTCTTGGCCAGCATATATGTGTCATCACAGTTTATGATGACATGATTGCGTTTGAGTTGCGGAAAGAGCTGGCCTTTTAAAGATTCTGGCAAGGCACAAGTTGCCCTCCGTAGATCATGTATATGTTTTCTTTTTTAAAAAATCGTTTACCATGCATATATTAATGGTAGACACAGAACAAAGTAGTGTCCCGACAATATATTGTGCAAAAAATAAATTTATTAATAGAGTATTGCAAGAATGAATTTTTTCCAAATATATAAATTAAATACGGAAATTTTTACTTTTATTTTCTTATAGGGTCAATGATATGAAAGAAATTTTGGAAAGAAAAGGTCGATGCAAATGTTTAAGATATTATTGCCTAGATATGATAACATTGCGGTTCTTTTGCTTTATCTTTTTTACATTAGAAGAGTAATAATATCGTAGCATGATTGAAGCTAAATACAGGGAAGGAAATAAAAGGAACTGCATATGGGAAGTTGGAAACACGTACGATTCTCTTCATCATTTTCACTGCAGTACAGCGTTCATTCAAGCAACAAAATATCAGCAAAGAAAGACAAATTAAATAGATTCCCCTTGGTGGTGGTGATATCTAGTTAGTCACGACTAGTGGCCGGTAATAGTGAGATCATGGGTTCGATGCTTGGAGGGCACAAAAATTTATTTCCGTTAGTAATAGAGGTTGTTATATAAATTTCTTTCTGCGGTGGGGGTATTTATATATATAATTCCATAGTATGAAGGTTGTGAAAGAGCTGATTTGTAACATGAGACGCCACAGTATATCTAATAGTAATAAAAAAATACCCTCATTAAAACCTCCACCAAACCAAATACCCCCATGATGGATCAAAAGCATGTTCAACCGTAGATGCAACACATTCCAAGCAAGAAAAGGATAATGATTTTGTTAGCTGATGCTAACAAATTTAAATTGTCAACCCAAGCTAACATACATTTTATCTTTTCTAATTTTTTATAAAAATTATTAATCCAATTGTATCGAATTTGCCTACTGAATTTTATAATTTTATAATATTTTTTTATAGACACCATGACATCCAGATATTATAATAAAGTGCATTCACACCCTTACACTACAGTGAGGAAAACTTTTCCTAAACCCTTACCATTGAGGGAACTGTAAAACCCCACAACTGGCAGAAATTGTAGAACTCCAATTACAAGGGGCTACAGTGTAAAATACCCCATACGATACTACGGCCAGCGGCAATAGTACACACGAGCAGCATGGATATGTATCTGCCACGGTACCTTAGGCGTCGTGGCCGAATTTTATAATTTTTGAAGATACATATTTTTCTGAATTTTCAAAGCCAACAGTTCTTGTGTATATAAGTCATTTTCATTTCCAAAAACTGTTATCTTTGAAATTCCAAAAATATATACACATGTCTGAAAGTTATAAAATTTGATGTGTCAATAAAATTCAACCCACATTTTTAATTAAAAATTAAAATATTAAAAAATACACCCCCAGCTTGCTGATAAAACAAGAACCGGCAAGAAAATTAAGCAACGCTCATAACAATCCATGCCAAGACGGCAGCAGGGGAAATAGCATGCTCAGTACTGATCATCGACCATATACCTGCCATTTATTGTGCTCTTATTGTAAATGCAATTGAAACCGGAGGGTATATCCGAAAATTCCAAATGTGCCATCAATCTTGCTTCGGCTGGAACAAGCGGGCCCACAGGTGTTTTCCTTTGATCACGAATTTCGCCTTATCCTGGCCGTTCAAAATCAACTGGATCACCGAAGTAGTCCTGAAAACAATCCTTCCAAACATGGGCTGAACCCCTTGCGGGGTCCTCTCAATTGTCAAGCTCTGCACGCAGTTCCCCCAACGCCTGCTAATTACTTACAACACAATTACAATTAGCACCACCAGCAGCAGTAATCAAGCCAGATAAAAATTAATTAATGGACGAAGCATTTAGATTACGGAATGGTCACCTTTTTCTTAATTAATTGCCCATCTATCTAAGGGTAACCAATTTCTTGAGGTGGGCAAAAATCATGGCACATCCTCTATGGATGTGGCCCACCACCTGCGTACTTCCCAAGGCTTGCTGCCACGTGCCAATGATGCAAAGGGGGCCGTGTGTGTGTGGGAGAAAAAAGGAATGCCATAAAAATAGAGTAAAAGAAATATCGATGAAGTACACTGAGGGAAAAAAAGCCTATAGATAAGGATTGGTTAGGTTTTTGTCATTATTATTTTTATTATCGACACTGATTTTCACATATTTCAACTCCTATATGGTTTTTTACAATTTATTTTCTTTTAGAACTAGGTTTACGAGAATACCACGATATTTTACTTTAGTTCACTGCACAAGCTCCACCGGAGTTCCCAACTCAACTAGACCAATAAATAACATGCATGCATGCAAAACACAGATAAAGGCCCTACGTAAAGATAAGAACAAGCTCCAAACAACCCCTGTCGTTCATCACATGAGTCTCACATTCCGATCGACTGTGAATCAGATAATCACAGCCGTTCATTGAGAAAACTAGATTGATTACAATATAGTGATTAGTTAAAAAAGGGTACGTACGATGTGAAAAACTCCAGAATCTCATCTCTTCGTATGGGATATCCCCTGGAGAAGGTGAGGAACATGGAGCGGCGCTCCTCGGGGGTTGGCTGCAGCTCCGGAGGTGCGGCAGCCGGCATCCATGGCATTGCATGCGGATTCAAGGGAGAAATAGTGCTCGACTCCCCTTCCTCCACTCTCCCACCTGCAAACAGCCTCGCGTTTTCTCCAAACGGCCTCACGAACCCGGACGACATCAGCATCCGATTCGCCGGATGATTGGGATCGTTCGCCGCCTCCCGCATCAAATCATCGTCGAAGATTATTCTGCAGACGGTGCTTATGATCTTGGTGATGCCTGCGAGGGCAATGTCCCGGTGGTAGTGAAAGAACCGCAGGTTCATGGGCTCATTTATGAGGCTGGCCATGATCGGAATACTGTCGGTGGAGTCCTGAAGGTGGGTGGGTGAGGCTGCGTTTGGCTGGAGGCATGCCAGGCATGCCTGAGCTTCGGCGATGATGGAACGGAGGATGGGGTCCGGATGGGCTTGGATGTGGCGGATGAGATCGTAGTGGCCGATGGACTCAAGCCAGAGCCAGAGGGCTATGGATTTCTCGGCCACTTCGCTGCTTATTCCCATGACGTGCACCAGACGGTCGTAAAGATTTCGCTCCATGGTATGGAACAAGAGAAGGTCTATCACGCTCACTGTAGCCATGGGAAGGAAGAAGAAGAATATGGAACACTGAGACACTATTGCGAGAAAAAGCTGTAATGAGAGATAAGAGGAGAGCGTGTGGATTTATTTTTAATTTTTGAATCTTCAGTATTTGTGGTTTTGGCTATGGGGATTATATTAAGGAGAGTGGGATGGTTGTGATGGTGAGTGTAGTGAAGGAAGAGAGATATGGAGTAGGAGGAAATAAGGCTGATACATAAACCAAATGAACTACAACAAGATTTATTGTAGATGGCCACCTTTGTGTAGCTATATTTGGTATCAAATGCAGCCAAGCCGTATATTTTTTTTAATAATCATCAATAATCTACATTAGTAGAGGAGGAGATCAACACATTTCAATTGGAAAACGCAATGCTCCAAGTGTGCCAAAAATTTTACTAACCGGCTTGTGCTCTTGTTGGCAGGTGCTATGTTAACTTTAGTCAAATCTTAGTAGTTATGTTGAATATTATTTTTTGCTACATTTAATATAAAAAATAATTATATTTAACTAAATAACACCACTCAAAAGTAACTAAATATTCGTAGCCAGATGATTCATTATAGCCAAAATATAACTAATTTCGTTAAATATATATTATATGTAGCCGAAAAAATTAGCTACATAAAACTCAATTTGTTGTGTTGTTGGGCCAGGAATTGTAGTTGGCCTCCCATCCCCTCAGAATGAAAGGGGCGTTTGGGGGTATAAAGTAACATTTCCGAAAAGGTTTTCACATCATAATTTAGGTTGATCATTACTGGCCAGACATTGGTAGAAATACTGTTTTTATCCTAAGAACAAATTAATCAGATAAAGCACGCAGCTGGCAATTAGCTAATTTATTCAGCTCATGATATATTTAGGTATATTTTTAAGATTACAACCTTAGACATTCTCAAGCCTACTCCTAATTAATGGACATGTGGCCCCCAGTTTTTTGAAGGTTGAAAATTTGAAAATGAATTGAACGGTTGTATCACGGTAGGGAGAGGATAATTAGGGCGTGAACGTGGTGGGGGCGAATCCTCCTTTTTTTGCAGCGCAATTCCCCTTAACACCTCACCAGTGGGTTAATAGGTAGGTGCATGCATCTGCCTCAATGAAAATGGCGAGATATTGGCATTAGGACCCACATTGAGAGCTATTCCAAGCTCCGCTTCTCTTGGTTGCCAACTATTTCCAATTGCCCATTTTTGATCACCTGTGCATGATTTGCCACGCAGCTGGAGTATCAAATGATAATGAAGCATTTGTATCAACGTTGTACCAGATGATCAATCCTGGATCGTCCAAGAAATTAACAAATAATATGGTATTTTGTAAATAAATTAAAAATAAAATATTCTATAATCTAGATGGTTCCGATCATCTATGTGGGAAGGCGTGGGGCTGGGATTATGATCTACGCTCGTGTTGTTCGACGATGGAGCCCCTCTCCCCAAACTTCCACGCATCCGGGAATCGCATACATCGCGACGGACTCTCGTCGATGTTGCAGGATTTTGTTGGGCACGGTGCCCCCATAAATAGAAGGGTGGTAGGTCTGATTATCCATAAGGGGTAAAACGACGCAGCAAAAGTTTTGTTTACACAGCTTTTTTGTTTTTTGGCAAACGTTAATTTTCAATAATTTTTGACACGTCATTTAGCAACCAATAAGAACTTTGATTGCCGATAATTTATAATCTCTTTACTTAGGTGACCACATTATAATTTAATTGTAAAGGCAAAATTTTCCTTGTCTATGAAAAGATGGCTATAAGAAAATTTATCTTCACTTATAAAAACGTTGTCATACAGAATTTTTTTTTCTCGTATTTACATTTTTCTTGCTGATAGACAATTGTTTATTTCTAATAAGGTTTGCCAAAAACCAATTTTGTTGTAGTGCAAGTAGCTAGCAAAGGTTAAAACTAGGATGATTAATGCATTGTATGAACATACGTGAGTTAGATCAGAATATAAGCAAATTAATTAAGCAATGATCTTCAACAAAAAGAAAAGCAATGATCAAGAGATAAATAAGATCAATGAATGATATCATAGATAATTAGTTAATTAGTTATAAGCTATTGCTATGGTATCTTTAGAACTTCCTTGCTGCCTATAATATCTGAACCATCACTCTTAACTATTGCTGATGAAAAATTGAATGATGTCTTAGTGAAATTCTCATTTTCAACATATTTAATAGAATATGGGCATTTTTTAATCTTGTCTAGTATTCTTAATTAATAAATAACTCCAAAATTTTCTCTTCCCCCATATTGAATAACCATATAGTAATAGCAAAGATGGGAGAATATAATTTTATTTGCTTATTTATTTTCGGCATTTATCTATTAATAACATAATGACTCTAACATGTTTTTTTTACTCTTTATTAATTCCTTTTTGTACCATAATCAATGACAATAATTTTAAACGTTTAGGATATAAGATTATAGAGATAATCTGATAATATATAAATATAGATAGCAATATTTTAATTTGAGATGAACTTCTTTACATCTCATTTTATTAAAGCGAATTTGCACACTAAAATACAATTTGTTTGACTGAAATACTAGAAATCATATAATTTTATTAAAGTGAATTTGCACAGTAAAATAGTATTTATTTGACTGAAATACTATAAATCATGCGAACATGTGGTCAGCACAGCTGACAGTCTTTTCTATGCATGGAAGAGGTCCAGATTTTAAGTCTTGGTTAAGGGAGCTTGTCTCTCATTTCAGGAGCAATGTATTGAGTGGATAAATTGTTGGTAAAAAAAAAATGTGTACTTGAGTTGGAGACAAAACTCAAAATAGATGGTTTTACCAATTTTCTCTTTAGTAAAACAAGACATACAAAAGTTCAACTCATTTAACTCTTTACTTTTTATTTCAATAGCTATAATCGCTCTAGCTTAAATGCTTGACAAAATTTAGACATTTACTCCCTTGTGGTTAATTATAATTATTCTACCTATTTTATCATCAACTGTCATAACGACTTACAATTAATACTAATTCTTCTATCTTTGGAACATAAACTGTCATAACGACGTTGAAAATTTCTCTTTCTATATATAGAATAACTATAATAATAGCATAAATGATGATATGATATGATTTGTTTATTCATTTATTTTTATCGCTTGCCTCATTAAAATATAATGGGGGTTCAACAGTGCAACAAATAGTTTGTTTGCTTGCGAATTGGCTTTTGATATTGATTAGTCACAATTTCATTCCAAATTTTGCAAATGGATGCAAGGCTGATCTACCTTCACTCTAACAAAACCTAAAAATTGCACCAAAGCATTACAATGAATAACAATTGGTGTGAATAATTGCAACGAACTGAAGATTCATTCCTATTGGCTGGACATACCTATAAATTGCAATGAAATCTTTTTCATTGCAAAAACTAAATGTTATTATATACAATTATAATAAAAATTAACAATGAAAATCTTTTGGTTGCAATTGATATTAAAAATTGCAACGAAATTTTTAGCATTGCAAAAATTAGATATAGTAATATACCAAAGTTGCATTGAATATTATTTTAATGGAACTAGTCTTGTTGCAAAAGTAGAAAAATTACCAAAAATTGCAACTAATGATTTTTTGTCGCAATCGGTATGTATAATTGCAACGAGATAAGAGTTCATTTCTATTATACCTACTATTTGCAACGAAACTAATCTTGTTGCACAATATAGAATAATATATTAAAAATTGTAATGAACATTGTTCTCATTACAATTGATGGGCACAATTACAACTCAATTACTACAAAAAGAGAGTTCGTTGCTATTATTGCAACTATTAGCAATGAAATGTGTCTCATTGCAATTGTGCACATTAATTGCAATTAGGACAATGCTCATTCTTATTGGCATGATAGAAATTACAATACAAAAAATGGCTTTTTTTTTAAAGTCAAGCATCATTCTCGGACCTAATGCACGTATGTTGGAGTGTCTACCACCGGGGCATCCAGGAGGCAACAAATCAATAATTAAAGAATTTTTAATTTTTTACAATTTTATTTTAAAATCTATATTTTAACTATCTTTATAGAAAGGATAATATTTGAAATTTTTTTGTATTATTACAAAAAATATTTTCAAAATATCGTAAAGGTAGGAATATGTCAAGAAAACTAAAGGTAATGCCAATATGCGTCTGGTGCAGTTAGCAATATTTTTCCTCCGTTTAGAGGCAATTGGGTATAATATTCAAATCCCGGTTGTGGAGAATTTACCTTATATTTCTATAAATTTATTTGTCGGTTATATAGTTCAATTAACCCTTGAGGAAGAAATTACAAAATATGTAATTAGATTAGCTTGAGTTGTAATATAAAACAATGAAAATGTAAAAGTAATAATAAAAATTAGACATAATAAAACTTCAATACTTAAAATCAGTCTATACCGTCTATCTTCCCCTCTTTCTTCCTCTCTTCCGTCCAGACTATCGCATGGGGGGCCAAAAACAGTGAAACTCCGCTTCCCGATTCTGCCGGAAGGCTCTCCATCACCGCAGATGGCAACCTCGAGATAACAAATGGCAACGGAATCACCATCTGGTCTACCAACATAACAGCCTCCGGCACCAACTACACCGCCATGCTTCGTTCCTGCTCTTTTCCCAAAATTCAAGGCTAGAATTTGACGCCGATGCCTTCTAGCCAAGTTCACACTATCCGTTTTTTACCTATCCGTCAGGTCCTTACATGCATGCCTGACAGCTTTCACATTTGCTTTTGACTTCCATTCATGTATCGTCACATCAATAGCTCATGCTTGATGAGTTGTCATTATCCAAACATGTCTTCTACCCTTTTTCATGTTGCTTAAGGGATTGCCGTCCCTATCTAATTTCTGATGTTCATTTTTTTTCAAAGTTTCTTACTATAGATTGGGTTGTTGATGGTCGCCTTTCGGCCACCCGGTTAATCCAGGACGAGTAATTCATATTTTCTCTTCAGGCTCATGAGGTGACTATTGGGTGCAACTTGGGTCGGGTAGGTCCAGATAGGAGTAGAACCTACTCTTATCCATTTTTTAAAAACTTCTATCCTATCCTATTTTAGGCCGGGTAGGTCCGGAGTAGGTCC
>JAXCLR010000073.1:25291401-25304520 GCA_035584095.1 Annona squamosa | reverse complement strand
TCTTGAAAAGTATTTTAGAGCCTTGTGTTTCTTAAGTTACTAAATTATTGATCATACGAAAAAGATTAACGTAAATATTCAATAGAGATTTCGATTTATATGTATTTAAATAATATTATGATGAGCACTGAAAATTTAAGCCAAATTAACCATTAGCGGATGGATTGAAGTCTTGAACTGTCGAACCCAGATGTTAATGATCATTTGCCGATGTTACCTTTCTTCTTTTTGGGTGCAATACGACAAGACCTTTGGCCTTTCAGTAGTCAGCACCCAAATCTAAGAATGAGCTTTAGCCTTTAATGATCATGGGCCGGAAGCATTGATGAGAATTCAAATAAAGGCCTGCGAGTCTACGACCCCGACATTAACTCTGTCCAGTGTCCATCAATCGTTGCGGCTTCTCTCTCTCTCTTTTTTTTTTTCGCAGAGAATGTTTCGTTGCATCCGGCTGCAAACCATATATTTATTTTTTGTATTTTTTTTTATGAAACTCTTAATCCAAATATATTTAATTTATAAATTAAATTTTACTCTTTTTCTTTTTTAAATGAAACAGTCCTATGAAAAAATTATTTTTAATCTATAAATTGAATTTTAATATTTTTAAAATATGTATATATCTTTTATTTTTAAAAATAAGGATATTTTAGTCTTTTTAAATGACAAAAATATTACTATTTCAAAATAAAAAATATATGCACATAACAAAAATGACAAAACTTAATACATAAGTTAAATAAACCTAGATTAAGAGTTTATAAACAATTTTCAAATAAATAAATAAATATGAAATTTGCCGCCGGGTGCATTAAAACATACCCTTTTTTCGCCCGAGTCGAGAACAACAGGAGGATTCGACTTTGTTCATTTGTCATGCACTCCTCCATAGAATCAGATTTGGATGAGGAGGTGAGATGACAAGAAAAGGAAAAGTAAGGTTTTAGATATTGATTGATGCGAGATTATATAGGAATTGAGATTTTTATTTTTCTGAAAACAAGAAATGTCTTGATCTTGAATGTCCAACCCTAAAATTTGTCAGAAGCATGTATATTGTCACAAGCACATATGCATTTACATTGTTGCCTTTCTTGGCTCTTTCGCTACAAGTTAATCACAAAAGATTTCGAGGCTCCATTGTATACAATTAGTTTTACATACATTTAGCTGACGATATTCATTTTTATATTTCCTTTATAAATATATTTTTCTAAGTGTATTTAATCTATTGTCAAATTTTGTCGTTTTAAAATACTTTACATATTCATTTTTTATTTTAAAAGTCACGTCTATTGAGGGTGAAAAATGACTTCTGTGCCCTTGAAATTGATGACTTTTAAAAATAAAAATAAATGTATAAAAGTATTGTAAAAAGGCAAAAGTTGGTGAATGGATTAAATATACTTAGAAAAATATGTTTATGAAGAAAAATAAAAAATAAATATTATAAGTTAAACATATATACAACTAATTATGCATAATCGGTCTTCAAAAGGATTTAGCATTAAAAATTAAGAACAACTATTAGCAATAAATCATGTTGCCAAAAAGATAATTTTACAAAACTTACTATCTTGTTACTATGAAAAACTAATTTTTAGCATTAATAATTATGTATATCACTAAATAAAAATAATAGAGTGCTAAATTATTCACAACAAAAATTTTGATTTTTGGCAAATAAAATTTCCTTGGTTGCATTTACAATAATCTCAATTGGTATTACAATCAGGCTCTTAGACATTCTTACAATTTTTTCAAATGTTATTTTAACAGGCAATCTAACAATCTAAGCTTCCATTAAATATAGAAAGACACAGTCACCACTTTATCAAGATGAGAGCTCCAACCGTTGCCTGAATTGCAATTCGAAACGCTGTTTGCTATAAGTGAGCTAGGTGAGCATAACACTTGAGCTGACCACTAAGTGGTGCGAAAGGTTAAAATTTGAATGTTAAAGAAAAACTCGATTATCAGTAATTAGTAGCATATTTCATGTAGCAACAAGTAAGAAGAAATTTTGTTGCTAATAGTCCATAATTTTTGTATTTATGTAGGAAAATTTTGATTTATTTTATCAAAATATTATTCTAAGCAAGAAAATTTTCTTATACAGCTATGAAATTCCGTGCTAATAAAGACTTCTTCCTTATGGGTTGTAAAGAATATGCTCTTTATTACATAAAGGTTTCACAACCCTGGATATCTTGCATAGGGTTCGAACTCTGAAGCCCAGTAACAAAAAATGTATTTTCTTTTCGGCAACGACACCGGAATTTCAGGTATGTGCCTAAAAATACCTCACTGCTCTCGTTAGTTATCAGTTTTAAACCACAATAATTTTCCTCTTATAAATTGATGTGGAACGTCAACCATGAGTATCGGATTCCCGCCATTTCGATCGATAACTTAACCATCAACACAACAGGATCAGATACTTTTTTGGACAGTAAAACATCCGACAGGATCAGATGCATGCTTTGAAATTCGATCGTAAACCAGGCTTCCACACAGTTAATTATTTCTTCTTTTATATCAAAACGAAACTAAAGCTTAAAAGTTATATCTATCCAAAAAAAAAAAAACTTAAAAGTTGTATTGATAAAAAAAACTTAAGTGAGCTTTTGAAAAACAAAAGATATGGCAAAATCAAATTTAACAATTCAATCTGCACAGTAGTTATGCCTCTGATAGAATGTTGAAACTACACTTCACAATTCAGTTAAAAAAGATGTTAAATCTTGGTAAGAAGCGGTTGAAAAGTGTCATATCAATGAAACTAATTGGACGAGCAATACATGCCCAACTCCTTATAAGAGCTGCCTTCACTTACCTATATATCCTTTGGACCATAAAAATTGAAGATTCTGGAAGATTGTCCTAATCTCAGCCATCATAATTTCAACGTCATATATTATTATCATTATCATTATCATCATAACCTATTAATTGTCAATTATTTTACCTTATTTTTCAATAACATGTTTATTTTATTTTGATAAAGTGGTACGATTTCATAACCAGAATCCAAAGTATCCAAATACAAAAAGTTTATAATTTGATCCAGTGGGCATCTCCACCAAGTTTTACACAATTCCGCTATCAATGAAATAGTGTCAGCCAAACCATGGTCTACATCGCTGCCCTCCCTCAGAACATGCAAGTATTTCACTGATTTGAACTTTGCCTCATGAAGTTTGATTTCATTGACGATGGTACCCACCGTAGACAGTTCAAGGTGAGCATTCAAATAGCAGTTTAGGTCAATGAGTCACTTTCAATCTCTAAGTCTTGTGTCTTCATTTCTATGTCCCGTTTGATGCCAAAATGCCATTGCTTCCTTTGTGAGCACATTTGTTAACCTCTCAATTCTCCTACATTTGCCAATAAGGAACTCTCCTTTCGTATTCATCAACACCGCCCCTACTCACACATAACTTGCCCTAGTATTCCTACAGCTATCAAAATTTTACTTGAACTTTCCGACAGCAAGTCTCACCCATGTTGCCTTCAGATCATTCTGCATGAACCCTTAAGCACCCGGATGATTTGCTGGTTCAAATCCATCCTTGAAAGATCTGCATTAGTCCACCATATTTCCAAAGGTCTAAATGTCTCCCCCTATTCTGTGCTGATTCCTTAATTGCCGCACTCTCCAACAAAACAACACAAACAAACAAAGCAAGAGTATCTTCATCCCTTGATCTCGCAGTTGTTTGAAGACAGCTCTCCTCGGTGTCCAAATGCACCTATCGGGAATGAGGAGCTCCCTTTCAGTACAGATGTTACCACAAAAAACGAACTGGTGGTTTATCTACTCTCTTGCTTGGTAAATAAACGAACAAGTTTATTTTATTAGCGTTATTGCTGAGTATATTTTCTATATTTAACGCCTTTCTGGCTTTCTTGGTAAATTTACTTTATGGGTGTGTTTGGTAAGTTGTAAAACTTTTGATGAAAAGTTTTTTATGTAAAATTTGTCAAATTAGTAGAAAATGATGTGATGTTGTAGGGGTAATAATGAGGAGTAAAGAGAATAAATTTAAAATAAATAGGTTAGTTGTATTAGTAATTGTGTAGAGATGATTGAGAAGTAGGATTATTGTATAGAAAAATGTGTAAAAAATAATTTAAAAAATAATAGTTATAAAAAGTGACAGGTTTTAAATCGAAAAATTTTAACTTGACAATTATTCTAAATTGCCAAACACACCCTATATTGCAAGCGCATGTCAAACAGAACATGTAGACCCAAAGGTCACTTCGGTATCTTACCACGTCATGGAAGTAGTGCTGAACTATTGTGTAAGTATATTGGTATTAATTCTCACAAGGTGTCTAAGTCGAACTCTAAAAGGATCATGGACCCCCATATGGGATAGTGTATGTTAGAATTTTCCGTATTTGAAAAAATTATGTACGAAATACATGAATGAATCCCTGAAAATTTTTATATGAGAGATTTGTGGGTTTATGCTGATTAGGATTTTGTACAATCAAGCAAAAGACTATACATCTAATTAGGAATTTGTTGGTTGCTATCAGATACTGGAAGTTTCCATGCAGCATATTCTAAAGAAATTAAACCATATATGATATTCGTCAGTGGAAAAATATTTATCAGGTTAAAGATCACTTTGATTGGAAGCTTACATATTATAAAATTACACTTTAAACTTACATATTGATATGAAAATTTCAAACTAATTATATTAAAGACCAAAAATTCTTTTAGTGCGTCCCTTTTAACTTTGGTTAGTATCAAAGAATGTTTTAGCAGGTATATTTTTTGAATTAAAAATTTTGAAAATAATATATCGATCAAACAATTTTGTAATGTCGAATTTACACTTTAAAGAGATGACCAATGCGAATATTTGATTTTCTTAAGATGCAATCTCATTCCTATTAAACAAATGATTCTTAATGCAATTGATGCATACAAACTGCAATAGATGTTCTTATATGCCACCAATATTTGGGAGCCATATTTAAATTTGCGTGCAAATGCAGCCAAATTTAATAATACTTATGGAAGAATTCTAATATAAATTAGTGTCGAATGTAAGTGACTGCACAAAATTTTTTTTTTCACTGCATGTGATGTTAAGAATAGCTAATATTCATCAAACAAAAACAATAGCTAATACATTCTTAGAGTAATTTAAGATAAATACATCTATATGCAGCCAATACAGTGGTTGTGTTTTTCTATATCTCTTGTTGTTGTATTATATTAAAAAAAGACCCATTTAGAAATTTGACTAAGTTCAAACAGTCACATTCTGCAATCAGCCTTTTTGTGCCTATCTCAATTCCCTACTTGATTCCCTGGAGGATGTGGCGCTCCAATCCGAGCGTCATAACCTTACCTCGGAATCTATCGACTGGTAAACGTGATCAGGATTATTGCTCTGTCACCCGACAGGTTTTATTGGATATTTATCAACTTAAATATGTTTTCTTAGGTATTTATTTCATTCTATTTTTTCATCTTATGCATATTTAGTTCATTTCCCTACAATGATGTCATAATTAGGCATGATTTTCATAATATATTTCAAATCATCTCATAAATCAGATGTCACTGCATATATCATTCATAGATGTCAACATAAAACATTATATTATTTTACAACCATCTAACATAAGTTTTTCATAACATAAAAGTGCTAATGTTTTTCCATGACTTTAACGATCTTGCATTTGCTCGTTTGCCAGGTCTCTTCTTTCACCTGTCTATAGGTTTGGAAAATGATAAGCAAGCTGTATATTTTACAGGCAATTCATTTTGAAGGCATATTTATTTAAAAGCATTTTCCTCCCTTCAGTAGAAACACTTATCAAGTGATTAACTACTTGTGGAGCAAAAATTTTTTTATAAATCATTCATACACATTTCATGAACATTTCATAAACATTACGTAAACATTGGATGTGCAAATGCATCATTTCCATTTATGACATTATCCTTCATGTGAGGGTACGCTAGCATAGGGAACATTTTTCCATGACATGATCTTTTCCATCCTTAGCACCGAACCTTTCGATTTGGCAACGTCAAGGGAGACTCCTTGTCCACTTACTACCTCTACTAGCCTACTTAATTTTCATTCCATGTGTCTTTTAGTTACCCCAGCATCATATACCGCCTTACACATGGAACTTGTCATTCTCATGTAGAGCATTTTTTACACCATCCCTCTTTAAATATCATTTCAATGAAACATCATATAAATTTATGTTTCATCACATTTCATGTATAATTACGAAACAGTAAACAATCATTTATTTCAATAAAAATAACATTTCAATACACATATAGGCAAGTAATGACCATCTTTAAACAACTTAGAAAGTATTTAAAACAAAACTCATTTAGAAAGCTGTTTGCTTACCTTGCTTGCTTAGCTTTCCATTTCACTTATCCCTTTGCCTTTGCCTATACATATAAGAACAACATAGCATTCATATACTTTTTTTTGCTTGCATTCAACTCAGTTTTTCAACCCATTTTCATTAATATATATAATTTCTTTGACTTCTTAAGTCGTTATACCCATGTAGCATATACTTGTTCATTACATGGACTATTACACATCATATGAAATCCCATAAGTAAGATAATCATTCAATCACTTAGTAATTATTCAATAATCATCATTTAATGGCTCATTACCTTCCTTATACAATTTTTCACTTATTTTTCAAAAATTTTACACATCAGTGTTTATTTGAAGCACACGTTGTTGCCTTAAGCATCATTAATTAATCTCAAATTTCGAGATTAACATCATGCTTCTAAACAGTAGTATATTCACAAAATTTATTATATTTTCTTACATTTTTGTACAAAATCAATTTGCATAGGTTATTTACCACCTATGCATGTTCATCATTCTACATATACTCACTTCACATCACATATATGATACATTTCATAAAATTTTTCAAATTAGCAACTTAGCCCCTTATTCAGCATGATTAATACTTTTAATTAACACTTTATTTAGGGTATTTTTATGAAATTTTAATCCACTAATCATAGGTTTCCAAAACAGCAACTTTGGAACTCGTTTTTCGTGGTTTTAATGCTCTCTTTAGCAACATGGTCTAAACAGATTTTTAATCCAATATTTCTAGCCTTAAACCATACTTTTTTTAACCCAAATTTAGGGTATTAACACGTATTTGAATCTCATAATTAAATTATTTCTATACAGCAACTTTCATCTATATCTTAGGTACCCTTTGCACCCCTCTTTGGACATCCATTTGCATATCTTAAAAAAAAACATATTTAGGATAATCTTGTTTACCTCTAATAAGTTAAAACCTCATAATCACTTATTTATATAACATTATAAGTTAAATTCCATCACAAAAATATGAAATTTAATATTTATCTTGATTTATTCTTTAAGCTGTCCATAATGCTGAATTCAAGTACACTGAATTCTCAAAATCTTGAATTAATATCAAATCAAGTAGTTTTGATTTGAAATTTGAACCATAATTTAGTAACTACATGAATTTATTAAAATAAATATTTTCAGCATGAAATATTTAGTATTTCTATTTATTAGTATTTTTACTCTGGTGGACAGCAGCTCCTCTTTTTAGACAGCTTGAATCGTATAAATTATGAGGTATATTTATACCCATCAAAATCTAATTTTTATTTTGGTCGTGTGATCCTCAATATGTCTAATATATCCTATAAAATTTTCATCAAAATTTCTTGTATGAAATTATTAAAAATCATTTGGTGCAGCTGATCCAGACATTCGTGCAAACCTATTCAGGTTAATTTTTTCAGATTTTTAATTTGCAATATACTTATCTTTTTAAGCTGAAAATTGGGTCGTTACTTAATGACCACGTCATGAATCTTCCCACAAATTTTTATGCTAAAAATCATTTATTAACTATTTGTTCCATATTTTCCTTTCCAAGTTTGAATTTGCTATACATGAGTGTAGATTAGATGATATGGGTTGATTAATCCCCAATTAAACTTTATAAATTAACTCATTTAACTAAGTATCTTTAATACTTGAAACATGTTCCTTAAGAGGTATTTGATGACTCAAAACTATGATTCCAAATCAAGAAGAAAACTTGAAAATTGGAAGGCTTAAACTCAATGAGTACTTACCCGACTTTGTCGATTCTTTGTCCTGAACTTGCCGAGCTTACTACCAAGCTTTTTCTTCCTCTTTTCCTTCTCCCCTAGCTGATCCTTGGAGAAAATCCTCTTTTTTCTCCCTTTTTTCTCTCTTCTCTCTCTCCTTCTCTTTCCTTCTCTTTCTCCTTTTCCCCTACTACATTCCTTACTCTCTCTTTTTTCTTCCCTTTTATAAGGGTGCTTGCTTAACTCTTAAGTAACCCACTTTACTTGCTCTTCAAGAAAGCAACTTTCCTTCTCTTTCTCCTTTTCCCCCTACTGGAACATTCCTTACTCTCTCTTTTTTTTTACCCTTTTATAAGGGTGCTTGCTTAACTCTTAAATAACTCACTTTACTTGCTCTTCAAGAAAGCAACTTTCCATGATAGTTAGCTTCATCTAATTCATTCATATCATAGATTTCATAATTTTATCCAATTGTTTCAAGTTTCATCTCAATTCGATTTTTCTAACTCAAGTTATAGTCATTTGAAGTTAATGGTTGAATTTGAAATATGATCAATTGATCATCACACCAATTTCATTAGGAATTTTTATAACTCAATAATCCTATAAAATTAAGCCCATCATTATTAATTTTTCTTTCAAATTTCACTTAAATCCACCTTACAGGCATTAAGTTATAAATTTTTATAATTTTGCAACATAATTTCATAATTTCTATTTTAACCTCTATTAATTAAATCATAATTATTAACATAATTATTCATGACACATTGTCACCTTTAAATCCTCATTAAGCCCCTCAAGTCATATTGATTCACTTTGAGCACCGACGATTAAATTTTTAATTACCGTTTCCAATGGAAACCTTAATTCAAAAATTGATATAATTCATAAAAATTATCCAAAATTCATTTAATTCACATATAAATCACCTATATATGTTCAATGCATACCATTGAGTCCTACATAGGTTGGGGTTTTACAAAAGATTGCTTTCATACCCTTTGCTTCAAATTCATCCTTGTATTTAACCACATCTGTTGTAAGCACACTGATCATGTAGGTTGCCTATAAATTCGCCGATTTGTTGGTGACATATTTTTTGTTTTTTTTTAATAGAAGGTCTCATCTATATTGCACCTTCTATGAAATTTGAAAAATTTTAAAATTTTATGATTTTTTTCGAAATGAAAGTGAATACATGTAATGGTGCATGCATCTATGCGACTATATCTATTTTTAGTTTTCAAAATTTTCAAATTTTAAAAAAATTACGAAATGTTACGATGGGTGCGATCTAAGTAAAACTTACACTTTCATAAAATATTTTAAAAAATAATTTTTTTTTTTGGTAACTCGCAAATCCTTTTTTTTTTTTTTTTTTCAGTGGGGTCACTAATTTGCAAATTAAAAGGACCCGCCCCCCACTCCTCGTGTGAGGTCACTAATTTGCAGTGGGTCGCATGAAGTGAATGCAAATTATCTTAATCAACTGGATCATAGTGTTAGGCAAAATGTCAATTCTCTATAATTTATAGTCTCCTCAAGTGCTTTTCCGACTACTTCTACCGTTCCAGTCAACAAACATTTATGACCTCTTCTCCCCTTCCATTCATTTTGTATAACTACTGCTCAAGCTAACCTTGTCCAGTCCTGCACTGCCACTGCTTCCACCAAACTCTCTCTCTCTCTCTCTCGATCGAAACCATGGCTGTCGAATTCGCGATGACAAGTGAAAATAGTAGTCACTACAATGGAAGAATCACGACTTTCGTCGTCCTCTCTTGCGCCATGGCCGCCATGGGAGGACTTCTCTTCGGCTATGACGTCGGAATTTCAGGTACCTACTTCTCTCGAGCACGCGCTCAGCTGATCTCATTATCACTTTTACGCTATATTAATTTTCCCCATCAAAGCATTTTTCAAGGAACCACATGCATGCATGCACAAACCTCATGAGGATCGGATGCCTGCCTTTTCCATAGTAAACCAACCAACCGCGCAGGGTCGGATCAGATGCCTTCTCGACAGTAAGCCATTCTTGCAGGATCTGTCAGAGGCATCCACATTCCACACACGCAAACAGCCTAAGAAAAAGAAATGGGTGCGCGTTGATTTCCATTAAAATTTGTTATTATACGCGTCAATTTACACTGGGCTACTGTAAGTCAATCATAAAAGATTTTAATGGTAATTTTCGTCGCTTGAAGACTACCTTTGCAACATCCATCATAGTGGTGAGTGTGTTTTACAGCTGTTTAATCTCTAATCGAAGTTCGGCTAAGTGATCGATCCATGTTGGCAATTAGGTGGAGTCACGTCCATGACATCATTCTTGGAGGAATTCTTCCCTACGGTGTACAAGAAGATGAGAGAAGACACCAAAATCAGCAACTACTGCAAATTCGACAGCCAGCTTCTCACCGCCTTCACTTCTTCTTTCTACATCGCCGGCCTCTTCGCCACCCTCTTCGCCTCTTCTATCACTAAGGCTCTCGGCCGCAGAACATCCATACTCGCCGGGGGCGTCGCTTTTTCAGCCGGCGCTGCTCTCAGCGCCTCTGCTTTCAACTTGTGGATGCTCGTCTTTGGTCGGGTATTCCTCGGAATCGGGGTCGGATTCTCCAACCAGGTATTATTGGGCTTTCCTGAATTTTCATCCCTTGGTTTCTCACTTCGCAGCTTTGCTCTTTTTGGCCATCGGTCTAAAATCTGCTTGCATGCGACGGGTCTAGGTTTCAAATAGATTGCTTGAAGGATGGAATAATGGAATCCAACGTTCTTGCCGTGAATGTTTACAGCCTTTGTCAACCTGTAGCAAGCGTTAAAGTGGTATCTTAAGGATGATGAAAGTTTAGTAAAAAAAATATTAATAGGCGCTAGCAAATTTTAACTTAATCATATTAAAAGGGAAATAACTCTACAAAATTGACCTTAATTTAGATTAAAATAAGATTGAGTTTATATAGATTGTTTTATATTTTTATGCAATATCTAAAAATCATTTAAAGCATAGTACTTTATAGGTCTTTCCATCTTAGAATTGGAAATAAGATTAAAAATGTATAAAAATATTTATTTAAACTATAATATCCAAATAAAATATACATAACGAATGGTTTAGTTATATAAATTATCCTTTATTGAATAGAAAAAAAATTTTAACTCATCGCATTTATTGTTAAATGATTTTAATCAAGTTTTTTTTTATTGGAATTTTAATCAAGTTGAATCCCATAAATTATAGATTAACACGATATTTTTATAATTAATCATGAAATAAATGATTTAACAAAGGAAAGGAACAAATTATTAACATAAAATTTTATTTATGTTGACAGCAAGTCAACTTTTTTGATCAGTCGCATAATATTACATCTTGTCTTAACTTATATTACGAATCAAGCCAGAAAATCCATATTTCTTTATCTCATCTCATCTTACAAATCTAATCTAAGTATCCTTTCAATTTTTCTACTACAAGGAGAAAAACCAAATGCTCTCGGCTATGGGAGAAAAATCTCACATATGGGACTCCATCCTTATAACCAGTAGCATGAGTGCCAAGTGCTGGCAATATTATTAAAAAGTAAAATTAACATTATATATTAAAAATACATTAATGAATATATATTAGAAAAACACGCCCTTTTTTTTTTTTACAAGTAAAACAAGCCCATTTATGTAAGTATCAATTCTCACATGCCCCAGGCTGCCGGCAATATTATTTGTGGTCATAAAATTCCAGATGTGGTCAGACCCACCCCCATGATTTAACTCCACCACAGCACGATATCGCAGATAAATGCTGCCTCTGTTACAGTTTTAGTGGAGACCCACTACTCGCAAGTGGAGGTGGGTGAAGAAGATGACGATGGCCATTGACCATGTGGCGAAAGATTTGTTGGTGGGGTAGTAACCTAGGTCAGCCTTGAGAGAGGGTGGGGCTCTATAAAACACGGGGCTCAAGGAAACGCGACTTGGACTCTAAGTTACTCAGCCCAAATTTCTATATTACAATACGAACATACACAGTACTTACTACAATTCTATAATTATATTTACAAAGTTAATGAATTTTTTTTTCAAACATTGCAAACCTATAAAATATGCGTTAGAATAAATGAATTTTAATTTTATTTAAAACAGTATTATTAGTTTTTGATTAGTATTGTACAATATAATTTCAGATATTACAAATCATGTTTATTCATAATGGAGACAATAAGCTCTTATTGATCCTTGGGAGACACCCAGCTATCATCCATTCATCAAAACTGACACCGTCTCCCAATATTTTTATCACGATTCGTGCCTGCGCACAATAGCATCAACTCCCTATTCAATTTTTGCTTACTTTTTTACATATATTTACTTATTTATTTTTATTATCATATTCTATTATCTTAACTTTTACAAAAAAAAAATTATAGTTTTTTGCAAATTTAAGAAAATTTTAAAATTAATTCAACACTACGTAATTGTAGTATGTAAATTAGAATACTCCCTAAGTTTTTATATAATTCAGAAGATATAAATTCTTTGAGTCGATTAAGAAATTATTCGAATAATATTTTTTTATTGATTTTTATTTCTATTTTTGTTTTTGTTATTACCTTTCTTCAACACTTCTATGAAAATAATTTTATAATTCTATTTTTCTCAAAGTTAATGAAAAATTAAATAATTTTTAAGAAATACATTAATAAAGAATATCGATGAGAATGCAAATGTACGAAGATTTTCATGTAGGGTGTGTTTGGAAAATGATAAAAAAATTTATGAAAATTTTTTTAATGTAAAAGTCTTTAAAATTGGAGAAAATTATGTGATGTGATATGAGTAATAATAAAGAATAAAAAGAATGAAGTTAAAATAGATAGGTTAGATGCATGTATGTCACCCGCGGCTAGCGCAGGTGGCAGGGGCGCTGGTCTCCTTAGCACAGGTCATGGGTTCGAATCCCACAATGGGATTTTGGC
>JAXCLR010000073.1:25250740-25290477 GCA_035584095.1 Annona squamosa | reverse complement strand
CAACGTGTTTTAACATCTAAAAAAATATTTAGAAGCATGCAAAAATGGTAAAACTTGGCTTATATATTAAATACACCTAACTTTATATGTTTTAAAAAAATAAAAGAATAAAAGAATATTTTTTAGGCCAAACTAAGTAAGGCCTAACTTAGCCCAGCCTAACCAAATCATCTTCCATGGTTGTATAGGACAAAGTGAAGAAATAATTAAAAATAAGATAATTATAGAGAGTGAAAAGTTTATAGTATAACCAAATATCTCAGTAATTTAGCTTACTTTAATAATAATGTGAGATTTATTTTATCTATTGTATTTAAAATTACTTATTTATGTATAAAACAAAGTTTGAAATAAATGAAAGATGTGTAGAATAAATTATAGCATTCTTTAACATCAAAACTAAAATATAATTTTTGTATAGATAAATAATTTTATAAAATATTATTATATTCTAATGCATATTCAAATAAGTTTAAATATTTTTTATAATTTATACATGAATATATTTTTTAAGAAAATACGGCACATCGAAGTCTCTATCAATATACATGATTTTTAGGTGCATGATAAAACTAATTTGTTGAGCAATGTAAAAAATTGATTTTTTATTTCATCATCATAGGGTTACAAGAAACGGAACCAATTTAAATGTCATTAATTTACTTAAATGACAGGGAAAATGGAATTATTTAGTATTTAGTTTTATTTTTGGAATATATTTTCTTGTTTATCCATTTTATGAATAATTTAACTAAATGTTTAGATGAAAGGTTACGAACCTGCAGATAAGTAGGGTTGAGTAATCTGCCAGATTTCGTAAAAAGGCAATACGATTGCGAAGCATGTTGTCAGGAATCAAGCAGAAATTATATTGGGGCAGACGTTGACTCTACTGATCGGCATTCTTATCCAAAAATTTTAAAATGAAACATATTATTAAAATTAAAAGATTGTCTTTTAACTAATGGTATCATTTTATAATTTTACATAATTTATATCATGCTATTTTTGCAATCTAAACTATTTTTTTAATGGAATGACTTACAATTTACAAAAAGAAAGAAAGAGGGACATGACACACCCAAAACAGAGTTGTGGTCATGCTGTTTTTGTAATCTAAACTATTAAATATATATCTTTGGATCAAATGGAAAGAAAAAATTATTTTGTAATCTAAACTTATTCAATGGCTTTTTTTTTTTTTTTGCCCTTATTAACTTATTACCTGACTTGGATGTTGATTTAAATACAGCTATTATGGTACTATCGGGGTGAAAAGTACCACTGATGGGTCAACCGAACTATGGATTCATCTAAAATTTTCCAAACAAATCCCACAAGGCGGCAGAATTAATTATCAGATTTTTGGGTGATTTTTAATTAGGATAATGATCATATACAACCTGCTGTACATCTGCAGTTTCTATGAAAAATGCTACCGGCTTCTTTCAATATTTCAAAAATATTTTATTAAAATCTAAACTATTTAAAATATAGATTACTATATACATATCTATAATGAAAAAACGATTTGATTGGGAACTTATATATTTTAAATATTCAATAATTTGAGACTTAACACTTAATTGTTAAAATTTTGAAAATAAATATATTACATAAAAATTTCAAAATATATGATTTTTAAAATCATAAAGAAATACCTACTAATTTATATTGTAAATGATTTAGCTTTTAAAAATCAAAAGTCAACTGGTTGTATAAAATCACAGCCTTTTTAATTGTAACAATTTATATTTTAAAATTTCGCAATGAGGCTAATCATTTTCATGTATGGTCAATATGGGGATTGCCTTTATTCTCGTCAAGATATTATAAGTAACCATTATACTTGAAGCTAAATAAACAATTTACAACAAAATTTGATTTGGTTCATTTTAATTTTAACAATAATTAGTAATATAAACAATGTTGCACAAAATAATTCTTTAGCAGACAAGATCTATCAGCTATCAAAAATTTCAGAAAATTATAGCTAAAACTTTTTGCAACTCTCTTACAACAACATCTCAGTGTAAATTAACTGATAAAATTTTAGCATGGCTAGAAGTTCATTCTCTCCCGGTGCACATTCTGTTGCATGGACTGGAAGTTGGAAAGATTGTGCTTAAGAAAATTTTTTTGACGTGCTTTTGAGAAATAATGAAATTTTTGGATAAAAATTTTTAAATTTAAAAAAAAAATGTGATACAACAGAGATAATGATAATAAGTAAAGAGAAATTAAAATAAATAGGATAATTGTACGGGTGGTTAGATAAAAATGATTAAAAGGAAAAGTAATTTTTAAAAAAATGTAAAAATATTAAAAAATAACATGATTATAAATATTTGAAAAGGCAGAGCTTGCTCTTGCTCTTGCTGCAGGCTGTCCCATTGTATTTGTCAGAAATGGCACCAGCCAAATACAGAGGCGCATTCAACAATGCCTTCCATTTCACTCTAGCCCTGGGGGTTCTCATCGCCAACCTGGTCAACTTCGGCACCCAGAAGATAAAACCCGGCTGGGGTTGGCGCCTCTCCCTCGCCATCGCCGCCGTTCCAGCTTCCTTCCTCACTCTCGCCGCCCTCTTCCTTCCGGAAACCCCCAACAGCCTCATCCAACGACGACGGCACGAGAAAGCGGCGGCAGTGCTGCAGAGGATCCGAGGCAAAGTCGACATTCAAGCCGAGCTCCGTGACCTCATCAAGGCCAGCGAGGCTGCCAAGGCTGCCGAGAACCATCACCAGTTCCGAAACATAGTACAGAAGATCAGGTACAGGCCTCAGCTGGTGATGGCCATCTCAATTCCCTTCTTTCAGCAGTTCACCGGCATCAACATTCTGGCCCTTTATGCCCCAATACTCTTCCGGACGATCGGATTCGGTGAGAGCGCTTCGCTCATGTCCGCCGTTATATTGGGGTTGGCCGCCACGCTCTCCACCTTGGGGGCAATGGTGGTGGTGGACAGGTTGGGGAGGCGGCGTCTGTTTATTGTAGGGGGGATTCAGATGGTTTTCACCCAAGTCCTGGTTGGAGGAATCATGGCGACTAAGCTGGGAGATCATGGCGGGCTCGGCAAAGGCTCTGCTTATGTTCTGTTGGTGCTGATTTCCTTATATGTGGCTGGATTTAGTTTCTCTTGGGGCCCTCTGGCGTGGTTGGTTCCCAGTGAAATCTTCCAGTTGGAGATTAGGGCCGTCGGGCTGAGTATTACGGTGGCTGTCTGCTTTCTCTTCACTTTCCTTCTTGCCCAGACGATGCTGGCCATCCTCTGTCACTTCAAAAGTGGGACCTTCTTCTTCTTCGCGGGGTGGGCTGCTCTGATGACCGCATTCATCTACCTGCTGCTGCCCGAGACGAAGAACATGCCCATCGAGAAGATGGACGAGCTGTGGAAGGAGCACTGGTTTTGGAAGAGAATCGTGGCAGATGATAGCGACGAGAACAACCCGCAGCTAAACGGGGAGGTTGAGATGGGTTGAAGCTCCTACGACTCTTAATTAAATATTGCTCTATCAGACAAACATAGTACTGTGAAATTCATGAGCAGAAACAATACTTATGCCAACACTACATAAATGAACGCACCTCTTAGCAGGGGTACATGGGGTCTAAGTATTCCTTCCCCCACGCCCGCCACCCCGCCCTCCCTCCTCATCCTCCTCCTCCCTCCCCCTCCTCCCTCCCCCACAAAGATTATTAGCTCTCTAAAAAGGTGAATTCCTTGTATCCCTACCAAATTTACTACTAATTTCACTTGCACCCCTGAATTTTCAAAAATTTCTCTTATAATACCTACACCATAAAAGATCCGTTAGATGAACCATTAACTCTTTGAAAAATGAAGAATATTTTCATTCCTAATTGACTTTATAATGAATTTTTAGTAATTTTAAAACTATAAAAATAATATATTATTTAAATACGAATCTTTAACTTTAAGTAAAACAATCTTAAATTATATTAAAATTTAAACATATTCATCATTTTACAAGAAGGCTAATGGCCAACGTAACAAATTTTTAATGATATAGATATGAGTGAAATCAGGATGAAAATTCATAAGTATGAAAGAATTTTTGAAAATTCATATGTATATTTGAAATTTACCCTCTCGGAAACTTTAAAGTGAATGACAAAAGGCCCATTTTCCTAGGAGCTCAACTAACTTTAATTTCTTTCTTTATGTTGAATTAAGTTATTTGGCAAATGAGCATTAGCTAGAGATAAGTCAATCAAGGAGGTCGATGATGATTTGCCGGACCATTAAATGAATATTGAGTGAGAGTCCTACTTTTTCAAAGGAGCAATTTTATTCAACTATAATTATTTTTTATCTTAATGATTGTAGAAAAATCCACTTTGTCAATTGTAATTAGTATTGATTGATTAATAAAGGGGCAAGTTTTCTCCACATCAAAGATGTGTATAGGCTAATTTTGCATTAAAGTATATATGTAAGTTATGAAAAATGCTTATATCCATTCACATATATGTTGTAAAATCACTTATATGTAGTAATCATATTTTACACGATATAAATATTAAAAATACAACTTAAATTGATATTTAGCATCAAACTATTTATTACTTTTTATTTGATACATTTTTTATAGAGCTCATGCACAATAATTGAAAATGATGCAATTTACAATACAATAATGTCAATAAAATGACTGAAGAGTCCCATTCGTCATCAAGTTTGAAAAAATGTGTAATACTAGTGAAACTCATTAAAAAATATGTAATACCTTGAGCACAGGGAGAAAATTTGTTATCTAGTTAAAACTAGTTTAGTTATAAAAAGGAATAGTCCATCCAATATTTATAATAATCTTTTCTCATCCGGGATCTTATTCTTGACGGATGCTGGAAGTCGCAGATCTTCTTTTATTCTTCCATTGTTGAAATAACAACTGTCAGCAGGTTAGCAGGGACACATCGTTGGGCATGGACATCAATGCATGTGGTCTTGAATCCTCAAAAGTATTCCGGCTTCCATGTTTCTTATGCAGTCAAAATTATATGCTAGTGAGGGCTACTAGGTGACAATGTATGACAGCCTGTGAAATTATTTTCATAGATATACGCCATTCAACTCCAGAATGGTAGGTCCGGTGATATCCAAAAAGTCCGTTCCTTCCCCTCTTCTGTTCTCTGATCGCTTTCATCCTTCAAATCTTTTCTGACCACTTTCAAACAAGATAGAGTGCCAAAAGCTCCCATCCATTAGTCAAGCAACTCTGCTGCAGTTCTGCTCCTCTCTCTCTCTCTTCTCTCAAGAAACCAAACCATGGGGGCTGGATTTGTCACGACGAGTGAAAATAGTATTCAATACGAGGGAAGAATCACGACTTTCGTAGTCCTCTCTTGCTCCATGGCCGCCATGGGGGGACTTCTTTTCGGCTATGACATCGGAATTTCAGGTACCTACTTCTCTCTCTCTCTCTCTCTCTACATTTGGAAATACATGCTTAGGAATGGCAATTAATTAGGTGGGGTCACGTCCATGGCGTCGTTCTTGGAGAAATTCTTCCCAAGCGTGTACAGGAAGATGAGAGAAGACACCAAAATCAGCAACTACTGCAAATTCGACAGCCAGCTTCTCACGGCCTTCACTTCCTCTTTCTACATCGCCGGCCTTTTCGGCACCTTCGCCGCCTCTTCCATAACTAAAGCTCTTGGACGCAGAGCATCCATTCTCGCAGGGGGTGCGGCCTTTCTTGCAGGCACTGCTCTCGGCGGCGCTGCTTTCAGCGTCTGGATGCTCATCTTTGGTCGGGTCTTGCTCGGATTCGGGGTCGGATTCGCCAACCAGGTACGTCGATGGAATATTCGTCCGGCCGCTTGCTAGCTAGCGAGCCGCTGCTCAGCCACTAATCTACAATGATTGGAGTAGAAAATTTGGACGCCTTTTCATATTTACGCCTTTGAGTTTTCCAAATTTGCACTTTTTATCCCTGTGGTTCAAATTTTCAAATGAATATTTTAAGATTTAAAATTTTCAATGAATATTTAAGAGCTTTATATAGGGTATTAAACGAGCATCTTAGTTACTTCAATTTATAATTAATTAAAATATTTAAAAAAATTTCATAAATCCGGTTTTAGAGGAGATAAGTGGACCGGAAGAGGAACGAGTCAAACAATGCCGACAATCTTGACCCTGACCACTGGCGGAGCCGCTCTCATTTTTTTAAAATAAAAATATTTCATTTTAAAAACTTTTTAAAATTCCGAAAAATGTAGTCTATTTTTACATGGCTGCCCCTCAATTAAGGTAATTTGTCCTTAATTAAGGGTGTGTTTAAGAAATGGTAAAACTTTTGAGTGAAAGGTTGTTGAATTGTGAGAAATTGATATAATATAATAGGATTAATGATAATAAGTAAAGATAAAAAAGTTAAAATAAATAGGTTAATTATACATATAGTTGTGTACAAATTATTAAAAAATAGGATAATTATATAAGAAAATATAAAAAAATGTAATAATTGTATAGAGCGAAAAGTTCTCGTTTGAAATTTTTTTAAGAAAACAAAACACACTCTAATGGTCCTCATTGGGAAACCGAAGGTGAGACACCATCTCAACGTGGTGGGACTTGTGGAGATGAATAATTTTCATGGACGGTTGGGATGGATGAAATTCTATCCATACATTCTACTTTCCAGCAAAAGCAATGGAAGAGGCGAAACCTAATAGTCCGCCCTAACCCTAACAATGGACAATGTTACACTCCTCGCTAAATAAATATTTTATTTATGTGATTTAGTGTTGAGGTTTGATCATTTTAAACCGGTCTAAAATGAGGCCATTTTACAGCAATCTAAAAACACATTTTTTATTCTTTTTTTTTTACTAAATTGTTATTTTAGTTATGTTTAATCTATAAATTAATTTTTATCAACTTTGAAGATGTGTACATATTTATTTTAAATTTTTAAATATAGGGGCCCTTTAGTCGTTCTAAATTGTTGAAAAATAGAATAGTTCTATGTTCAAAAAATTAATTAAATATATATTTCTAAAATTTCTAAAAATTAGTCTATATATTAAATATAACTAGATTAACCGTTTTACAAAAACGATTTTAAAAAGATAAAAAAATATATTTTTTTAAACCGGTCTAAAATAGGACAGTTCAGGCCTATCAAAAATGATCATTTTCCTTTAATGTTGTAGTGCTCGAATATTTTCTTATTAAGTTGATAACTATATGGCGAACCAAACATATTCGAGTGGTTCACATATCTTTGTCGTATGTGTATAATCTAAAGTGCGTAAGCTGAGGCCTTTGGTAGTGCCCTTCCAGCAATAAAATTACCAAAATATTAATTTATTGTCAAAACTAAAATTCATTTTACGGGATGAACCATATCCTTAATGATAATTTCTTTTTTTCTCTTTCCTTTCCTCGGAAAGAATTAAAAACTATTAAGGGCACCTGTGTAAGGGAAATTAATTTCTTGGTTGAATATTTAATTAATGGTTTAATTTATGAAATTTAACCTATTTATTGTGGTCAGCACGTAGAAGTTGAATTACAACAGATGCTGGTATAAATGGCTAAATTTGTTTTTGTTTGTACATAAGATAAGTTTGGCTACATATGCTAAGTTGAATTACAACAGATGCTAAGTTGCATATTTGGCAGTAGCATTTGCTTAAATGAACCTAGCTTGTACATTTTATGCAACAAAAAATAATATTTAATGTAGTTGTTTATTGCTTCAGTCTTTCAAACTCCGAATCAACTTCAAGAAGCAGCTAATCGACCGGCAAAAAAATAAAATTTGGTGGGTCACGAAGGTTAGCCAAGGTTTTTGATCGTCTTAACTAGGACAAGCCCACCTGATCACCGCTTACATTGATCACCGATTCTTAACGAGAGGAGTAGAGCGGAATATGTTAAAAGCATAACAAAATGAAACAGTGAGCCTTAGACTATCAATCTATTGCTTAGATTAGAGGTTGATTTGATATGTATTATAAATCTAATTTTCATTAACGTTAGTTAATTACATGTTGTAGGCCGTCCCCTTGTATCTATCAGAAATGGCACCGGCCAAATACAGAGGCGCATTCAGCAATGGCTTCCAGTTCAGTCTCTGCGTAGGAGCTCTCATAGCAAACCTAGTCAATTTCGCCACCCAGAAGATAAAACCCGGGTGGGGATGGCGTCTCTCCCTCGCCATCGCTGGCATTCCAGCTTTCATTCTCACTCTCGGCTCCCTCTTCCTTCCAGAAACCCCCAACAGCCTCATCCACCGCGGCAGCGACCACCATAAAGCGGCCGCAATGCTGCAGAAGATCCGGGGTGCCGGCACCGACATTCAAGCGGAGCTCGACGACCTCATCAAAGCCAGCGAGGTCGCCAACGCGGCCGAGAACAAACGCCAGTTCCGCAACATCATACAGAAGAGATACAGGCCTCAGCTGGTGATGGCCATCGCCATTCCCTTCTTTCAGCAGTTCACCGGCATCAATGTGCTGGGATTCTATGCCCCCATACTATTCCGGACGATCGGATTCAGGGAGAGCGCTTCCCTCATGTCCTCCGTTATCATGGGGCTCACCGGCACGCTCTCCACCTTCGTGGCAATGATGGTAGTGGATAGGGTGGGCAGGCGGCGTTTGTTTATTGTAGGAGGGATTCAAATGCTGCTCACCCAAATCGTGGTTGGGGGAATCATGGCAGCTAAGATGGGCGATCATGGTGGGCTCAGCAAAGGCTATGCGTATCTTATATTGGTGCTGCTTTTCACGTACGCGGTTGGATTTAGTTTTTCTTGGGGCCCTCTGGGGTGGTTGGTCCCCAGCGAAATCTTCCAGCTGGAGATTAGATCCGCCGGACAGAGTATTACAGTGGCAGTCAGCTACGTATTCACTTTCCTTCTTGCTCAGACGCTGCTGGCCATCCTCTGTCACTTCAAAGCAGGGATCTTTTTCTTCTTCGCCGGCTGGACTGTGGTGATGACCGCATTCATCTACCTGCTCTTGCCTGAGACCACGAACGTGCCCATAGAGAAGATGGATAAGGTTTGGAAAGAGCACTGGTTTTGGAAGAGAATTGTGGCGGATGGGGATGGGAAAAAACAGCGGATGAATGGGGAGGTAGAAATGGGTTGAAGCTTGTAGGCATATATACTGTCAATCAGACGAACGAACCAAGTCTCTGTCCCCGGTTTGATACAACAAAAATAAATTGGTACTGCCGATGTGTTGAATGCATGATATTAATGCGCGGGAAATGTTTGGTGTTTGCAGACTCTATGAGAAATCCAAGGTACAAACTTCAAACTGAAAACAGCAAGGGGTCCATTGGTCGAACACTTGGGGAAAGGAGCAGTTGGGAGATGTTAAGGTGAAAGCAAATGACATGTGCAACTCATATTGTAACAAACACCGGCAGTGGTAAATCTGTTAAGCAATTTATAAGTGGCTAAGAATTCGTAAGAGCGATTCGTGGATTACCAGATTCCAATTTCTTTTTGCCTTGACTCTTGAGTCTTGGCAGTCTGGTTCATACCCATTAGCTCTGCTCCATACCATTTACCTTATCGATTTTATTTATTTTTTTTCTGATGTAAATCTACCTTATCGACTTAGATTGGCAATCATCATATATGCTTAGATTATAGAATCCACACCTTGAGTTGAATCCAACCTTTTCTTGATTTTCTGTAATTCAGTAAACAACTGTTAAGACTAAGGTGCTCCAGGTATTTTGGCTACGTATAAAAGTTTTTAAATCGAAACTTTTCAATATAAAATTTTTCACTTTTTATAATTATTTTATTTTTAATTATCTATTCATATTTTCTTATATAATTATTCTATTTTCAATTATTTCTACAAAATTAATCTAACTATTTTAACTTTATTTTATTCACTCATTATCATTATCTTTATCATATTATATTATTTTTTCTCCTTTCAAAAACTCCTATATATGAAATTTTTATCCAAAAACTTTATCATTTCTAAAACACATCCTATATCTCCGTATTTCTAAGGTGAGGCAATGACAATTGATGCAAACTAACGTAGTGATGCCAATTTTTTACAACAAAAAAATTGCATCCATATAATCTGAAACCATAGCTGATCGAACATTGTAACGTGAAATTCATCATTCGTGCAAGAAAATTGGAAATAACTATGCCAACATCACATCTATGAAGACTTCTCCTCGAATAAATAACATGTTCGCAAGTTCAGATATATATTATCTTAATTTTTATTTAAATGCTTAAATAAATTTCTTAATGGCTGGAAATTAACATATATTTAGCACAAATATCCTCACGTTGCAAGTGTTATTATATTTCAATCATAGAAAACCAAATATAATCATCGGCTGCAAGCCTAGGAGATAACGTATGAGTCTGACAACTAGTCAATGAAATTATTTTCTCAGAGTGGAAGGTCCCACAGCTCTCTCATGGGAATGATTTTCAAAATTTTGAATTTTTATTTTATGTCAAAAAGCTCACCACATATGTTGTTTAAAATATAATTTTGACCATTGATAATTAAAATTGTAAAAATCAAACTACATTAATTAAAAAACTATAAAAAAAAGAATATTAACAGTATATATTTTTCGAATACAAATAATATATATAATAAAATTTATGTAATCTGAAACGATATTCACTTGTATATATATGTTTTTTAGAATTTTTACTTACTCAATATTAGATTAATATATGATTCATTTGATTTCACTGCTCTAAATTATATTTTAAGTAACATGTCCCATTGAGTGGGAACAGTGGGCGGTAACCGGTTCCCAGCGTTGCCGGTCCAAAGTATCTCCAAAAAGTCTATGCCAACCTTATCTTTTATTAAAAAAAAAAAAAATGTTCTGTTTTCACATAAGGGTCAGGCTGGTCTGCCCGGGTACCTTTTCTGACCACTTTCAAACAAGAAATAGTATTACGGCGATCGAGCTTCATCTGATGATCCAATCCATTTATTTGGTATAACCAACCAAGCTACTCTGCTCCACTTCTTCCCCTCTCTCTCCCTCTCTCTCTCAAGAAACCATGGCTGTCGGATTCTCGATGACAAGTGAAAATAGTAGTCACTACAATGGAAGAATCACGACTTTCGTCATCCTTTCTTGCGCCATGGCTGCCATGGGAGGACTTCTCTTCGGCTATGACATCGGAATTTCAGGTACCTCTCTCTCTCTCTCACACACACACATCCCAATCACTCAGTTCCAAACTTTCCGCAAGCTAGCATCCACAGATGCCTTTTCTATCCTAAACCATCCATACATCCACACTAATTGCCAGCAAAGCTACAAAATTCGGGCACTGATCGATACCTAGATCCATGTAATTGGAAATGCATGCTTATGGATGACAATTAATTAGGTGGGGTCACGTCCATGGCGTCGTTCTTGGAGAAATTTTTCCCTACGGTGTACAAGAAGATGAGAGAAGACACCAAAATCAGCAACTACTGCAAATTCGACAGCCAGCTTCTCACCGCCTTCACTTCTTCTTTCTACATCGCCGGCTTCTTCGCCACCTTCTTCGCCTCTTCCATAACTAAATCTCTTGGCCGCAAAGCATCCATACTCGCCGGGGGTGTGGCTTTTCTGGCCGGCACTGCTCTCGGCGCCGCTGCTTTCAACGTGTGGATGCTCATCTTTGGCCGGGTCTTGCTCGGATTCGGTGTCGGATTCGCCAACCAGGTACTGTTCGTTGCTTCCCGCTAATAGGGTGTACAACACAGTATGATATGAATAATACATTTTTCAAAATATGACATTTTTTATTGAAAAAAGAAATTGGACATTTAATTGTACAAATATAATGTAATAGATATTTAAGCATGCAAAACATAATATGGATTTAGTTTAGGATGTTTTTGGGAAATTACAAAAGTAAAACCGGGAAAGTGAGAAATTGCGAATGTAGTACCTTAACATATAAATTTTTTCGCATATTTGTTGATGATTGAAATTAAACTTTAGAAAACTTTAACAGATTTTGATCGAAGTACGTATTTCCAGGTAATTAATAAAAGTGTATGATTTAATTAATTTGATGGACTTCAATATATTTTAATGTTTATATCAAACTTTTTAAAAATAATAATAAATTTAAAAGATTAGTCAAAACTGCTCATTAATTTAGTGGGGGAGATGTGATATTAGGCATTGCAGTTTTTACAGCGCCACATTGGTTATAAAATTCCATATCTTATCTTCCATTGTTCCATACGTGAGCGGTTTCCATGATCGATCGATCACCATTTTGTGCCTTTAATTTCCTCATGTGGGTCCAAAAATTCATGGAAATTGCAGAATAATATGGACTATGGAGTGAAGATACACGGAAGAGAATTGGTGTGGTTGTGGAAGGGAATTAACAAAAGCCAACGATGGATGGCCAAGAACAAATCCAAAAAACGCCAACAATGTTGACCTTTAATTTTGATGTAAGCAAGATCGTACCATCCTTCGACAGATGGAAGGTGAGACCTGAGAGCATCACCTTCACGTGGGTGTGATGGACTTTGACAGATTGGAATGGATCAGATTCCATGTGTGTATATGGCTTGAGGATTTTTATTTTATGAAAATGTAAGCATACTAATTAAGGGTGTTAATGGTCATAGTCAACCTCCTCATTCAACCCATTTACAAATGATTTTTGAATAAATGGATTATGATATATCAATCTGTTCATTCATTTAATTAAATAAACGGATTGTAGTTGAGATTTAAAACTCATCTACCCGTTTAGTAACCTGTTTAGCACATTTAATTTGTTTAATCCATTAAAATTATATATATATAAATGTAAATCTCTTGGTTATTTTTCCTCATTAAGTTTTTTTTTGCTATATAATTTTCATTTTTCATTGTTGGCTTAATTCCATTTTACTGTTATTGTCCTATTTTCATTTTCTCAACATTGAAAGTACTCTCTCACCTCCCCATACTAGATCATCATCAACTAGAGTATAAGTATTCAGGTCGCCGGCTATATAATTTATTAACAACTCACCAACTTATTTATTAAATGGGTTGTAAATGAGTTAAAGTTGAGTTTTTTTAAATAGGTTAATAAACAGATTATAGTTAAGATATTTTAAATTTGTGAGGATTAGGATTAGACTTCAACATATCCAACCCAATCTATTAACACCCTAATACTGAGTTTGTCATCTTTAAAGAAATTTTAAAATTTCTTATTTTCAAAAATGAAAAAATGTGCTCCATTATTTCATTTTCGAAAAATAAAAAATATAGTTTTTTATTAGAGAATATTTTATATCATATCTCAATTCATATTTAATTTAAACCCTAAGACAATTCTAACAAACTTACAATGAAAAATGACAACAAGTTTCTATATATCAAATGGAGAGACCACTACCTCCTAATAAAGTATAAAGGATGACCACATGCCCTCACCCCAAAATATAGATCAGAATCTCATATGGAATTCGAACCTTGCACGGAAGGAAATCCCGTCTAGCAGCAACCGATGACCCGAGGAGCACATATAGTTTTGGAGGAAGTACGATTTAAAGAAAAAGTAAAATGAATATTTCGGCCACGCCATGCATGCGTTGGCGGTACGTAACATCCAAACCTTTAATTAATTCCTTCTCCTAGCTAGCTGCATAATAGACAATGGCAGAGGAAAGAATGGGCAGAGGAAGACAAACACATCAAAGCATGCAGTTGCTCTCCGGCCTGCCGACAAGGCGGGAATCAGGGTCACACACGTTGGATATTTTAAGGGTAATGATTTGGTACGGCGCGGTTGCATGAAGTCGGCTGCATTGAGAGTGCTCATCCACCTTTTTTTATTTTAGACATTTTTCTTCCAAAATTTAAATCATTTATCATGCATATCATATCATGTATATCCATGCATATTTACTTATTATTTATAATTCTATAAATATTTATACAAAATTCGAATTTGGTGTATATAAAGATTACAAGTGTGCACACGTAAAAGTAAAACCAAAATAACTATGTATATTGAGGCTGTTCATACTTCATATTCTTTGTAGGATTGTTGTCCTTTATATATTTTATATACACTACGAATTTTTGAAAATTTTACACATATATTTGCTCTCAAAATATGTTAATTTCAATAAGGATTTTACTTCTGAAAAATTATCTTCTATGTAACTTTTTTTAATTTTAATATTGATGTTTATGAAAAATTTATTTCATTAACGTTTTTTATATTATTATAAATTTTTTTTCATTTGTTCGACATTACTGTATATGAACCTCATCCATAAGTGTATAATATCAACATCATAAATTGATTTAATACTAAATATTGAATTTAAAATTATATTTTAACATCTACACCATCTAAAATACCATTACTATCTAGATAAATTATTCTATAAAGTATTATATACACTAATATATAAATAGATTTAAGCATTTATCATAATTTATACGTGAATATAGTATTCACTAATACATAATAGATTTAAGCATTTATTATAATTTATATGTGAATATAATTGATGGATAATCTTGTTAGCCTAGGCTAAGCAAATGTCTTGCTAAGCCAACCTTAAAATACTCACTAACAACAATTTTTTATATTTTCTTATACACTTGTTTATCTAAGTGTATTTAACATATAAATCAAATTTTACTACTTTTAGATATATTTAGATTTTTTCGAGATTTTTAAACATGCATATGTATATATATATTTAAAATACTTTTATCTTTAAAAATCTAAAAAAATAAATATACATATTCAAAAATGATAAAATTTTATTTATATATTAAATATATTTAGATAAATAAATGTATAAAGAAAAAACCAAAAAAGTATTGTAAATAGATTTTGCTTAGCCTAAGTTAACAAGATCATCACTCTATATATTTTCAGGAAATATAACTCATGTATATATTGATTTAGATAAAACTTGATCTCCAAAGTAAATAATTAATGAAAAATACAATCAATAAAATAGATTTCTCATCAAACATTAGATATTGAAATGGAAGAGGTTGATTCTTTTTATGAAACTTAAGTTTCTATTAAAAATAATTTTGATATTATGATAAAATAAACAGTATTAAATAAAATAAATTATTTAAATTTACGGGAAGAATATTAAAAAAAAAGAGATTGTAGGGGTACAACTTGGGTAATGTACCTATGGGTACCCATGGACCGACCCTAATTTGGGTAGGGTATAGTATAAATTATTATTCGCCCATTCACATAGTGTACAAGTAAGGTAGATATGTTGAGTACCCGGAACTAACCTGTATATATATATATATGTGATGTATATTATATAGTATGTATTATGTTTTATCTGCGACATCTCGTGTGCACACCCATTTTAGTAAATTCAAATTTAAATCAAGCTTGTGTCATGTAGAGGTATGGATCGTGAAGTAAGAAATTAGTTAGATTTTTTCGTCATTGACATTTGAAAATCTTTTATAAATAAGTTTGTAAATTGTGATTGTAATGTACTAATAGTTTTAATGTTAGATTATGAAACTCTATACTTTATATTTTTTATATAATGATACAAATAATAACTTATGTACTTGTGATTTTAAAATATAAATGAGTATTGTTTTGTATTATTTAAAATAACGTAAAAATATTTTGTAAAAAATTATTATATTTAAATATTAAAGAAACTGATTTAGAACCGAATCGTGACTTAACGTATAAATAATGCATAAGGTAGAGTATGATAGGATTTTTATAAAAAACGTACGATTACTACCCGAAACGAAACTAACCGACTTACACCCTTAAATAGGAATCCGAACCGTTCACGTTTGAGGTTATGTTCGAGACTGGAAAAGAGCCGGCGGCCACGGTGAGTCAAAGAGACGAAGACAGTTTCAAGCCGCAACCGGCACAGAACGCACGGGAGTTTTGCAGGTCAGTACCAGACATCTGTGAGAATTGGGAGAAAAAAACAAATGCATGGAATGCCGAATGACTGACGGTGATAGAGCGACCGATTCCGGTTAAAAAAAATTCAACGAAGGTTAGCCCAAGATTGTCATCGCCTTAGGCCGAGCCCAAGATAATCATTTTGAACAAGAAGCCCGCACGGGAAAACGAAATAGTGAATCTAAAAAATTGGATCATTACAGCAGATATATCATTATGTATGAAAGAACAGATAGCATACAAGGAAATGAGAAAATTCAAAATTTTTCCAGATGTGGAATTGAAATCCAAGATTAGCCTAATTCGAAAAAGGGTTATTAAAACTTCCATTTTTTAAAACTTAATTTCGGTAACAAACTTATTTTGTCTATCATTATTTAGATTTTCAATTATTATCAGTATAATTTTATTTTATTTTTACTTTATTTGCTTGAGAATTGACATTATTTTGGTATGTTATTGTTTGCTGCAGGCTGTCCCATTATATTTATCAGAAATGGCACCAGCCAAGTACAGAGGCGCATTCAACAATGCCTTCCAGTTCAGTCTCACTCTTGGAGCTTCCATCGCGGGCCTCGTCAACTTCGGCACCCAGAAGATAAAAGGAGGCTGGGGTTGGCGTCTCTCTCTCGCCATTGCTGCCTTCCCAGCTTCCATTCTCACCCTAGGTGCCATCTTCCTTCCAGAAACTCCTAACAGCCTCGTCCACCGCGGTGGGGAGGGCGGGGGCGACCACCACCACAAAGCAGCAGCATTAATGTTGCGGAAGATCCGAGGCACCGACGACGTCGATGCGGAGCTCCACGACCTCATCGTAGCCAGCGAGGCTGCCAATGCGGCCAAGGATCTCCGCCCGTTCCGAAGCATCGTCATGCAGAAGAGGTACAGGCCGCAGCTGGTGATGGCGATAGCGATTCCCTTCTTTCAGCAGTTTACGGGCATCAATGTGCTGGGATTCTATGCGCCATTGTTGTTCCGAACAATCGGATTCAGGGAGAGCGCTTCGCTTATGTCCTTTGTTATACTGGGGCTCACTGCTACGCTCTCCACCTTGGGGGCGATGGTGGTGGTGGATAGGTTGGGAAGGCGGCGTCTGTTGATTGCAGGAGGGATCCAGATGCTCTTCACCCAAATCATGATTGGAGGAATCATGGCAGCTGAGCTGGGGGATCATGGGGGGCTGAGCAAGGGCTATGCGTATCTTTTGTTGGTGCTGATTTGCACCTATGTGGCCGGATTTAGTTTCTCTTGGGGCCCGCTGGGGTGGTTGGTCCCCAGCGAAATCTTCCAGCTGGAAATTAGGTCCGCTGGGCAGAGTATTACCGTGGCAGTCAGCCTGCTGTCCACTTTCCTTCTTGCTCAGACGCTGCTTGCAATCTTGTGTCACTTCAAAGCAGGGATCTTTTTCTTCTTCGCTGGGTGGGCTGTGGTGATGACCGTATTCATCTATCTGCTGTTGCCTGAGACCAAGAACCTGCCCATCGAGAAGATGGACGAGGTGTGGAAGGAGCACTGGTTTTGGAGGAGAATCGTAGCGGATGATGATGGGAATTGGGAGGTGGAAATGGATTGAAGATAGATGGCCTGTGCCCTGTGATTTTGAAGCTCGATGCAACAAAAATACATTAGATTTGCTCGAGTAGAATGCATGAGAAGATGAATTCCCCACCTTTCCCTTTCCTGGTATTGATGCAGTGGAATGTTTAAGCTTAATTGACTTATAAGAATCGCGATGACAACCGCTTGCATGGTACATAAAGGAACAGGCCATTCCTAACCACTGAAATTTTGGCCTTTGGGATTTGATGAGTCTTATGTGCATATTCGTCAGGCACGAGGATCTGGCAAGTTTTCAACATAACAAGAACGGAGAAAAGCGACAGATAGTGCAAAACCTGTCATCACAATGTAATCCCCTCGAGACAGGCTGAATGACACTTAGAAGACGGATCCTGCAGTCAAGCCTCCGTCCCTTGGAAACATGCTGAATGACACTTGGAAAGCATCTGGGAATCTCATAATCTGCTACATATTTCTAATTTTAGCACAAAAAACGTTCGACTACCTCCCTAGCACTAAAAGAAACACAACCAAGCGGGTTATAGATACAATCACGTTTTATAACATCTAAATTAGTCAGCTGATCATTTGAAAATCAGTCATTAATGCAACCTTCCATAGTAGAAAATATATTAACCAAAGGGTACAAACAATTTTTGAGTTTATTAGATCCTTGTATAAACAGCGAATCTTCACAGCTAAATCAGCACTGAGCTAAACCTCAAGTTTCAGGCCCCACAATTGCTACTGGAGTCATCAGACCGCATGGATTGGATTACTGCCCGAGTTCATGCTCGATCCATTTGCAGCAGGATTCGCATGAAAAGCAGATTGCCTAGCTGAGCCTTCAAGCAGTTTCAACGACAATGATGAAGGCTGACCAAGGGATTCTCCTAAGGTAAGTTTTGACATGCCCACCAGTTCGTCAACATTGATTGGATTCTTCGAATGTATTGCTGTTGGCTTCACCACTTCATGTGTTTCTTTATCCACTGGCTCTGCTGTATAACCCGGCCAGAAAGGGAAGGAAAATGGAAGGTATGGCGAGAAATAAGCAGGAAACATTACTGGATAACCACATGGTGAAATTTCTGGCTTTGGAGCAACGGTCTCTCCGTTACTAGAGTTGGTAGAATCCATTGACTCGCATTCTTCCTCCAGGGGTGGAGCCAGCGGTATTGGCACGTTGCTTTGGGTTTCAGATTGTTGATGGCTCACAGGAAAGAGCTCCCGTTCTACCACAGGAGTTTCCACAGACTGAGGGAATACCATAAAACATGAAAATGAGAAGCCAAAATAACATCTGCAAAATGGAAGCATCATATTTTGCAAGGAAATTGTTGAAACCCATCCAAATGCATAATTAGCCTAAAACACTTGCTTAATGGACGGATATACATCATCATGTTTGTGTACATGACTAAATGAAAGTCTAAACACGTTAGTATTATAGAAAGAAGCAGCATGGTCAACACCTAAACGACCAGATATTTGACAGTAAAGTGCGCACGTGCGCGTGCATGTAAGAATTAGAAGGGAAAAATATATATATCACAGTCATATTCTTTGCAAGGGAATTAATAAACCTACAAGAGAAAAACACACATAGGGCCATGGGCAATAGAGAGAGAGAGAGAGAGGGAGACTAACTTCATCTGCAGTCATATCAAACAGGCTGGAGCGACGCCGCCTCCTAGTCACATTTGTTTGGCGGATGAAGTATTTCTGAGCATGACTAGCCACTTGAGTAGGAGTTCTTGAAACTACAAAATTCCGAGATATACCTCTCCAGTCGCCTTTTCCCAGCTTCTGGAGGCCAAGTAGAAACATCCTGTGCTCTTCCTCTGTCCATGGCACACCTGCAAACAAGAATAATCATGAAGATTTTATCAGACAATAACATGCAATCTCTAAGAAGAACTTAACTTTAACTTCAAGAGCTGTTCATCTGGACTAACAAATTGATGTTCATTCATAGAATTCACACCATGGGGTGAATCCAACCTTTCTTTGATTTTTGTCCAATTATATAAACTACAGTTAAGAATAAGGCACTCCTCGTAATGGACATCAAGTCATTTTACCTTCAATCAAATAATGCAGAAATTCCTAGTCAACTGCAACATATCACAGCTTGACCTTAAACTTAGCAGTAAGTTGTGGCAAGATAGAAAATATGCAAAATTTGTTGTATAGATATAATCAACACCATAGAAGAATTAGATCGAATGAGCAGTCATGTTATCAGAAACTGGATCTGAGGATACAAAATTTTCTGAAATTCATCAGTTAGTCCACCAACCACAGAAAATGCTTGTTCGTGAATTGAAAATGAGATTTATATGCGAGCACTACAGCCATGAATACATCTCTTCACACTCATCACATGTTCACCTGCTTATGGACTTTTATAGATGTATGGCCAATCAAATGTATCCACAAAATTTACAGTTTACTTCCTTTTTTAATTGGGAGAAGAAAGCATAAAAAAGATAAAACAAGAAGAATGATTAAGAATCTGCAAGGACACACAAGAACCATTAGAAAAGACAATGAAAGAAATGCATCTCAATACGAATTTGAGCACAGATTTTCTTTCTCACCCTTCACACTAGCATTAGAAACACCGAAACAAATGAAAAACATAATTTTATTTTTATTACCTGTTGTCAATGTCCCTCTTTTAGGAATAAAAGGGAGCAAAGCAACAACAACAGTATGAAAAAAACAACTAAGGATCAAAAGTTCTAGGAATGAATGAATCATCACATCATTGATAAGAAGTATATGAACAATTAGCATGGTTTTGCCCATTGATTCCACCAGGGTGGAAATCACCAGATTCAATAGAACAAAGAAGCATGGGAACATCCACACACACACACACACAGCGCACTTCCACACTAGCATTTAGATATCACCATTAGATTGTCAAAGCACCACAAGGGACCAAAAACATACAAATTGGGTTTTTACCATAGATTTTAAAAAAATGATAGCAAAAGCCATAGCCATAGTCTCATATGCTTGCCAATATTTCGGGGTTAAATAACATGAAAAAGATCACTTGATATTTCTAGATAATATTTGATGCAGAAAATTAATCATTGGTCTTGACATCTCAACCGTCGAAGTTCTTAACTACCTAGGGGAGGGCTCCAATTTAGACCAGAAAAACCTGCTTTTTTTTCTCTGAAAAAGAAAATGCATAAAAGAGCAAGCATATTTCCAGTTTAGGGAAACAATCTTAAAGAACAAACGAAAATTAGATTTCTACACCAGATTTTCAAGTGAACATAGAGGCAGAAAATGACTAACTCTTATGTGATGCAGATTATTAAATATCCAAGTTTTTATGTACTGCTAACCTTACTATCAGCAGAGCAGCCTAATTTACTCCCAGGATAATTCCCAGTGCATGACCTAGCTCTTCTATACAGAAATCCTTCATGAAACATAGAAGACGACAAGCATACGTATGGAAGTAACACTCCTCTTGCTGTGTACGTCCTATTGACAGAACTCCTATTTAGCATTCGAACATATGTTCGCTTTTCTAACCCTAAAAAGAAGGGAAAATTTTTTTTTTGCTTACTTCTATGCAAATTGACAAACTATAAAAATAACTAAATAAACCGACATATCAATATCCCCAACAAAAATAAATAAATAAATAAAACTACATATCATAAGAAGCACAAGTAAGAAACTTCCTTCAATCCCAGCACGAATCTGAGCTAAACACGACAAGTGAAAGCAGATAGGAAATCAGGGAAAACCTTTCTTGCGCTCCCGACAGCTCGAGCCCGGGACGAAATCCTCGGACGCATACCCGTCCGCAGCCGCAGCCGACTCATGATTCTCCGCCGGAGATCCGGGATTATTCCCGCCGGAGCTTCCTGATCCGGCATAGTGCGTTAGATTCCCCATGCTAGCGCTCTTCCGTATCGATCCATCCGTCAACCGGACGCCGAAAAGCTTCACCCCTCTGTTAGGGCAAGTCCTTGAATTGTGGCCATTGTGGCTGCAATGCGAGCAACGGCGCGTCATTCTCACCTCCCCTCGCCGCTGCGAACCAACACAACCGACGGGCGAATTCTTCTACGACCCTGATCCAAAACGCGAGAAGGATAAAGGCATGAATTTGCGACAGATTATTGAGGGAAGTAGAAAGAGTAGGGATTAGGGTTTAGAAAGGAAAAAGGGTAAGATTTTGTACGGAAGGAGGAACAAGGAAGTTTGGAATCCCGCAGAGAGAAAGAGGGGATGAAAAGAAATGGAAATGAAACAGCGTCCGTGAATTTTTAGTTCTCTCGTGTGGATAAAAAGGCCGGTGGGGAATTAGCCATGTGGCATACCAACGTGGCAGCGTATATTCGACCCTACCTGCTCGTCGGACAGTTGAGACCGCACAACCCAGGCGGGCGTTTTGTGGCCAGAGCCTACCGTCCCTGATGTTCGTGGCTCGCCTCCGTCGACTCCCCACGAGCCCATCGCAGCGCGTGTGTAGCATCCTGCCCCTTTGCTTTTCACGAGACCCAAGTCCGTCACTCTGGCAGATGGTTGATAAACGGCCCAAATTCTCCTCGTCCATAATGTGAATCCTAATCCGGAATTCCCCATCAGACTTCGCAGGTTTGACAACGTGCTTCAGGCGTCCACAAGTCCAAATCAGATTTTTGGAATATTCGGCCGATTTTATTCTAGAGTCCTATGGATACAAAATATCAACCCCAATTCTGTAGTTGGCACGATGAAGTCAGCAGCCGTATATGCATCTATACTTCGCAGTCAATAGGCAGTATGCGAGAACTATAAGCTATTTGAAGATGGGCAGAATAATTAATCATCTCTTGGGCGGGTTTTATAAAGAAAGCATAGATGCTAAGCGCGGTGAAAAAATAAAATATCGCATGGTTGACAGTGACCCATTATCTAAATAGCTTAGAATATTTGCTTTCGTACTCATATAGACACATTGTATATGTTATCTCATGCCTTGTCTATCTTAATTTTAAAGTAGTACTGGCTACCACTCACAGCATGTGTAAGGATTCTCTCACTGTTGCTTGAGTACATCCGATCAAATGAGATTTGGATGAAAATAGTCGACAATGGCAAGTTGTACATGACAATGTAATGTAACGACAAAAACAATATTAAAAGTGAAAAAGAAAAATTGCTAATTTTTTGCGTGTTTGACAACTGATTAAAAAATGTCAAGTTAAAACTTTTCAATCTAAAATTTTTCATTTTTCATAACTATCATATTTTTTAATCATTTTTTCACATTTTCCCATACAACTATCCTAATTTTCAATCATTTCTACACAACTATCCATACAACTAACCTATCTATTTTAATTTTATTTTTTTTACTACTCATCGTTACTTCTATCATATCACATCATTTGACAACTTTTACTTTCTAAAATTTTTCATCAGAAATTTTATTCATTACTAAACATATTTTTTATATATGTACGAGGAAATAAAAGAATTTATGGGAGATTAGAAAATTAGTCCAATACTGGCACCATTCCGTCCAATTGGATATCCAAACAAATTATATTTGGTTTCATTGAAGTAGCTTATTTTGATGGAACAAAACCTACGATCATTATCATTTTATCTTTCCTTCATTGCCAATTAACTTTTTTCTCATGTTTCATTGTTGCACAGTACAAAATATTGCACCTTCGGTTGTCGATTTTGTTTCAGCAAATGGAATTGGTTGTAACGATGTCCCCCCTATACTGTACTATATCCAAAATTCCAAATTCCAAATGAAGTGTTATTCGACTGGGCCAATGGAAATGTAGTGGTTGCGAAAAGAGGAAAGAAGAAACACAAATTACAAAATTTGTAGAAAACTAATATTAATGATGAAAATATAAGTGTGATTATAAAAATTATTGAGCTAATTGGAATAAACTGCCCTCTCGTGAATTGAAAAATGGAAATAAAATTTCCATTTAATTTTCTCTAAGGGTACATTTAGGTAGAAATACAAAATTACAAAATTTATAGAAAACTAATATTAATGATGAAAATATAAGTGTGATTTTAAAATTTATTGATTTAATTTGAATAAATTACCCTCTTGTGAATTGAAAAATGGAAATAAAATTTCCATCTAAATTTCTCTAAGGGTACGTTTAGGTAGAAGAGAAACAAGGAAACAAAAAAACAGAAAATCTTGTTACGTTTAACCCACTTTCTACAAAATTTCTGACTAATGTGACCAGGCAACCACAGGTCCGCAACAGGAGATACGGAAGAATGAAAAAAATGTTACTTGTTAATTAAGTAAATTGCATAGTCTTAATCCAAAAGCTCGTATACACAATTGGTCTTTACACGTAAACTGTTAATGCTGCGTAGACAGCTCCCTAGCCTCTAATTAAATCCATAAGCAATATTTATGATTTTTTAAAAATAAAATCAAGATAAGCACACTATAACTTGTCCCGATTTTTACTCTTAATTTTAATCGTATAAACATTTATATGAAGGATTATGATTCTAGATGGTCCGATGCATATGAGTAACCATGCATCTGCTTCATTTACAAAGTTTTTAAAAAAATTTCGTTGTTCATAAAATTGTTATTATAAGGGTATTTTGATGAATTTCAAACATTAAAGTATTTTAATTATTTTGACGACTAAAATGAAATTCACAAAAAATATATACACATCTCTGAAAGTGTAAAAAACTAATTATATGTATTAAATACATCTACAATAATAATTTTATAATTGTTTTAAAATATGTAAATGAGCCGGATAATGAAGTGATCACACGAAATTAAATACGTGGTGTTGGGATGTTTCTGTCATTAAAAATAATTTTGAAATTATATCATTATATGTTACTTGTATTGAATTTCGAAGAGTACAAAATTTTAGATGACAAGATCATGCGTGCGCTATTTCATCGCCCAACAACCAAGTAGCGTATTTTCGCATTTCGGATGGTCGGATTTAATGCTTCCTCAAAATCGGGCTGGATGGTTGGATGCCGTGCCCGCGTGAAACGCTCGTTATGATGCCAGGGCCGGAATGCAACGAGCTGCACGAGACGGCGAACGTTTGACTGAGAAAGGGGATTCAATGAATCTACTCATCTCCTCCTTTCAAAATACCTTTGGACGGCTGAGGTGTATCAGTTCTATCATAAACAGTCCAGCTCTCACTGTCTCGAATCAGTGTTTTCGGGGGCAATTTGCATACGGGCCTCTCGAAATTTTAAAAGTTTACGCTTTTTGACCGTAAGTTTCCTATTTGCAGTAAATGGCCCCAAAGGCTTGCGAATGTTCAGTTTTGGTCGCTACACTAACTTAAATCTTAAAACTGTTTTTTTACCTTGAAATAACTAAAATACCTTTTATTTAATTTTATTCAAAACTTTAATAGACTATCCTATTTAGCCGGACGTTTTATGAATTTTTAGAAAATTTGTTAAATTCTAAAAGAAAAATTCATTTCATGCTCATAACGTTTGCCTATAATTCATTTTATATTCAAAATGTTTTATAAATTTCTTCCCTGTTCATAACATTTAGCCGTAAGTTTTTTTCATATTCATATTATTTACACCATTGTTATTAAAATCGGACCGGTTCGACCAGCTACCTTTCCGCTTCAATTCGAGCGGGTCAGTCCTACGTGGAAAGCTGTACGGAAAAAACTGTTGTGTTGTCCTTCTTTCGTATTTTTGCGCCATGAGAAAATCTGTATTTTTCTCTCCATCTAGTTTTCCTTCTTTCGGTACTCTATTACGTATGAAATAGTTATCATGCAACCACTTTTGTTATGATTTAAACTATTAAATATTTTGTAACTTCAATTATTTTTATAAGCTAATAGATTCATTTAAATTATTTAGGTCTATTTGATTCTATTTTAGATGTATAATTTTATTTTATTTCAAAGTTAATGAAATTTCTATTAATAGTTTTACATATATGTTATGAGTTATAAATATTCTCATCAAAAAATGTTATGAATTGTAAATATAAATATTTTTTAATGTATAAATAATTTAAACTGATTAACAATTTATAATATCATAAATATATAATATTGACATCACCGGTTCAACCTAATTTAAGTAGCCGGTTAAATTGGTTTGAACCAAACCAGTCCTTTTAGCTATTCGATCACCGATTCAATTCTGACAACACTTATTTACACGACTATTATCTACTTTATTGAAAAAAAATTTACTCATTCAAAATTTCTTAACGAAAACAATTCAATCCTAATATAACTCAATTGATGATAATAAATTACTAATATATAAAATAAATAATTCAAAAGTCACATTAAGATTGAATTATTTTAATTAAAAAAATTTACGAAGGCAAATTCATCTTTTTAATGGAATAGATAACGGTTGTGTTGATGATGTAAGTATAGTAAGAATTTGTGATATAATGTTATGAGTATAATAAAAATTTATCAAAAGTTATTGACACAATAAAAATCACGTGCAAATGTTGGAGGAATAAAAGAAATTCTCCTAAATTTAAATTCAAAAATATGAAAAGGACATTTTGGTTATTTTAAGTATAAAAACAAGAATATTAATGCTTCATGCTAGAAAGAATCAAAATTATACATTTTCAAAACTTTTTGTACAAATATAAATGTGAAAAATTGAAGATTTTATACAAATATAACCGATCCTTGGTAACTTACATCTTTATTAATTAACACCACGTTTATTTATTCATGCTGAACTATTATGTTTAAATAAATTAATGTCAGATCCTAAAGTTACCTTTAGCAAACCCAATTATTAAACTCCACAACCACGTTTTTTTTTATTACAAAATAATGGCTTGTTGGCTGATTAAAATAACATGACCTCTAAAAATAAACAAACGGCTATGAATTTCTGGACTGTGGCCATGGGCTAACCCACAGCGGTTTGATTGTTTTGGTTTGGGTTTGAACCCTAATGATTTAGAGTTTGGATGTGATGAGTATAGGATGTGAATTTAGTATATAAGTGCTGAGAATAGGAAAAAGTATATTAGGATTAAGAAAAATTATATTGCAATTTGAAAAATAGCATGTAATTTTTTGAATAGGAAAAAAGTGTTTTTGAGAATGAAAATATAAGATTCAATTCCGTATCATCCCACACTAGCTGGGGATAACCCATACAAACACTATACATAATTTTAAAAATCTCAACCAACGTAAAAAAAAAAAAATGAAATTACGTTTCTCTTCAGTCTATTTTAACTTTGGATTTCAAAAATACAATCCTCAATCTTGGTCGTAATAAATTTTTGTATGTACCTATTTAACTAACTATTTTAGCAAATATTTTTCAAATAAATCTTTTTATCGTGAATTTGGTCAAATCTAATTTTCTTATTTCTCCTTCATAGCCCGATTCATTTTTAGGTGGATTGCTCAAGTTCGTCCAAGTTGCATCTTTAAATCATATTAATGCAAGCCTAATCAACATCCCTATTATACTGATATTAATGCAAATTTATCTAATGGTTTGTCGATAACCAAAGGCAAATAGATTAAAAAGTTAATTTCTAAAATATTAATTTGCTGATAATATATATTTAATTAGTTGCAATATTTTCCTTTTACATTATTCACTAAATGGCGGTACTATTAGATTACACCCATCTATTACTTTACAATTTTTATTTTAAACTAAAATTGATCCTTTCCTCTTATGCTGCATATATTTTGTATCAGACCAAACAAAGGTAAAAAAAAAAAAAGCGGGTTAGACATTATTACTCAAAATATAATTGTACTTATCATTTTACAATAATTACCCGCAAGTTTCACTTATTTTTCACCCCTTCATTTCTCTACTAACATGTGGTAATGCATACTAAACTCACACGGATGGCCAAACAATAATTTTTAGGGTGTGTTTGACAATTTGTAAAAGTTTTTAAGTTAAAAGTTTTAAATCTAAAATTTTTCATTCTCCATAATTACTCTTTTTTTAATTATTTTTTTACACATTTTTTTATATAACAACCCTACTTTTCAATCATTTTTACACAACTAACTTATTTATTTTAAATTTATTCTTTTTACTTCTCATTATTACCCCTACAGTATCATATCATTTGACAACTTTTATTCTTCAAAAATTTTTCTAAAAAATTTTATTCATTACCAAACACATCCTTAAATTTTATGAATATGTGGGTTATACGGAGATTAGTTGATAGGAAAAAATGATGGATATTTAAAATTTTAATATTAAAAATATGTAATTAAACACGCTAACCAATCTAACGAGGCACCGCATTTTTATAGAAGATAATTTTTTGAGTCAGCCGCAAATTGGCCGTGTAAGAAGGGGGGATCATTACGTGCTACTATGACGGTTTTTCCCTTACCGGCGCGCCTTCTGCGATCTGCTTCGGATCTAGCCTGGCATTTAACAGGCACCCCATGGCGGCGGTCACCGAAACAAGCAGATACGCCAGCGCCGCGTCGACCACACTATTTGGGTTTGCGGAGTCAAAGTCAACATGCGTCGGACAATCCTTGAAACCGAGCACGGCATGATCAATGCCGGAGTCTCCGAAAAACCAGGGAACGATCTCCTGCCATTCATCAAATGGCCCAAGGAATCATTGGTTGTAAGAATCCCATCACGGCGGTCTACAAAATGAATTGCTTGCGCCTTCGGTAGTTAAAGAAGTGGGCGCCACCACTCCTGCAGTCCTACGCCGAACAACAATCATCGCGCTTGACGCTGTGTACTTCCACGGTTCCACCGCGAAACAGTGTAGATTTGGTATCGCCGATAGGCCTCACCAGAAACTCGCGCTCCGAAGCTGACGTGGCAAATCCGGCGGCCTTTGGGGCCGTGTAAGTGGGGTACAGAGATTTTCTAGGCTCGGGAAATTCCCGGCATTTCTTTTGAATTCCGAAAGCCAGCTCTCGTTTCCACGGCGATTCCTCGACGCTTCCTGAAGAAGAAAGGGTAAATCTCCATAAATTTTCGATGAAATTAGGGTTCTGTGGTCTTCCAGTTTACGGCTAATTTTGCTTGCTGTAATTTTCGATCTCGGTGCTTGAAGAGAAGGAACCTTGTGTGATCTGGTCAAGCTGTCAAAGAACATAAAAATGGATGGGGATTTCACCACCTCTTTACCTAGATCAATCCAAATCAACGTTTTGATGAATATTTCTCTTGTAAATGATCGCTTGCGTTTTTTTTGCTTTTTGGCCGTGGGATGTGCACAGAGATTCAAGCATCTGCTTTTGCGTAGAATGCCCAAAATGAGATTGATTGTTGGTATGGCATTGAAATTTGTGTGGTCCGATTCATCAATACCTTTCTCAACAAGCAATGCATTCGTATTGGACCAAACCATTTGAGATGGAGCATGCATAGTCTATTTCAACCGTGTTTGGCCTGCCGGATAAAATTTCGAAGTTGCGGACTTCGCTGAAGTTTAATAAAAATTTTAAAATTATTGAATTGTCTGAATTTCAATGTTGCCCGCCTACTTTGGAGTTACCCGCAAATTTGGAATATGAGATTGAGTAGCATGCTTTCGGGGGGGAAAAGGACTAGTTTCTTATTGTGGTTGTAATTTTCTTTGTTTCAGTTTTTGTTCTCAATGCCTTCCCCTGTCTCACCACTCTCACCTCAGTGGCGCGAGAGGGCAAATGAGTTCCTTTCATCTTCTGGTAAGTTTTGGTTGTGCATTGTTGCAGCGAAGGAAAAACTATATTATGGCTTTTGTGTTGTGCTGTTGTGGATACTTATCTGTGGAACGCAGGGGTCAAGCTTAAGCAAGCTGGGAGTTCTGCCGGGGTGTTTGTTGGGGAGGTTGCAAAGGATGCAGGTGAGAATGTTGTCGATATAGCTGGACGGTTTGGTTCTGTAGTGAAAAGTCGATGGGCACTTCTTCGACAGACCAGCCAAAGGCCTGGATTCGGAGACAAATACAATATGCAAGAGCGTATTCTCACTGCTGCTGCTTCAACGGGCACACTGCTAAAGAAGGGTCTCTCAGAGACAAAAGACAAGGTTGCTATAGGAAAGATTAAAGTTGAAGAGGTAATTTTTGCAACATGAGAAGTTACTATTTTCTCATGATATGTGATAAATTCACAAAATAGTTCCTCATGTACCCTATTGAACACTGAAATAGAAAATTTGTACGCTAGGACACATTGATGTGTATGAAACAATCAGTTTTTCAGTATCTGACATGCATGGAAGTTGGGGGTGTCACCCAAAAATCTGGAAAGTTGTATGTCTGTTATTCTTACAGTCTGTCTCTGCTGCAAATTGCCAATCTCCTACACGATTCGCATATGAGCCATGCCAACAATGATGCTGATTTCTGAAATCTTACTTCTAGCACATTTGGTTGTTGCTCTATCTCTCTTGGTTGGTTCTACAATAAAGACTCCAAGTCTTAGTTCTGATCTCATCAATTACCTTTCTATAAACTCACCTGCAGGATTTGCCAGTCAAACATAGCCTTCTTTCAAAGTTATTATTTTACCTGTATCAAATAACATTATTGTCAAACTTCATTAACATGCCTGTTGCTGTCGTGACTCATAAATGATGATGGATGCATCTGAAATATCCCAGTTTCCCAATTGTATGATCTTGCCAGTTTTCATCTCATGCTAGAAATTTAAAACATCCATGTTGAGCCATTTAACACTTCCACTTACTTTTGTATGTTAAATTTGGAGCATGATTATATATATTATGATGTATTTTAGGCTAAAATACATCATTCATTTATTTTACTATTAGTTATATTTTTTTAATTTTTCTTCATAAACATGTTTTCTTATGTGTATTCAATATATAAAAGTTTAGCCATTTTACGATACTTTTACATATTTTTTTTATTTTTTAAAAATCATCAATTTGAAGGGCATTTAAGTCATTTTCATCCCTTAAAAAACTTGATTTTTAAAAAATAAAAATAAATATGTAAAAGTATTATAAAATGAGAAAACTTTGTATATAGATTGAATACACTTAGGTAAACATGTTTATGAAGAAAAATATCAAAAAAATATAACTAATTGTAAAAATGAATGAATGTTGTATTTTAGCTTAAAATACATCGTGATGTATATAATCAAACTCTGCTGAACTCACCCCTGCCATTATGTTCAACTTAGCAACTATCTAGTTCTAGCACCGATCAGTGGAAGAGCTATCTTTTATTTGGATCCTTCACATCCACCATTTCTAGGACACTCAAGGCTCTAGCCTATTTTGAAATGACTCTCTTAGTTTTCTTAGTCTTCTAAGGGATAACGTGGTCATTCTTTGTTTTAGTTTGGATTCTGATTGACAGGGAATAATAATTAAAAAGAAAATTTGTTTTGAACCCGTAATAACTAAAACAGAAATTGATGTGAGTTATTTAGGCTAGAATGGATGCCACCTATTGATCCATCATGCGGGTAGATTTATGCTGTCTGAGCCCCTTCTGCTTACCAATGATTCAAGTAGACTCAAACCAAAAAAAAAAACAAAAAACAAAAAACAAAAAAAAACAAAAAACAAAACAAAACAAAACAAAACAAAAAAGAAGAAGAAGATGATGATGATCTTTATAAGCATAGGATTGTGTTGTGATGGAGACACAATTATGAATTTGTAAGGTCTCCTCATTGTAGTCCTCATCAGTTTTCAAATTTATTCAGCAACCTAAATTATTTGTATTCTGTTATTGTTTTGTTCTTGTTACCATCCAAGTACATTATGTGCATAATACGTGAATGTCTTTTGTTTGTGGCTTCTTTCAGGCAGCAAAGGTGACTGCTCATAAAAGCAAAAGTATCCTGAATGATATTGAACGTTGGCAGAAGGTAAAGAATTTGAAATCTCATAAATGTATTTCCTTGCAAGTTTCTGCTTACAAATTTCTTATGTTGTCTTGTTTTGGCAGGGAGTAGCAAGCAATGATGGCAAGTTCAGATCCCTTTGTCTACTTTCCAATTTACAATATTGGTTCCAGGAATTCATGTGTAGTTCATATCCATTCCACTACTTCCCAATTCACAATTGACTTCAGGAATTCATGTGTAGTTCATATCCGTTTTACTACTCCCCTTTTCATAATATTGGTTTCAGGAATTCAGAAAATTTGTATTATTATTTCTAGTTGTCATTGGTGAGTGCAAAGTTAGCAAATTCATTGGAGCTGTCCTTTATTTTGGTGGTTGCTTCTATAAAACAAACAAGTTCACTAGAGTAGCTCATTTGTCTGGATAACAATGTCTGCATGAGAACTAGATGTTTAAATTATACTATGCCTTTTTTGTTCTTCTATTGCCTGTTTCAGTGTTCTTTCCTTTTCCCCTTTATTTCTTTGGATTAGTTTGATTTACTTGATTGTTGTGCTCCTATTTCATTCTATCCTTTTATTAAGATAAATCCATTTGAATGTAGACAGCAATGGTATAAGCCGTCAAATACGTACATAATATCCATTTAAAAAACAAGGACGAGTCATTCAAATTTTTTTTTTTTTCTTTCATTTCCATCCTCAGTGTTTGGTATACCAATTGAAGTAACAGTACAGCGGCAACAATCTAGCAGACCCATTCCTCAGATATTGGTCAGATGTGCAGACTTCCTTGTATTATCAGGTAATCTATGTGAAAGAACAAAATATTTTCATTTTTTCCCCCAGTTTCAGATATTAGATGCCATAATCAAATTTTGATTTTTTGCCAGGACTAAACACTGAATACCTATTCAAAGCTGGAGGAGATAAGAAAGTTATCCAGCAGTTGATTTCATTATATAATGAAGGTAGTACCCCTTAATTGTTTTGGTTTCATGTCAGAATACTGCACTGCACATCTTGTCAAGGCAATGATCGCATGATATACCCATCTCTCTTGTCAGTGGTTATATGTTTTTTCCCTGTGTACAGATTGTAATGCTCCATTGCCAGAAGGCATAAACCCAATTAATGTGGCAGCTTTAGTGAAGTGTTATTTTGCGAGCCTTCCAGAGCCACTTACCACATTTGAGCATTACCATGCTATCAGAGATGCTCGGAGCAGCATTCGAGATATGAGAAACATCTTGAAGAGGCTCCCAAATGTGAGTTTCATGACTTTGGAATTTGTCACTGCACTGCTGCTCCATGTCAGCCAAAAGTCATCTCTCAACAAGGTGAGTGCTCTCTCTCTCTGTTGACTTTATTTTATTATTTAGCAATTTATCAACTTATCGTACATGTCCGGTATCCTAGATCCGATATTTTTGCATGCAACATGCTACTATTGACAGGGTGATATGAATCTGTGCGGGGATGCAATGCCTTTTTTTTAGAAAAAATGCTTTTTCTAAAGTGATACTTGTGCATGTTTACATATACTGAAATAATATTTGTAAACATGCTTGCAGATGGATGCCAACAGCCTTGCTGTAGAACTGGCACCAGTCATTATGTGGCAGAAAGGGGCTCAGAGATCAGATTTTTCAAGCCAGTTCTGGCAGAACTCTGTCAATTCATCAGAAGTTCCTTCCAGTGCAATGAATCCACCCACATACACTGCATGGGACAGTCTTTCAGGTCAGTGACTAATCCAGGACTGGCATTTTTACTGAAATTTTAGTTACATCCTCCACAGAGATATTCCTTGACTAAAATTAATGAATGTCAACTTTCTGTTTTCTAATAAGACTCAGCACGTGGATGTTCTCATTGATTTGACCTTTTTGATAGAAAAATGTGTCCATATGCAGCTCCAGTTAGGAGCACAGGTAGATGATATGATGTCAAATAGCTGGGCCTGCAAAATGGTGCCTTTGAGTGGGAATCTTTGGATGCAACTGACGCAAAATGAACATCTATAGCTGCATCCAATTGGACTTGAGGTGCAAAATTTATTGTTAGAGATCTTAATTGTGAATGGGTATGTGATGTCATGGAACCATTTCTTTCTACCACTCATGGTCTTCTAGAGCTAGTACAACAAAATCCTTCTGCTGTTTGTGTTCTGTGACCTGTAAGTACCCTCATGGCACTGATAACTGCCACAAAATTTTTGGGAAAGCTATATGTATTCTCTCCTTCTTGAAAATGTTACCTGAAAAAACGGATAACAAAATTCAGCAGAATTGCAAACCTACTTGCCTTCATGGGCCAAAACAGTATTTATGGGGCCAAATTTTTTTGTAAAAGAGGCCTTTTTAGAACTCTAACCATCTCATTTCTCAAATGGATGGTATCACTGATCCACTGCTTTAGTGATTATTGTATTGGAGTTGCTCATGATTTCAGCTTATAGATTTTTCTCCTGTGAATTCCTTTTGTATATCATTTTCACAGATGAAGATGACGTCAGTGCATCCTCAACCATTTCCTTGGATGATGGATCACCTACTGACTTAGGTGCCATGGAAGTAGTACAGTGCCTCATCGAGCATCACAATGCCATCTTTACAGATGCCAATGAGACAACATGGAGGTGATTTTATCTGAGGTTGTTATGCGTGCCATGATTCAAGTTGAGAGAAACAGGTCCACCAATTCTGGCTTCCTACATTTTTTAGCTGGGGTGTTTAGTAGAACATTGGCCTGTCCAGTGGTTGCTTCTCTAGCAGGTGGAGTTGCTGGCTCTTTGCTGTAAAGTAGGTGCATTGAAGTCTGCATTTAGGATTTGGCCGCTGTTGTGGAGTCACTGTCTCATTCATTTTATATCATTTTGCACATATCTGGCCTTATCATGTCGAGTGATGGACTCTTGGACTTCCACTGGACAACAATGATGTTTCAGGGTTACATCCGCTTGGAACTTGATGCTTTGTTGCACTTACCATTTTCCATGCACAGCTTACCAGTTACTACTGCATTCTGAAGATCTTCACCCACGGTTCATCACCATCAATCATCACCTTTGAGCATGAATAATTGTCACTGAATGCTGCGTGACTGTGTTAGAGCTAGAACATAAGTTTTCTTGGACTGTAAAAACAGCTTCAACCATGCATCCATTGTAGAAATAATAAGTTCAGCTGGATGAGTCTGTGTTTGGGTAACACGAGAAGGGCAAGTTGATGCAATCTAAATGCGCAACAATGAATTTCCTGTCATCTGCGCACAACAACTGTTTTTCATGTGAATCTCGAGTCACCAGTGAGAAGTTCCCGCAGTTCCCGCAAACCAATCTGACCCAGCAGTGCTGGGACGACAGTTTTTAAACATTGCAGGGAAACGTGTGAAATTTAGGAAACTTGCAAACGTTAGAAAAAAGTTAAAATGTCTTTTTCCAGAATCACAATGTTATACAGTCATCCATGTCTAAAGAATATGTAAATATCATTAGACAAATGTAATCGATATTAGTGAGACTAAGAACCGATGCTACTGGGGAACAACTGCCATGTTACCACTCGTTGGAGCTTGGCAGGGGCTCCAGCTGGTCAAACATATCCGCTGGAAAGTCATCAAAGAAGCTGTCTGGTGTCTTCGGGATGTCATCGTCCCGTCGGCTTCCATGCTTACCAGCCCCTAGATCCGTAAATGGCAGGCCCATTGCGAAGAAGGCGCTGTTGACGGGCTCCGAGCTTTCTCGCCCAGTAAACATGTCTAAGAAGCTGCTGCTGCTGCAGCTGCTGTCAACCAGTCCGGTCGTGGGATCCTGGCATTCTGGGAAGAATGCAAAATCCAGTGCTGGCTGCAGCGGAATCTGGACGAAGGACAGCTGCGGTGAGAAATCTGAGCACGGTTTCACATCGTTATTCTTGTATTCGAAGAACGGCGAGCTTGTTTCTGCTCTGTGCGCGTCTGGATTGTTGAGTAGATCGGGCAATCGAACCATCTCGATGACGTCGGAACTTCCAACGAATGAAGATGGTTTGCTGGTCTGGAGGCTTGAGATATCTTGTTGGAACTGCGTACAAGTGAATCCCGATATCTGATGGTTGGTAAGCAAAGAAAGAAACAAAGTGATTATTAGATATCCAGAACATTCGCTCTACTTAAATCGAGAGTTAACGAAACGCCCAATTGCCGATGGAAGTTCAGAAAACGTGGCTGCTGAACGCAGTCATATGACTTAAATCAGCAAATTCCAGTTAAACTGAACTGAAGTCGAAATATTCGAACAAAATAAAAAAGAAAGAAAGAAATATTCTTTGTTTCTCTTAACTGATGAGACATTTACCCATTAAGCAAGACGTCTGAATATTATCTTTTTCATTATTAGTTTTATTTTTCTATAGAAACATATTTATTTTATTTTTCATTCTCTCCTTTGCTAATATATATTTTTTGGGGGGTCAGTTGAGCTCCATGACACATTCGTGGACATTGGAGATAAGAAGGTGAATAAGAATAAAAACCAAGAAATGACGTGAGAAGCTAGAAATATAATTATTAATAAAATAGAAAATTTGTTTAAATAAAAAGATAAATGGTGCTAGTTGAATATATGTGTGAGAATAATAAGGATAATGATCTTGAACACCTGGTTGTTACCTTATATATTCGATATTTTTCATTTTGAGTTTAGCTTTCGTATGCTAAAAATTTATCATTTTATATTCTTGTATGTGCAAAATTTTTACTCATCTTACACTCCTTCACACATAAAAATGGTAAAAATTGTTAATTTTGAAATTTTATAAATATATAAGAATAAAAAATAGTAAAATTCCATATATAAGAATATTTAGTAGGTAGAAATGGAACGGACTCATTAGTGTTGCTGAGTCTGATCCATCAGGAATGTTCCATTTTGGCAAGTGTTGGGATTTTAATTCAGAAAATCCTATCTTTGGCAAGGCAATTCCTATATGCTAAATTCCAGCGTGTCCTCAGGATTGAAAACTGTCGTGCCCACCACTTAGCTGAGTTTATAGTAGGAGGAAGTGCCACCCAACTGTTATGGCGGGAAGCCCACCAATTTTGTAAATTTCATTATACATGGACTTTTTGTATTGTCGCTAGATTTTTTGGACTGATTGAAATAATCATTCATTACTTAAAAAATAGTAAAATTAAGTATATAAACTAAATAAACATTAGGCTACATTAAAACAAAAAGTATAAAACATAAAATACACGAAATTATGTATACTTAGCTAAGTAATAACTGAGTATATACTACCATTATCCTAAAATGATAATGGTAGTAGTAATAATAATTTTGTGGCAAGTAAAATCTCACACTAATAACATAAGATGGAAAAATAGAGGGAGACAGGGAAACTTTTTACATTATCAAACAGAGGCTAAGTTATTTTGGATGGAGATGGAAAAAAGTGGAGAATAAGATTAGAACAAGTGAGGAAAAAAGAGGGAAGTTTGGGACATTTTAGGAGTGTTAGATCTTGTAAAATTTATTAGATCTTTTAAGATCCCGTGAAGTGGCCTAATATAATATAATTATAAGATTCTACGTAAAAGCAGTAACTTAACATATTTTGGAATATGAAAATTTCTTAAATAGTTGATTTTCTTTTTATTCAAGCAAGATGAGAAAGTTCTATTTGAGCACCAGGGAGTTTAGGTCTCTCCCATACACAATTTACTCTTATAATTACCCATCGGCTACTGGTATTATAGGAAGAAAGCGTTGTAAGAGAAAACTCTACACTCCATAAGATTGTTCTTGTTATTTTATGTGAAATTTATGACATCGATAGATTTAGGTATGCTTCTGCATTACTCGAATCCAATAAGGGAAACTATTGGAAATAGAAGTAAGTGAAAATAGAATAAATATTTTTTTTTTTCTGAAAAAGGGACGATGAATGAAAATATGGATAATAACAAGTAGAAAGCAGCATGGTTGTTGGTTAGCTAATTCGTTCCTTCTCCTCCCTTTTTAAAGTATCCAAAGTAAGCCTTAACATTATTCATTTCTTCTTGACTCTTAAGCTATGCTTTTGAGTTCCTAATCCTAATGGTATCTAGACTCGGCTGGCATCTATCATTTTCGACTTTGGCAATAAAACGTAAAACTTGAAGTTTTAATGCTTCATTGCTTCCGTACAAGGAAGATAATGAATAAACATATAATAGGGAAGCAAGGAATATCAGGAATAACCACCTACAGATTCAAAATATCCATGCAGATACAGGTCAACTTGATGCTATGATTTGGAACCTTCCAATTCTCGTAGGCTACGGGAAATAATTGCTGACAAGAAGGCGTGACTGCGCATGTGATCTTACCTTATCAGCGGGTGTTTCCTGTATCATGGGGAGTTTCCCATTGTTTTTCTTGGCTCGGGCCGGTGTCGTGGGAGATGCCTGCAAAAGCCTCGCCAGTCTCTTCTGCCTCGTACTCCAGAAGTTCTTCACGTCATTATCTGTTCTTCCCTTCAAGTAAGTCGCAATCTTCGCCCATTTGTTCCCGAACTGCGCTTGTAATTCAATCACTGTTCTCTCTTCTTCTGCTGAAAATTTGCACCCACTTCTCGTTTTTTTGGGGGTTGCATTTCGTCGCAAATAAAATTTACTTTCCTCATTAGCAAACGTAATAACATCAAGAAAAACAATAGCAAACACACTTGAGAGAGAGAGCGCTTACGTCTTCAAATCGGGCTTAAGCTTGTTAACCCACCGAAGGCGGCAAGACTTGCCTGTTCTGGGCAAAAGACCCTTGGAACGGATTGCACTCCAATCGCGTGGCCCGTACTTCTTCACGTAATCCATCAGGATCTCGTCTTCCTCTGCCATCCATGGCCCTTTTCTAATCATCGTCACTCCATCATCTCTGCGACAACCATGTCCTTCCATCATCATCTGCATCACAAACCCAAGTCTATTCTCGTGTTTTATTCTGCTTTTGCTTTCTTTTAAGTGACGGTTAAAAAGCGGTTACTGCCACTACGAGCCCCCACTCCCCCACATTTCCCTGCCTTGTCGCCCAATTACAAAAACACGCCCTTCAGGCTTCCATCATCCATGCATGCGGCTTTAGGAAATTTTAGATCAGGACCGTTGAAACGTGAGATCTGCCATCAGCAGAGAAAGGGTAATTCTCGCTACTCTGCAACCGGTCGATTTATTATGTTAAATAATGTTTTCATTATACCTAATCTATTTATAATACTCATCCATATGTATCCGCTTCATTATTTAGATTTTATATAAACTGGAAACTTTTATCGGCAACATTTTTATTTTCAAAATTCTAACTATCATTTATTCACTTTCAAATGATATACATTTAATCTTAAATAAACGTATATCCCAATAAAAAAAAAGTATATTAATGAATATTCTGAATGTATGGATTTTATTAAAATTCGGCCAGTTGCGTATAACAAAAAATAAGAGTATTCCAAAAATTTATTAAGGGTCAGGATGGACAGGAGTTGCCACAGGAGTGCGCGGACAAAGGGAAGCGATGGTTGAGGAGATTCCCCGGAGATGACGTCTCATTCTTGCCGGCAATGGAGGTCCAACGAGATGAACGGCCCAGATCTCGCGTGGATATGACATGTTGTCCTGGGCCTCCTGGCAGGGAACGCGCAGGTGGCATCTGGTTAAATAGTCGGAGACTCGGACTGAAGTACATACGTGGGTTTGTTTTCGACATAACTTTTCGATTCAAATATAAAATTTTCGACTATGTAATTCCTGTTTTTAAATTATTTTTTTATTTTTTTCCTGTACAATTATCTTTTTTTTTGCAGTTATTTCTACACAACTACAAGTTCATTCAACATAGTTGTTTAATTTTATTTTTTTTTTCACTTTTTATCATATCATTACTTGTATTATATCACATTATTATTTTCTATTTCAAAAGTTTTTCCACAAAAATTTTTTCATCGAAAGTCTTTTCACTTTCAAAACACACTCATAATTAGAATTAAAATTTTGAGATGATTATTTATTTTAAAATGTTTTAGAATTTATTTGAATAATATTTTGTCTTTACTAGTAACTAAAAAATTCGAAAGTAAAAACCATTTTTAAAAAAAAATAATTTTTGAAAGAAATATAACATGTGAACAGGAGTGTAATTTACATAAGGTAACCGTGGGTTGACCAATTAGGTACAATAAGATGAATTTTAAATTAAAAAAATACCTTGTGTAATTAAGGTAGGGTAGTATCCAACATCCAGGAGCTTGGAATAGGCTCGAATTACTAATATCTATATATAAGAAAATCATGTGATATAATAGGAATAATGATGAGGAGTAAAGAAAATAAAGTTAAAATAGATAGGTTAGTTGTATGGGTAGTTGTGT
>JAXCLR010000073.1:25157575-25246627 GCA_035584095.1 Annona squamosa | reverse complement strand
GCATTTTATCAAACACATGATAGGCGCGAAATGAAATAACCTTCGATTCATATTCTCGTTTGGGGCAAATCAATTCATATCACTTTTCAATAATATAAAAACTGTTAGGAAGTCTTTTACATCATAGAAATCACACATTCAAAGTAAATTCCCCGTGAACCCTAGCTGTTATGAACCCTATGCCTAATATCATAGAGTCATCTAGCGCTACACATTTCCTCTAGCCTCACATCGTGTTTAACATAGAAATTTCATCACTAAATCGAAAAGGGACGACCTCTACTTACCTGGATCGAAATTTCCCCCAAAAACAGTGCTCCAGACTTAGACGGAGAGATTCGGAACTTCCATGATTCGAGTCGATGATCCTCAAACAGTCGGTAGAGCTTCCTTGAATGAACCCATGGCTAGCCCGAAGTGAATGGTGGGGAAAGAAGAGAAGACGCAGAGAACGGGAAGAGAAGAAGAAGGAAGATAGCCGGGTGCAGGATGAAAAATGAACCCTAGCGCGCGCAGGCTTCCTTTATTACTAAATCCCTGTCGGGTCGGGTCGAACCCCGTACCTACTCTGCCAGGGAAACAATAGTCATAGTGCCCATCAATGGAATGCTAATCATACATGCACATATGCACTATACATTTCCTAAATGTCGTGTCCATATATGATATGTATCCATTAATATCGTAAAATTTTTACTAGCATGTTCATAAGTTACCTTATAAATAGAGAAAAGTTATAATAAAAATAGAATAAAATACTTGGTCCTCACAGCCCCACGTGATCATAAAGTTATAATCTATTCCACCAATTGTATTTAGAATAATGTATTCTATTATCATACTAATTTTTATCCCAATTGAATATGTTCATTGATCACAACTAAAAATGGTAAAAATTCAACGTAATAAAATAGTTTGATGTAAATAGCAACTTTAAAATAGTTTTTCAACATGTAAACTATTTGTTGTAAAATTTATAAATGGATAAATGATTATATAAAGTGTTAATACATTTAAACACATGTGGGGCCCATGTTTGGCCAAATGTCCCATCAATACTATGCAGGTGTGTTGCACCTAATAGCTTCTCGCACTCTCAATATATATATGAAAAATTTTCAGGTGCAATGGTATCAAAATTGACCCTGCATGATGATAAAATTATAATATACTTCACCCATTGTATTTAGAATAATGTATTATATTTTCATCCTAATTAGATATGTGTATGAACCCCATCTGAAAATGATACAAATTTAATATAATAAAATAATTTAATATAAATAACAACTTTAAAGTGATTTCTCAACATGTAAATAATTTATTATAAAATTTATATATAGATAAATGATTGTATAAAATTTCATTGCATTATAAAAGCAAATGTATCACTGTTCCTGAACAACTCTCTATATATATATATAGGAAAATATTCAAGTGTAGCGCTATAACGTCATAATTATGGTGTAGTGGAGTCAAAATGGGCCCCACATGATGATAAAATCATAATATACGCTACCTATTATATTTACTATTCTATTACCATATTAATTTTCATCCTAATCAGATATATGTATGGATCCCATCTAAAAATAGTACAAATTCAATATAATAAAATAGCTTGATATAAATAACAACTTTAAAGTGATTTTTTAACATGTAAATCATTTTCTATAAAATTTACATATGGGCAAATCATTGTATAAAGTTTGATTATATTTTAATATGTGTGGGGCAAATTTGTAGGCAAATTTATACATATATATGAGCTGTTCTGGCGTAGTGCCACTACACTAAACAAAAGTACATTTGCCCTTTTTTAGGCCCACACATATTAAAATGCAATGAAACTTTATATAATCATTTATCCATATATAAATTTTATAGCAAATGATTTACATATTGAAAAATTACTTTAAAGTTGTTATTTACATCAAATTATTATATTACATTGAATTTGTACCATTTTCAGATGGGGTTCATACACATATCTTATTCGGATGAAAATTGATATGGTAATAGAATACATTATTATAAATACAATGACTGAAGTAGATTTTAATTTGATCATCATGTAGGGCTCATTTTAGCGTCACTCTGTGGTGCTATACTTAAATATTCCTTATATATATATAAAGAGAGAGAGAGAGAGCGCGACATATTCAAGTGCACCACCACTGCACCATAATTACGATGCAATGACATCAAAATGGGCCCCACATGATCATAAAATTATAATATACTCTACTCATTGTATTTAAATTTATGTATTTTATTACCTTGCCAATTTTTATCCCAATCGGATATTTGTAGGACCTTATCTAAAAGTAGTACAAATTCAATATAATAAAATAGTTTGATATAAATAATAACTTTAAAGTGATTTTTTAACATATAAACCACTTGCTATAAACTTTATAAATAAATAAATTATTGTATAAAGTTTCATTACATTCTAATATGTGTAAGGCACTTTTTTGGTAAACGTAATATTGTTTCGATGTTGTGTGTGTGTGTGTGGTGTAAGACATATAGAGGGATGATTCTTTTAGGCCAGCCTAAAAATATATACTTTTTTTATTTTTTCATGAATGTGTAGAGTAAATATATTTAACCTATAAACCAAGTTTTACCATTTTTAGATATTTTAAGTTTTTTATTTTTAAACCTAGTGGCATTTTCATAAATTTCTATTTCTCTACATGTCTGTGAAAAAAATAAAAAAATGTTAGTTTCGTATGATGGCTACTCAAAGAACTTTAGTAAAATGATATAAATCAAGGAAAAAATACAAACCATAATAATGAAATTAAACCACAAAGACAAGAACACATATAGTTGTTCAGATCTCCCTACCTAGTCCACTCTCCAAGTATGATCACTTGGGTTTCACTGGTCAACTTTAACACACAAGTTACAATGGTGTAATTTGTTTAACTGTCTTGTAGATTGGTACTAAGCTCCAAGGAAGCTCATGAAGCAATCAATACTTTGATTCACTTCCTCTTTGTTTGTTCATCATCAACACAAAGGTAATATCAAGAACAAAACTTTAAATAAAAAGCAAACCAGTTTATCACATCTACAAGAGCAACATATTCAACATTGAAATGGTAACTTGAAGCTTTGAATCACCACAACAACTTTACTTAAGAGATGACAACTTTCTTTAAGAGTGTTTGTCACAAAGAGGCAAAGTTGAATTCCTCATTCTTGGGTGCTTAGCGAAGTTAATTCCATGTTTCTGGCTTCCCCACATCCTACTTTGAAAGCCTTTTAAACCCTTGAAATGTGACCAGGAAAGTAGCCCATGAGGTCTCCATGAAATTCCAAACTTTTCAAAATCTGTATTTTTGCCGCCAACAAAAGGTTGAGCTTTTTTGTCAAAAAGGTCGAATTTTTGCTGCTCCAATTGAGATAGCAAAAATTCTGAACCAAAAGGTCGACATTTCCCCATTTTTTTTTGCAAAATACGAGTTTTGGGAAAAAATCCTACTTCAATCATATTAATCCACTCGAGATAATCATAAATCAATAAACCAATCTTAATTCGATATTAAGCACATCTCAAAGAGCATATTCCATTATTATTCCAAATGAAGTTATCAATTAAGCATACTTCAAGATTATTCCAAACATTCTGAAAAGCATATTCCGTTTTCAAATTTTAACCTTATCACAATTAAAACTCATCCTATCACAATCTCATATTATCACAATTCGTATCATAACTCAAAATGATAATTCCACAAACACGCCACTCTTTTCAAAACCCATATAAGATCATAATTTTACAAAATCATCCCAAAATACAATTTCACAATGTTAAAACTAATAGCACAAAAACATTTCTTTTGTCATCATCGAAACTAATTAAAAATAAATTTTCAGAGAAGTTCACAAAAAATATTTGGAGGGGGTGGGGTTCCCACGATGCATGGCAAGGGGGAATGAAGAAAAATAAATACAAGAAAATCGGTTAAGAAAAAAAGATATAATGTTAAAGCATGCTCTAGTTTATATAATAGTTTAGTTGCAAAAATCTATTGAAATTTGAATAATTTCATGGGTAATCCTTGAAAGCAATGCTAATTATCGTATTTGACAACAAAAATTTAATAACAAGAAAAAGGACAGACAATTTGAAACAATTTGATCATCATGATGCATTTGGTTATATCCACCCCTATTTTGTCCTAAGCAAAGGACGGACAGCGTGACATCATGTGCTTGGAAGAGCTTCAAGAACTTTCATTGCCGTTGGGCCATCTACTCAGCCACCCTGGAAAGAGAGCAATGGCAGTAAGAAATCATATCAAAACACGTCTATGGGCACCACTTGTGGGGATGGAAACTAACCATCTCAATTTAGCTAAAATGATCTTTTTAGCCTCGACTAAGGGTTTGCTTGCCCCCCCCCCTTATTCTCGACAATAAGCACAAGTTCTTCGCTTATTGGATTCGTTTGACGCACGGTAGAGTAATCTTACCGTCCAACTGCACAAACCCTTGGAAAATAACTTATTAGCCCCAGCAAAGAATTCATTTTATTTTCTAAAAAAGTTTTTACAAAATTGTTAATTTAGACATATTTAAACTAGCAAAATAATCATTTCAAACAAATCTGAAATGTCCTCACTTCAGACCTGTCCAAAAACATAATTTTTAATTTTCTTTTCAAAACAGTTAATCTAATTACGTTTAATCCATAAATCAATTTTATTTTGAAGATATATATATGTATTTATTTTGAATTTTTAAACGTAAGAGTATTTTAGCAATATTTCAACGATTTAAAATGACTAAATTATCCTTATATTTAAAAGTCCAAAATCAATATATATACATCTCCAAAACGGGTAAAAATTGATTTCTAGATTAAACATAACTAAATTAACAATTTTGTAAAACAAATTTTTAAATTTTTAAAAAAATGTGCCAGTCTAAAATGATTAGGCTTCTTTAAACTATAAATCAAGTTACTATTTTTGGAGATACATATATTTTTTGAGATTTTTAAAGACGATTATTTTAATCATTTTCACCATTGAAAATGACTAAAAATACTTGTTTCTAAAAATCTAAAAATAATATGTATATATACATGTCAAGAAATAATAGAGCTTACTTTATAGATTAAATGTACCTATATTAATAATTTTATAAAAAAATTAAAAATAAAATTGTGTGCCCTAGCTAAGAAGTAATTTTTTTAACTAAGGCTAAAGGGATCATTACTCCCCAAAATATTAGTACTTCATTTTATTTAGATCCCAAAATATTAGTACGTCATTTTATTTAAAATCCAAAATATTATTACTTCATTTTATTTAAAAATTTACTTTATTTATATTTGGATAGTCCATACTTCATAGTAGACGTCAAACAAATTAAATATTATTATGTTCTTAAATAAGTAAAAATTATATATTTAACATATAAAAAAATGTTACCGAATACATTCAGCAGCAAAAAAGACTTTTCGAGATTCATCTACATAAAATAATATAATATTTCATAACTTCATTTTAGATATTAATTATAATTTAAAACGAATATAGTATAAATACCTTCTATAATAATTTTTAAATTAACAATTTTTATTTGTATAAATTTTTACTTTGCAAATTGTACTTTAATATATATGATGCGAATTTACGGAGACGTGATCCTAGCCGACCGGAAATTTTACATTGCAGTCCCATTGCTTGTGACATTTTTGCAAAAGACTCGAAAAACCTATAATGCCGTTAAGTTGCAAATTCCAAGTGCAATCGTATCTTTCACTTCCTCTCCCGTCTTTTTATGTTTCTTCTTGCTTCTGGAAAATCGACATGGGGAGAACGAAAGCATGCTTTGAAATACATAGAAGAGCCGGGAGAAAAACTTAGGAAGGAGAAGAGATATTGGGTGGTGTTTTTCTTTTGCGCTTCTCTCTATCTTGTTTTTGTCTATATTTCTTCACTGCGGATTCCGCCCATTGAGAAAAAAAGGGCGCTTTCCTTGGTTCTTCTGTCGCCAACTTCTGCCCCCCTATCTCCAGCTTTTAGCTTTTCTGCCAGACTGAGCCACCGTGTCTCTTCTTCTTTCCTTACTTTGTTGTCTTGTCTATAATGGCCATTTAAGCTCAGTACCCGTCCAACGTTCTGCTCTTGAACAGGTGGTTGTTTCATCTATATCGCTGTCGTGGCAAATGGGCACCGGTGTTCTGTTTCGGAGGATTTCCTCTGTGGGGTTTTTTTGGCAGATGAAGGCAGGAGAGGAGAAACATGGTGGGAGGTAATTTCTCGATGCAACGACAATCGGGTGGATTGCTCCGTAATGGGAGTAAATCCACGGAAAAGAGGGATGGAACCCATCGCCGGCGCCGGTGTGACGCCTATAAATCTCTTTGCATTGCAACGTCCACCGCCTCCAACGCACATCAACCTCGCCCAGCTCCACAACCAAGCCCAACAGCAACCACACATGCGATCGGGCTCCGGGCATACATCCATTTTTTTTTATTTTTTTCGAAATTTTTTTACAATATTATTAATCTATATGTATTTAATATATGTATAAATTTTTAACATTTTGATAGTATTTTAGACATGTATTTTAAAGTTTTGAAAATAGTAGCATTTTAAGTCATTTAAATTACGAAAATGCCACTAATTTTTAAAAATAAAAAATAAATATCTAAAATACTCCAAAAATGGTAAAAATTTATAAAGATATTAAATACACTAAGATTAACAATTTTATAAAAAAAATGGGTATGCGCCCAAAAGCATATAGCGCTACATGCTTCTAAGTGCATGATATCAGGCTTCCGAGCACATGCAATCGGGCTCCGCACGGGATCATATTTCTTAAAAATAAAGTGGATGTTGGGTTAAGCTTGGATGCATAGTCTTCTAACACGAGTTTTGCAATGATGTTTTTTCCCTCTCTCATCTACCTTTTTCATCGATTGAAATGAAGAGCCTCCAAAATTTTAATCTCGAGATCAGAACATCTAATTCAATAAACAGGAAACATGATATTTATATGGGCACATTTCGTATATACCCAATAATCTTACCCTTAATTTCACTTATACCCCGTAAATTTTTCTAAATTTCCTCTCACCCCCACGAATTTTCATCATAATTCTACTTATATCTACGCCATTAGGAATTTGTTAAATAGGCCGTTAGCTCCCTTATAAAATGACGAATATGCTTAAGCTCTAATGTAATCTAAAGTTGTTTTGATTAAAATTAAAGATTTATTTTTAAATAATATATGATTTCATAGTTGTAGAATTATTAAAAATTCATTGTAATATGAATTTTTAATTATAAAATCATAACTAAGGATGGACATATTTGTTGTTTTTCAAAAAGTTAAAGGTCTCTTTAACGGATTCATGATAATATGGGTATAAGTGGAATTAAGATAAAAATTTATGAGTATAAGAGGAATTTTTGAAAATTCATGGATACAGGTGGAATTATGGATAAAATTCATGAGTATATAAGGAATTCGCCCTATTTATATTCTTAATTAGACATCCTTTTTATGGATGTATTTGTTTAACTTACAAAACTTTTCAAACCAAAACTGTTCACTTTTTACATTTATAATATTTATTTCTACACATTTTCCTATATAATTATCCTACGTTTTAATCATTTTCATATAACCACTAACACAATTAACTTATTTATTGTAAATTTATTTTATTTATTCTTCTTCATTATCTCTATTATATCACATTATCTTTTATCATTTTGAAAATTTTTACATAAAAAATTTTTTATCTAAAATTTTTTTCAATTCTAAAACACAAAATGTGACTCTTCCTTAAGGTTTCAGAAACGAAGTGAGAGATATTAGGGTAGGCTCTTAGATAGTGACCTAAGTGCAATAGAAAATTTTTAAAAAAAAATGGATACGTCAATAAATGAAAAAAGAATGCTGAAAATACAAAAGTTAATAAAAAAATCTCTGTAAAAATCTAAAATAGAAAGCACGAAACATTTTTATTTGGCTTCGCCCGCACTGACGTGATAACCAACAACACCACGAAACCAATTGCTCGTAGTCAATAATTAACGTTAATGGTTGACCTGACGAAAAATCAACGGAGATGTAGATTGTGAAACCGACTTTTAAACTATGAATTCATAATTTAATGCACTACAATTTGGATTTGGTTTTAAAGGATGTGTTCGGCTACAATTAAAACAAAATTTTTGAATCTAAAACTTTTCACTTTTCATAACTATCTTATTTTTCAAATTTTTTCAATTTTTCTATAAAACTACAATATTTTTAATTATTTCTGCATAATTATCTATATAACTAACTTATCTATTTTAATTTTATTATTTTTACTCTTCATTATTACACATATCATATCACATTATCTGTACACTAATTTAAAAACTTTTACATAAACAACTTTTCATTCAAAAGTTATATCACTTTCAAAACACACCCAAAATATAATTCTTTCATATAAGTATGTATTTTTGCACTTATATATATAGTAGCATGCCTATATTTAACATCTTAAGCTGAATTGGTCGAATCATTCATAAAAACTGTCAAGATAGCTTGCAAAAATAGGTATATTAAATGTTGGATATCATTAGTTACTCAAGATTATGGCTGATTTCAAAATATACCCATTTAGTTTAAACAAAATTGTAAACATCACCATATAATTTTAAAAATTACAAATGACTCTTATATAATTTAACCATAATTGAAAATAAACCCCACACTATTATGACGTCATTATTATATCGTTATGGTATGAGAGTTATTTATAATTATGGTCAAATTATGTGGGGGTTATTTGTAAAAATTAAATATAGCACTTAATTTCTAATTTTGCAAATATACCACATAGTTTGTATATTTTTATAAATATACTCATACTGTGATGATGTTATAATGGCGTGAAAGTTATTTGCAATTATGGTTAAATTATATGGGAGTTATTTACAATTTCTAAAATAACGTGGGTATATTTGTAATTTTAATCAAACTAAGTGAGTATATTTGCAAATTTTCTGAAAATTCTATGGGTTTTAATAGGCCTTTCTCTCATCATCGGAGCACAAATAGGCTCTTAGCTCATTTACTCTTTTTGCTCTCCTAACTTTCAAAAACTCCACTTCGTAGATCAACTCTAACTCTCTCCATTTTTATAGATATTTATACAAGTGATAACTTTTATATTACAATCCAATACATTCACGACCCTCACAATTGAAGGAAACTTTTTGTCTAAACACTCCTGTACTAAGGACAATTTTCTAGGGAGGAATTGTAAAAACCCCCCACTTTTCAAGGGGACACTTTTCAAGAGAAAGTCTCCCTTTGTTCTTTGTGCTTACTTTTTGGGATTTGATTTCATGCACCTAAGTGCACTTAAACTCGGTGAACCTGAGTGCAAATATCCATTTTTAAATTATTTTTATACAATCGTTAATTTAAGTATATTTAATATGTATACCAATTTTCACCATTTTTAGAAATTTATAGAAATTTTTTAGATTTTTTAAAATTAATGGCACTAAAAATGTTACTGATTTTAAAAAAATCAAAAATATATAGAAATTTCTTAAAATGGTAAAAATTGATATATATATATATATATATATATTAAATATACTTAGATTAACGGCTGTATGAAAAAAAATTTTAAAAATAAAAGATAGATCAAATGCACCGGATGTAGAGGATCTGAATCCTTACTTTTTACTGCTTAATTCCTTCTCTCTCTCCTCCTCTTCCTATTTAAGGAGCAATTAAAAGTTTATATCTGACAAACACAAAAATATTGTTTTTATCGAAAGCACATATTTAATTTTTCATGCAAAAGCCAGCACCAAAAGTCAGCCCAAAATGAGGTCTTGGTTTAGAGAGGACAACATTTCCCTACCTCACTTAAGAAGAAAGGGTTTCATTAGAATTCATTAAAATTCATCTTGGTCAGTATCAGTGTGTGTATGATTGCGCTAGGACGAGCTAACTTATGGGCATAAAAATCACAATTTGTAAATAATAGAAGGCCGATTGTAACACCTAGTCTTAAAACCAACACTTTTATACCGGATTTTGATTTGAAGGTCATCTCCTAAGGTCTATCATATATTGGGCTAAACTTAACTCACTTTTCTTGCATAAAAATTTGGTAATTTAGCAATTTATATAAAATAAAAATGAAATAAATACCACAAAATTTAATCTAAGGCTAATTGTGTAAAGTTATAAAACACCTTAATAAGCAAATAATTTTGTAATGCACTCACTCTATGAAACCTATGCAAAAATGCTTCCAAGACCTATTTATTGAAATATCTATAAGATATAAATTATACACACATAATTAAAATCAATAAGTAAAAGAATATGTTAGCATGTGGATTGGCCGACATTTCAATTATCAAAAATATGTATCTTATCTATGTTCCCAATTTCTAAGCTTAGATAATATAATACAATTATCTTAAATGCATAAGATCTTTGTATTCGTTATCTTACTCTAGGCTCTTTAGTTATCATCTCTAATAATTAAGCTTCACATTACTATCTTTTTTCCTTAGGTAAATCAAAATCTAATGATTGCTCATCATTTATAGATATATCTACCCTTATTTAACTCTTTTTACCTTTGATCATTAATAAATCCAAAATATTAAAAAATATAGGGATTAATCATTGGATCACTTAAATGGAAATTCATATGGTGAAATACATTATCATCATTTTTTGCTTGAAATAATCTAATAATTCTTCATATTTAATAAAGCTACCCGCCTAAGCCTGATTATTAGGATATCTTATTTGTCCATCATATTTTAAATGTTCAAAAATATAGAAATTGACTATGAAATATCTAAAATATAAATAGAAATTTGGGATCCAAATTATGAAGAAAACAAAAGAAACTACTCTAAACGCGCCATGTGACATGCTGAAGTTGACACCACTAGTCTTTGCCATCTTTGGCTCATTGATCACCCACCTATGTTGGCACTTGTTGCTCTATGGGCTTATGGTAGGGATGTTAATAGTGATGGTCAACCTAAAAACCCATTTGTCTAACCTGCTTATAAGTGGGTTTGAATTGAGATTTTTGAATAAATAGCTTATGATTCGCCAACACTTTAACCATTTAAATAAATGAATAAGTTAGTGTTGAGATTTTACAACCTGTTAACCTTTTTTATAATCCGCTTATTCCAATTAACTGGTTTAACTTGTCAACCCATTTACAACCCATTAAAAAGGAGTACATATATTTCATAAACATTAAATCCATTCCCCATTTCGAATTTCTATTTTCTCCCTTCATTTATAACTTTGCAGTGTCTTCTCTAAGGTCATATTAGAGCATTAACATCGCTGTCCCTACCATTGCCTGCAAGAGCCACCGGTTAAATTATTTTCCCTCTCTGCCTCACTCTCTCCTTCTCTTTATCTCTCTTCCTCTATGGCTTTAATCAGCCATCTCTTCATGACCATTCTCCTTATTTTCATCTTTCTCTCTCATTCCCATCTCTCCTTCTCTATATCTAATTATTTTTCTCTCTATCTCTATTACTGTTTCACCCTCTCTGTCTTGCTGAGTCACCGTCCTTTTTTGTGTTGGCACATTGAATACACACCTCTCTCATAATGAAGATGTAGACATGCCATGTATCATGTTGGTATTGATCAATTCACTATGATAATTGTAAACAACACATTCAACTATAAATTAGCTTGATTTTGACTTTCATACAACATACATATACAACCCATTAATATCTTACCAATTGATTTTTAAATGAGTTACAAATAAGTTATAATTGATGTTGTTTAAGTGGGTTAATACATGGATTAAAGTTAAGTTTTTTTAATGGGTTAATATTAGGATTATCCTCTAATCCATCCAACCTGATCATTAACACTTCTACCTCATGGGCTTCTGCACATCTAGTCCACCTATTTTTGGGCCTAAATTTTGTTGGGCTCAAGCATGACTACTGCTATGCTAGGCCCACTTGAGCTTAACCCACATGGTTTAGCCTATCCCATCCAAGATTGGTCGTGAGTCCAATCCTAATAAAAAAAATGAGAAGAGATGAAGGGCCTTGTTGTAATTTGCTAGCTAAATGGTCCTTTTTCAAACATCAACAATGAAGATTTTTCCTAAAAATTTTCCTCAAATCTCAAAAACCCAAAATATCATGCATTATCCTCTTCTTCTTACATTTGTCATTTGTTGCAACCATGATTATTGCACTTGCTATTTGTTAAATATGTTTGAAAATACGAAATTTACCAATCTTTTCTAAGGATAAACTTAAAACAAAGGTAAATTTCATATTGTAGTTTGAATACTCATAAAAATAAAAAAATCTTATTGGCATGGTATTTTTTGACATGGAAAATTCATAAGTATTTCCAATTAATCTATCCAGCTAATATAGAAATTAAAAGATTCGATCTGTGCATAATATTTGCCTAAAGATTCGATCTGTGAAAATAAGAGCCCACTTACAGAGTTGTAGAAGGAAATATGTGGTGATAAAAGTCTCCTTCTTCTATGAACCTCCTTTCTTTTATGCTTCAATCCATAGATTAAAAGAAATTCTAAAGAGAGTAATCTCCTTCTCCTTCTCATTCTCAATCTTTTCATCTATTTTTATATAGGCCTCATGCTTTGTAACTCTTCCCCATCACAGCATAACCCAAGGACAAGAGAGAAATGATTGAAACGTGTAAAGTATTAAAAGTAGAATCTTAGAGAACCTTGTGGACGAAATGTGAGATCCTCTAGTAATAAAAAAATAAAATTCTTATTCCCAATAGCAAATTTAACCCAAGTTTCTATGGGCTAAATATTCAACAGTCAACATGTGAATTTGCTATGTAAGATTCCAAGTTGGACTTATGTTTTAATAGATCATATATTATATTAATAAAATGGTAAATGATATGATAAATTATATATACAATTTTTTATCTCACCTTACAATCATGTACCCTCAAAATAAACATAGGATATTTGCCTTTCACAATAAATGAAAGGCAGATTTTAACCACGAATGAGCTAGATTCACATTTAAGCAATCTTTACCATAATATGATAAAATTGTATTATCAAAAAACTGATGAAATTGGAGTATGGAACATTACATGGTCCAAATATCATTTAATATTGCCAGCATGTGACTAGCACAACTGGCAAAAGTTTGGTCTTAAGTGCGGGAGGCCTAAACTTCAACTACCAACTTTGGAAGATTATCTCATATTTTTGGAGTAATATCTCCATAGTTACTTAGTAATATTGTTAAATTTATACCTTTGGAGCTTGGATTAAATATGCACTTAGATTGAATTATAAATCAAGAAAAAATTTTGTTCAATGTTAAGTGCAATAACAAAAGCAAGCCATGAATATGAATAAGATAAAAATATTAAAATGTCATGGATAGCTGCCACATCAAATGCAAATCAAGTTTTTTTTCCTAATATAAGAAGGTTATTGTCGAAAAATGAGAGATTCGCTATATAACTTATTTAGTAAAAGTGAAAGCGAAAAGATCAAAAGGTTATCTCTCAAACTTCCTCACTTCATCAAATTGAAATCACAAAATTGAAAACCAACTAAACTACTACAATTTAAATATCACTAATCTCTAAAAGAGTCTCAAAGAACTCACTAGAAATTTCTCTCATGTGTTATGATGTGTGTTTCTCTTAAAAACCTTATACATATTTCTAATTATCCTAAAAGGAATATGCAAGAGCTATCCTACTATAAGTATGCTTCCATACACTGTATGTTCAAATGAGACTGCATTTCTTAGTATGAGCAGGAGTAGAAAATCCTTTATGGGTGTATGGGAACCCTAGTCCTAATATAATTTTAACATCTCCCACTCGCACATGATGAGTTTTCTTAACTACTCTCCCTTTTAATATTATTCATGCTAGTAAATAGATCATGTGACTTACAAATACTTGAGAGTTCAAGATCATGCACCTATCAAGGATAAAATAGCAACTACAATCCAAAAATTGTATACATATACACATGTTTATCTATGTCTCAGACTCATTTTATTGCATCAATCCAGGTACACCTAATCCCTCATAAAGCTATTCTCGACTTTCTCTCTCTCATTGAATTGTAATCATATGTATATCCACTAGCATGAACTAATAATATAAATGGACATAACCAGTTGACCGTTAAATACAAGCAAGTAATGTAAATAAAATACTTTCTCTTGCACATATTTCTCTTAACTATCGACTAAATACTTTTCTAAACATGTCTCATAATGTCGCATCACCCACGACTTATAAATGATATGCTAAGGTAGCTATTTATACCATAACATCAAAATATAGTTGAAAGTCAACAACAAAGTTAAAATAGATAGGTTAGTTGTATGAAAATGATTGAAAATTATGATAATTTGTATAAGAAAATATGAAAAAATAATTTAAAATTAGTATAATTATGGAGAGTGAAAAGCTTTTGATTGAAAATTTTTGTGTCCAACCAAACATACCCTAAAGTGATTATAGCTTCAAGGGATCTCTTAATAAAAAGACAAGGATTATATAGATCAAAAGAACTCGACTCACTTCCTTTATGGGTCACTAAATACACAGTATATGAAACATGTGTTATGGTATAAGAACTCCTAAATCACAAGGAGTGTCTGTCACTAACTTCTAATCACCACACAGACCTTAGTTCACTCGCTACCAAATACCTAACTTGACTTCGCAAAGTGCTTGTCCTCTTATTGCATCAACTGAGACACACTTCTAGCTTTAACAAAGTCTAATGGGACGTGGGACTCCCACGGCGATTAGAATCTAATAAGATATGACTTTATCTTAATTATCTTATCAAGACAACAATCATCTTAAGTCTCATATTCACATAAATCACATATCTTAACTTGTCTCTTAGAACATCAGAGATGATTGCCCATGAGAGAGGGTCGATCTTTGATTTTGTTGACATATTTATGATTAAATATTTCTTATTTTTCAATCATGCTAGTATCAATATCACAAATCAATAAACAACATGATCTACACAATGTAGATCCGCTGTACTATCGCTAGATGTACCACAAATCTTACTTTCAAATTAGATTATCTCTTGTTATTTATAGGATGATGTCACTTGTTTAGAAAGAATATATAATCTAATATTGATTTTCACATCTCTAGATTCCCACATCAATTAATATCAACACAACCCAGAAGGCATAAATTACTTCTTTTGGAAAATAATTTGCAGTGCAAGAATTGATTAAGTCAAAGTTCTAGATAGACTCATCTAAGATTTGACTCTTGCCTGTTTATCAAATCAACAACATTATGTTTATTAAAGCATGTACGTATCATACCATACATAAACTCCAAACCTTACTAACTTAAGGAACATTTCTTATTTTGATGCTGAATTTCAGGACATATTTCAAGCCACAATGCTTTACTTCTAATAACTCGTAAAAATGAGAGTTATCACGCCCATTTCAGACTATTTTTGCATGTTAGTCCAAGAGATTTTGTTTAGTTTGTATCCATTTAGCTCATTTTTTACTTACTTTGCATTTTATAAGCATTATGTAGTTTTTATGCATTTTTAGTTCATTTATGTAGTTTCAGTCATTTTTACAGGAAGGACTGACAATTATAGAAATATAAGCGAGTCGAATGCAGAATAAAGTCAAGTGAAGAAGCAGGTAGGATGGCGCCCAGGAGCCGACCGTTGGCGCCTAGGCGCCATCCTACATGCTTTAGCCAGAAGTTCTAGCACCTCACACAACAAAAGCTTCTAGGAAGTTGGCGCCCAGCCGCCACTTCACAAGCATACAGACAAAGTCTAGAAAGTTTCCAAGTCACAAAGCTTCCAGGGAGAGGGCAAGCAAGCACCAGCTTGGGGCGCCTAGGCGCCACAATAAGAGTATGTAAGGCATCCCGAAGAGTTTCTAAGTTACACAACATATGGGGAGTTGGCGCCCAGGCGCCACGGTAAATTTGCACGCATGGGTTTCTACACATGTGTTGCACGAGCTAATCTGTTTAAATAGAAACGTAGGGATTCGTGAGCAGGAGAGAAAGAGCTGATGGAATAGATACACAGAGAAGGAACAGAACCTGTTTCAAGCGCGAATTGAAAAAGAGATTTGATCTCGTTGGTAGAAACTTCAGAGATTTGCACACGTGGGTTTCTACATGGTAAATTTGCACGCATGGGTTTCTACACGTGTGCTACGCGAGCTGATCTGTTTAAATAGAAACCTAAGAATTTGTTAGTAGGAGAGAAAGAGCCAATGGAACAGATACGTAGAGAATGAACATAACCCATTTCAAGTGTGAATTGAAAAAGAGATTTGATCTCGTTGGTAGAAACTTCGGAGATTTGCACGCGTGGGTTTCTACACGTGTGCTGCGTGAGCTGATTTGTTTAAATAGAAACCTAAGGATTCATGAGCAGGAGAGATAGTCGATGGAACAAATACACATAGAAGGAACAGAACCTATTTCAAGCGTGAATTGAAAAAGAGATTTGATCTCATTAGTAGAAACTTTAGAGATTCAATTTTCTCTTCCTCTTTCTATTTTCTTTTCTCTATTTTCGTGTATACTTTTGTCATGGATGTAAAGAATTTTTATGTCATGTCTTTGAGCTAAACTTCTATTAAATGGATAGCTATGATGAATTGATATTTAACAATATTGTATTAGTTTTTTAAGATTTAGGAATGAATATTTGATTTCTATATGATTGTGTGATGTGAATTTACCCTTGCATATGTTGTTTAATATTTTTTACAAGATTAGCTATCTTGTAAGATGATTCAATTGTAGGATTAAACCTTGGAAAGGAAAAATCTCTGCTAGATCCGTGTGTAAGGCATATGTTTCCTTTTTGTTAAAGGAGTTGTTTAATAAATGGAAATATATTGTTAAACCCTATGTAATTATGAACAAGTTATGAATTTATCAATTCCACTATATTTAATGGCATAGGAACATAGCAACTGAATGGAGTATAATTAGTTTTATATGTATTGGAAAATATATAAGGATTATTAAACTTGGTCTAGAAAATTCCTGCACAATCTAATGAAAAGGAACCAATGCAATATAGTTCAGATGCAAGGATTTTCAACTATCATCTGTCATCCCTAATCAATAACTCCCATCTAGTATTCCAATTGTCCCGTGAAACTCTTTCAATTTCTTTATTGCACTTGATTTTTTTAGTTTTGATAATTGAAAAATAATAACATATTTTTATGGACATTTTATACCAATTTGGTGGGTAATTAATTGAAATTAATATGAAATTTGGTTTAAAATGTGGTTTTGCAACATTTAGGTATTAAATATTAATTTCAAGCAACTTCAACAATTTTTATAATCTTTGGGCTTGAAATTACATTTTATTTATTGCCATGAAATTAAATGGGCTTGAAATAATTTTATAATAATAACCCACTAAGTGTTTTTTGATGAATTAATGATTTGAATATTTTTTTATGCAGGTATGCAATTTTAGCAAGTGGGCCCCACATAAATCAACATCGTTCATTGTTTATTCTCCACAAGAAATCCAGGTCGTTGTCTAGCCGCACCATCCCATCCAGCCATCCATTTTCAACAAAATCTCCACCATAGAAAAAAAAAAAAAAGCAAAGCATTCATGATGTGGACCCCATGCCCATTTATCATGAAAGATTCGGCAACGTACATGATGCCCATTAATTCAGCCGTCCACTCCATTTGCTACCAATTAATTTTCCATTGTCATTCACGTGATCTTGTAACCATTGCAACTGTGCAGAATTCAAAATGCATTATTATATGGGGCCCACAGCAACTGAGGTACACAACTATAAAAAGGGGAGACTTCAAGCAACCAGGGGAGAAGAAAATTCCAGCAACATAAAATAATACGGGGGACACAGATTCGGGAGCAGAGAAAATTTACAAGCAAAAATTTGAGAGAGAAAGAGAAAGAGCGAGGAGGTGGAGAGCACAGGAAAAAGGGCAGACCAGCAAGTTGCGTTGAGCAGCCGACATACCATCAGGGCTTCAAACTAATAAGCTTTTCTATCTTTTTCTTTTTAAAATTTTAATTGTCTTAAACAAGATGGATTGTAATTTTAATTTTATTTCGGACTTAAACATGCTTGCTAAACCTTAAATCTAGGATTTAGGACGTAGCATACATACAATGTAGCGTGGTGGGGATTTTTAATTCATTTATGATTGATATTATTGTTAATTTAATATCTTGTGATTTTTACGCTTGTTTTGTATATGAGCCCATACTTTGGCATAATTTCATATATTAGGTGATGGAACCGAGAGGTGGAAGCCTAATATACGATAATCAAGATATTAAATCTAGAAATCTAAAACTATGAGAATAGGCATGATAACCTTGAAAAATTCTATGAACAAACAACAGAACTTAATGAATTTTAATTAACTTAATCCTATGAAAATAGGTAGTTAAGAAAATTATGGTACACCTTGTAGGTTTGAAGAAAATGTGCAAAGATAAATTAAGGTTTATTCTCCTTTAACAAATAATTTTCAAATTAAATAATTATACAACTACCCGTTGCAAAAGACGCATGTAAAATCCTAGACCCTAGGTACTCGCATTTTTGTTTTCTCTACTCATTTTTAATTTGCAATTTTCTCTTCCCATTTTATTTCTTTTCCTTTTATTTACTGTATTTTCTTCCCACTTGTCTATTTTATTTGTTATATTCTCTCCATATCCAACACAAAAGTGTTTAAAAGTAAAATTTATCATCCTAAATTCCCTGTGGATCGATAATTTATATACTACAATCTATAACCCGTGCACTTATAGTAAGATTACGAACAAATTTTAATTATGAAATCCTAATTTTCTACTCACCGAAAGCAACTAAACTAATTAATAATCTTAGTTAGATCATATCCTCTTGGGAACAATACTCAACTTACTCTTTATTACTTGATCGGCACGTATACTTGCATTAAAACGAGCATTTTAATTAAACATACACGTAGCTTGTCAAGTTTTTGGCGTTGTTGTCAGGGATTGTGGTATAACTAATTATTGTTAGTTTTATTATTTTCTTGTATAATTTTGTAACTATAGTTCATTTTTATAATTTCTTTAGTTTAGAAATTTTCGGCTGGTTTCAATGCGCCGAGGCAGGGCTAGAAAGGATATCATTATTCCATTTGATTCGGAGCCAGAGAGAACTTCTGAGAAGGCTTAGAAAGAGCAGGGAAGCCAGGAGTCAACAGCATATAATGAAGTGCATTGGGAATTAGGACGAAAATATTCACGTAGACCAACATGGAAACCAAAGGGTTGACATTCCAATTCATCCACCATAAGATGATTTGGACCAACCTATTTGGGATCTCATTGTGTTGGGACAAAATGCAGTTCAGACTAGCATTTTACCTCCTCCTGTCGACAACAACAATTTCGAAATAAAACCGGTGGTATTCCAAATAATCAATTAGGCAGTTTGGAGGATTGTCGTCTAAAGATCCACATTACAGAATTTTCTGCAGATCATGAACACATTCAAGCAAAATGGAGCCTCCGACGAAGCAATGAGGCTACGGTCTTTCCCGTTTTCACTGAGGGATAGAGCTTCGAAGTGGCTGGATTTGTTGCCACCGAACTCTATCAATACGTGGAATAACTTGGCTCAGAAGTTCCTAGAGAAATATTTTCCGTCCATCAAATTCACTAAACTCAGAATGGACATAGTGTCATTCAAACAACACAAAGAAGAGACTATCAAAGGAGTGGGATCGGTTCAAAGACTTACTTCGAAAGTGCCCACATCATAGAAATCAGCCATGGGTACAAATTCAGATTTTCTATAACGATCTCCAGGATTCCACCTATCATATGGTGGATTCATCCTCAAATGGTTCCCTACTGAGGAAAAGCTACAGAGAATTGTACACCCTGCTGGAGAATATGGCGGCTAACACTTATCAACTGCCATCTGACCAAAGTGGGGGGTCTACTCCAATTGGACGCGGTATCATCTATAAAGGCCCATATTGATGCTCCATCTAGGCAGATACAGAACTTATCCAGGCCTGTCAACGTCAATGTAGTAGGGGCTTCTACACCACAATAACTATCAACAACAGAATATTATACGTGGTGTGGAGAATTTGGCCACCCTAGTGATTAATGTGTCTCCAATCCAGAGTCTATTAATTATGTAGGTAATTTTCAGAGAAATCTAGCGAATCCATATGCGAACAACTACAATCCAGGCTGGAGGAATCATCCCAATTTTTTATGGAATAACTAGACGATGCTGAATCAGCCACCTGAATTCTTATAATAGCCCTTGCAGCAACAAACACCCAAACCAATTCAACTCAATCCACCTCCTCAAAAAGAAAAGAAATTGGATCTAGAGAATCTTTTCATGCAATTCATGCAATCTCAGATCATGACAAACAGAAACTTAGAACCACAGATTAGCCAACTAGCTTTAGCCTTAAACAACAAAGTGCACTACCAAGCGATACAAAATTAAATCTGAAAGGAAAAGGCAAAGAGCAGGTGCAAGCAATTATATTGCATAGTGGAAAGTAGCTACCAGATGCTAGTCCTCTGAGTTATCAGTCACAGGAGGCAGAGGAACCAGACACAACCCAAAATTATCCTGGTGATGAAACAGCCATAGTCCAAAGGCTCCCTCCATTTTCTCAGAGATTTGCAAAGAACAAGGAGGGCCAGTTCAAGAAGTTCTTGGAGGTGCTAAAATAGCTTCATATCAACATACCTCTCGTCGAAGCCTTAGAACAAATGCCAAGCTATGCCAAATTCATTAAAGATGTTCTGTCAAAGAAAAGGTGGTTGACGAAATTTGAAACTGTGGCATTAACAGATGAAACAAGTGTCATGGTGCAGAGGAAGTTACCGCCCAAACTCAAGGATTCAAGGAGCTTTAGTATCCCATGCGTAATCAAAAATCAATACTTCGGGAGAGCTCTATGTAACTTGGGAGCCAATATCAATCTCATTCCCAAGTCAATTTTTAAAAAACTGGGCATCAGGGAAGCTCGACCTACGACAGTCATGTTGCAACTAGCGAACTGGTCCATGACATATCTAAAAGGCATGATTGAAGATGTTCTTGTCAAAGTGAACAAGTTCATCTTCCCAACAGATTTTATTATCCTAGATTATGAAGAAGACCGAGACGTGTCAATCATCTTGGGCCGACCTTTCCTTACAACAGGCAAGGTTATCATTGATGTACAAGCTGGAGAGCTAACGATGCGGGTATAGAATGAACATGTTACATTTAGCGTGTTCAAGGCAATGCAAGTACCAATTGATCCAGACGAATGTCTAATGATCAATATGGTAGATTTAGTGGTTCAAGATGAATTCCAAGTCACGGCTTACAAGGACATCTTAGAAGCATCACTGGTTAGAGAAATCAATGAATCTGACAACAAATCGATAGAGATGACACGCTACTTGCAACAATCTCCAACTTTTTCACGATACCCGCAGAAGGTCGAATCGCTGGAGCTCAAACCAAAGTCTTTCAAATATTTGAAGTCATCAATCGAAGAGTTGTCTATTTTGGAGCTGAAACCTCCGCCAAAGCACTTAAGATATGCCTACCTGGGAGCTAAATCCTCACTCCTTGTGATAATTTCTTCTACATAGGGATCTTGTGCAAGAAGAAAAACTGCTCAGAGTGCTTAGGAATCACAAAAAAGATATAAGATGGACCATCATTGACATCATAGGTATCGGCCCATCCTTTTGCATGTACAAGATTCAAGTGGAAGAGAATTTCAGGCCATCCATTGAAGTGCAAAGAAGACTGAACCCTATTATGAAAGAAGTTGCCAAAAAGGAGATTATCAAATGGCCAAATGCAGGCGTGATATATCCGATCTCCGACAGCTCTTAGGTTAGCCCAGTACAGTGCGTCCCAAAGAAAGTGGGAATAACTGTGGTTTCCAACAATAACAATGAATTAATTCCAACTAGAATAGTTATTGGTTAGAGAGTTTATGTGGATTACTGGAAGCTAAACAAAGCCACCTGAAAGGATCATTTTTCGCTCTCATTCCTTGATCAGATGTTGGACAGATTGGCGGGGCGGGAATTCTATTATTTTCTGGACCTCTATTCAGGTTACCACCAAATCATGATAGTACCTGAGGACCAAGAGAAGACCACATTCACATGTCCATATGGGACATTCGCATTCAAGCGAATGTCATTTGGCCTATGTAACGCACCAGTGACATTTCAACGTTGTATGATGGTCATTTTCACTGATATGGTGGAGGATTTTTTGGAGGTATTCATGGACAATTTCTCGATATTCAAGAATTTCTATGATGAGTGCCTTACAAATTTATCAAAGATGCTCTAGTATTGTGAGGACACGAACCTGATTCTCAACTAGAAAAAGTATCATTTTATGTTGCAAGAAGGCATCGTATTTAGGAACCAGGTTTCCAAACAGGGAATTGAAGTTGACAAAGCCAAGATCAAGACAATAGAGAAATTGTCTCCACCCCCATCAACCAAGGTCATTCGCAGCTCTCTGGGATATGCAGGGTTCTACAAACATTTCATAAAGGACTTCTCCAGGATAGCCAAGCCGCTATGTTCGCTGCTCGAGAAGGATGCATCATTCGAGTTCAAAAATGAATGCATGGAATCATTCCGTGAACTGAAAAAGAGATTAGCATCTGTACCAATTATTATTTCTTCAAAATAAAACCTCTCATTTAAATTAATATGTAATGCAAGTGACTACGCAGTGGGAACAGTATTGGGCCAACAAAAGATAAAAATTTTCACTCCATCTACTACGCCAGCAAAATCTTGAACAAGTCACAAATGAATTATACCACAATAGAAAAGGAATTGCTAGCGGTGGTCTTTGCATTCAACAAATTCAGAGACTATCTGATGGGAACCAAAGTGATTTTATACACAAACCATTTGGCCATTAAATACTTGATTGAGAAGAAAGATGCAAAGCCACACCCGGTGGTTTTATTGCTGCAAGAGTTCAACCTTGAAATTAAAGACCAAAAATGAGCTAAAAATCAGGTCACTAACCATTTATCCCATCTCGAGAAAAACTAACGGTTCCAAGACACGGAGTAGATTTGAGAAGTGCTTCCAAATGAGCATTTATTTTTCATCTTCCCAGGCAGTCCATCATGGTATGCAGACTTCGTAAACTACATTGTCAGTGGAATATTGCCTCCAGAGACAAATTCACATCAAAGGAAGAAATTTCTCTATGACGTGAAGTTCTATTTCTGGGATGATCCATTCTTGTTCAAACAATGCCCAGACCAATTATATCGGAGATGTATTCCAGAATGTGAAAAAGAGTCTATACTACAAAGCTGCTATTCATCATCATATGTGGGTCACTTCCAGAGAAACAAAACTGCAGCCAAAGGACTCCAATCTGGTTTTTAGTGGCCATCGTTAATCAAGGACGCCCATTTTTACACCAAAAGATGCAATCAATGCCAACGGATGGGTAACATCTCCAAAAGACATGAAATGTTGCTCACTAATGTCATCAAAGTGGAGATATTCAATGTATGGGGTATTGACTTCATGGGACCCTTCATCCCTTTCTTTGGAAATCAATATAACTAGGTAGCAGTGGATTATGTGTCCAAATGGTTTGAAGCAATTCTCACTCCAGCGGGCAATGTCAAAACGGTTCTCAGATTCATAAAGAAGAATATTTTTACGCGTTTTGGCACACCCTGGGGTATTATTAGTGACGGAGGCTCGCATTTTTGCAACCGGCAATTCATGGTGATCTTGCACAAATATAGAGTATGCTATAAGATGACAACAACTTATCATCCATAAGTCAATGGACAAGTCGAGCTATCTAATAGAGAATTGAAACAAATTTGAGAGAAAACAATTAGGTCATCTCACAAGGACTGGTCTATCAAGTTGGATTACATGCTATGGGCTTATCGAACCAACTACAAAACCCAGTTTGGAATGTCTCCTTACTAACTAGTTTATGGAAAGGCTTGTCATCTATCGCTTAAATTGGAACATAACACTTACTAGGCGATAAAGAAGTTAAACCTAGACATGCAACAAGCCGGGGAGCGTCGATTGCTATAACTCAATGAGTTAGATGAATTTCGAATGCAGACGTATGAAAATGCCAAGATCTATAAAAAAAAGTGAAGAAATAGCATGATAAGAAGATTCTACCATGGAGATTCAAGTCAGGTCAAAGAGTCATTCTTTTCAATTCAAGATTGAAATTGTTTCTAGAAAATTTCAAATCATGATGCTCAGGACCATTCATTATGCAAAAGGCAACTGAGCAAGGGGCTATGGAAGTACTCAACGAGGCGTCCGATAGCAGTTTCGTTGTGAATGGGCAACATCTAAAGCATTATATGGGAGACGATCTACAGCGTTGCAAGGAGGTGGTGGAATTGAAGGATCCCTAAACAATGGGAATGTCAGGCTGAGGACGTTAAACTTAGCACTGAATGAGAGACAACTTATTACTTTTTTTTTACTTGTTTTTGTTATGTAGAATATTGATTTGGAGCTCAATTTCATGAAAGTCATGCTAAGAAGTAGCTAGGAGCAAAATTTCAGAAAGGTCGCTGAAGAATAGTAGCGTCATGGCGCCCCCAACATGGAGCCCCAGCTCCATGAAGATGATCCCAAAAAATCCAGAGTGCGCAAGTGGCGCCCCGGTGCCGTTTTCTTCCCCCATCTTCATCTCTTAACCTAAGCAAGTTGATTCCAACCTATTTCACCTCCATTCGAACTCCATTTCATCCTCAATCTAATCCTCATTCCTTCTTCTCCATTTTCCATTCCGTTTCCATCTTTTTCCCTTTCTTAAATTCCACTCAAATCCATCCAAAATAGAGTTTTTCCATACCCAATCCTAAGTCCCATTCATTACATTCATTTCCTATCCATTTCCTCTCCATTTTACATCCATTTCAAGCCCCATTTCAATCTCCACTTCCAGCCGATACCAGCTTTCAATGGCAACAAAGCAGCGCCGCGGTGCCAGTGCAGAAGGGCTTCTTGCTTTGACTTGGTGGTTGCAAGTTCCCAAGATAATTTCTCTTGACTTTTGGTGTGACTTAGTTGTTTTGCAAGCTATTTGGTGATTGGTTACACGCAAGGTTGGAGTTGGATTGGAGATTTTGTGGTTGGACAGAAGATTTAAGTTCAGTTGGAGTTCTTGGGGGTTGCTTGCTTGCTATTTGCGGTGGACTGATGTTTTGTTGGTTATTTGATGTATATTAGAGATATGGCCTCCTCATCCTCTACCAAAAGGAAGAAAATCCATGACCCAATGGAATTCGATGTCAACCGCTTTTTGTCCGCTCAAGCTTTCAAGTGATATGCAGATTCACTGCAAAAGCGCCATCTAGTTTCGGAGAGGGGAATAAAGATCGACTCATTTTTCGACACTTTCATCAATGCCTTAAATGCTTGAGGTTGGCAAAAGTTCTTAGCGCAACCACAGCCCGTTATTGTACCTATGGTAAAGGAGTTCTACACTAACACTGTGGAGCATGAGCAAGGCAGGATCAAGGTTCATGGTAAGATAGTCTCATTCCACCCCGAGGCAATCAACGCTTTCTACGAGACTCCCACTTTTGATCACCCAGATCAGTACGAGGCTTTTCTAGAGGGCAAGGATAAGGACATTAATGCCATCACGAGCTATTTTTGTGAACGACCAACTATGTGGAAGTCGATGTGAGGGCAACTTACGTCTTTCAAGTGCAGCAACATGATGTATGATGGGAGGATATTTTTCTATTCCATCTCTGCCAAACTAATTCTGTCAACCCACATGAGCGAGGTCATGATGGATAGAGCACTCCTGATGCATGCCATCTACACTAGGATGACTATCGATGTGGGGAGACTGATATTCCACCAGATTTGTGTTAATACGATGGCTCCTCGAGGTAGTTACTAGTTCCCGTCCTTAATCACAGGGCTATGCAAAAGAGCAGGAGTACGATGAGAGGCGACTAAAGAAGTATTGAACTGCCAAGCCATCATCAACAATCTGTCCTTTCACACAGCCACATGCCAGAACCGCCACTACTCATCCCACGGTAGCACCACCTGTGGGTCCCTCATCTCAACCACCATACACCAGCGAGAGGTTGACCAACCTAGAGAATCTGATGGGGCTCAAGGTCGGTTTTTGCCACAGTCCAATCGGGCAATGGAGGCCCATTTTCGACGACTGATGGAGGAGAGCCATATCAACATGAAGAATCTACCCCCATTCCCGTTGACGCCTCCCAAGTTTCGAGCATGATTCAAGCAGTCTTCCCAGTAGCATGGTGGAGAGAGCAATCACGACGACTTGACCGAACCTGACACATGAGGTAGTTTCAGTCCTTTCTTTTTTATTATTATTTTATTTCATTTTGTATTTCTTTATTAGGTTATCTTTAGTAACATGCATTGAAGACAATGCATCTCTCTCAAGTTTGAGGAGTGTATAATTCTCGATCATATTGTTTTCCATATTTTGTTTAGATTGCATGTTACATCAACTTCTACTGATGAAAGTGATCTTGTTTCAATCCATTTTGATGAAAATGTGCAAGGTTAAGAAAAATCTTTGACTTGAAATTGCATTCATGAAAAAAATAAAAATTGGCAATTTAGATTAAGGACTATATATAAAAGCAAGTTGCAAGTGACATGTAAAAGAATCAAAAGAATTTTATAGTACATTGTTCTAATTCAATTACATGTTAATTTTTCAACTGAAATGATAAGAACTGAGTTAAATAAATATGAACCACGTGCTTTAAGGGGATTAATCGTCTCAGAAATGGTAATACTTCACAAAAAACAATTTTACATGTTCAGTATCCCTGCCAAGTTATCAGAACAATAAAAGAAAGTGATTGACCTAAGCTGAGTTTTCAAGACTTGGCATCAACAAATGTCAAAGTTCGCATAAAAAAAAGAAAAATCACAGTAATAACACTTTAAAAAGAAAACTCTTCCAAGATACCCTTAAATATGGTGAGGGGAGCCCAAAAAAATCAATTAAAAAGATAAAACAGATCTCCAGATATCCTGAAATATGGTGAGAAGAGTCTTGCAACAAGTTTGGAGGAGAGGAATGTGTAGTTAGGCAAAATGGAATCCAGTGAATTAGTATCATGCTCTTTTCCCAGTTGATTCAGCTTAAACCTGCGTTCACCTGTTTTGTATGGATTTTCTAACCAGTTTAGTTTGATCAAGAGAAAGATTAGCATGGAATTACTACTCTGTACTAGAAATTTTGTCATCTACATTAACTTGGTTCTCGAATGAAAAATGAAAATGTATGTCCTGTTTTGAGAAATGGATAATTTTTCAAGTTTAGATTATTCTTGATCTTGTTGAATTGAGAGATAGATTGTTAGAAGTATAATGAGAATCAGGTTGAGTTGACAAAGTCCAATTTCATTTATTCATTCATTCATTCATTATGTTTGAATGTGTTGCTTGAGGACTAGCAACATTTAAGTTTGGAGGTATGATAACTCGCGAAAATGTGAGTTATCATGTCCATGTGTAGGGCATAGGTTTTCTTTTTGTTAAGGGAGTTGTTTAATGGATGGAAATATACTGTTAAACCCTATGTAGTCATGAACAAGTCATAGGAACATAACAACTAAATAGAGTGTAATTAATTTTATATGTGTTGGAAGATATATATAAGGACTATTGAACTTGGACCAGAAAATTTTTGCACAATCTAATGAAAAAGAACCAATGCAATATAGTTTAGATTCAAGGATTCCTAATTATCCATCTATCATCCCCAATCGATAACTTCCTTCTAGTATTCCAGTTGTTCCATGAAACTCTTTCTATTTCTTTATTGCACTTGATATTTTTAGTTTTAATTATGAAATCTCAATTTTCTACTCACCGAAAGCAACTAAATTAATTAATAATCTTAGTTCGATCATATCCTCGTATGAATGATACTTAACTCACTCTTTATTACTTGATCGGCATGTATACTTGTGTTAAAATGATCATTTTAATTAAATATATACGCAACTCATCAACCTCTTACAATAAGAGTGTTGATAGGTTTATAGTTTTTTATATTAAATCATTTACAAATAATTTTATTCAAAATGGTCAACACTTTTGAAATGATATAATTGATCTTTCATTTTGAATATGAAAAGTTGCTTCACCTATATCCTTTATTTAAAATCAGAGGATAGACACTTTTAATTATGACAAAATTTTAAATATAAGACAATCATGCTGCATGAGGCAAATTGAGATAACTTCACAATTAAATTAAGATTTTCTTACAATCTATACCTTTTCGAGCATAAATTTTAGCCACTAAGCAAGCCTTATAATTATGATTGATTCATCTGTCCTGCACTTATTTATGAGAACCCATGTATTCCTAATTACTTTTCATCCTGATGGAAGCTAAACAAGTCCTAAACTTGATTAGTTCATATAGACTCCAATTCTTTTTCATTATTTTTTCATTTTTTCTTTGTTAGGCCATAAGATGCCTTAGGAAGCTCATCATCTTGACATGTATATATAAGAGTTTCCTCCTGAATCATAAAACAACAATGTGAGGCACTTTATTTTTGACTATGATGTTAATACTCTTGAGGTAAATGTTTAATTTTTCCAATTGATTGGTTAAGAGTTCTATTGTCTTTAGGGTCTCTAACTCATAAAAAAGAAACATTTATCAACCTTACCCTAACTTGGAAAGTTACTTGCTAAGAATATGATATCTCATGGTTCAATTTTAGTTATACCTCCATCCTCTGTTCACAAATGAACACATACTTTTTGGGGTGTTCTAAGCATCTAACAAAGATGCCGTAATTGGCTACGTTCTTAAGCAAATTTGTAAACGAAATTTGCCAATCCCATGGTTGCAATTTTCTTGTATCAAGTTTTAAGTCTGTCCATAAACCATAAGAAGTAAAGGTAACTGATTTTGGAGAGCACAAGATTAAGTAAATGAGTAATAGCCATGAATGCATTTTCCAAATAAAATATTGAAAGATTTGTCTATGGTATTATAGACCTAAACTTATCCAATAGAGTTGGATTTCTTCTCTCTGTACATCATTTTGTCTAGAAGTACCAAAAATAGTTAGCAACCTAGTTACATATTTTTCAACACAAGAGTTTTTGATTTGCTTGATAAGTACTCACGTCTATGATCAATTCTTAATTCTTGGATTTTTTGATCCAATTGGTTCTCAACCATCCTCGACATTATAATTTTTCATCACAAGAGTTTTCAAATTGCTTGATAAGTACTCACATTCATGATCAATTCTTAATGCTTAGATCTTTTGATCCAATTAGTTCTCAACCATACTCATATAATGTCTAAAGTAATCTAACTATTCTGATTTGTGGAAGATTAAGAAAAATAAGACCAAATCATGCATAATTATCAATAAAAGTATTGAAATATAAGGCCCGTGCCTTGGCCTCAAATTTTTTTAGATTACAAATCTCATAATTGACTAATTTGTAATAAAAATTCAGCTTTAATTGCTTCATCAAATGAATTCCTTCTGGCTTTTCTTGGCTAAAAAAATTTTGCAAAAAGAATAGAATAATTTTCAGTGAGTCAGCCCAGCGAGCTTTCTCTAGCTACTTGATTTATTTTTCTGTCTAATGTGACATAGTTTAGCATACCATATATTTGCATTCACAGAAACATTAAAATAAGAGAAGCAATCATCATGTATTGCATTCAATACTAAAAAATCATTAATACAAAATGAAAGCAAGTTGTTCTCCAAAAATTACATCAATACAATTATCATAAAAAATTTAGGCCAAGTAAAGATAAAAAAGAGATTAAGTTTCACTGCATTTTTTATGCGTAAAAAATATTGTGTAAGTGGAATTCAACAATAGTTTACAAAAGTTCTTCAATAACTAACTACGTGATCTATCATTTTTGAGTCTACGATCCATAAAAGATGAGATTCTTTAAGCATTGCCAAGCTACTCATAGGGGTGGAAGCAAGAGTAAAGTTAGATAATATCTTCTTTGACTTAGTACAATCATAAGTAAAGCAGCCTAAGTTGCTACAATTGTAGCACTTGATCTCAGTCATATTTTTTCCTTCATGCTTATCTTGTTTGTTTTGGACCTTATTAGCCTCATGCGAGCCTTATCATTATCTTTTCCTTCAAAGAATGCTTTGTTTCTCTTGCACTTTAAACTCAAAATTTCATGAAAACTAAAGTTAACCACATATACTTGGTTGCAAGAGGATTTTGTGGCCTCTAGGTACTCAACCTCTAGATTCAATTGATGCAAAATGTTCTTGAAAGATTTGATATTTTCATTATATGTTTATACCTTCTGTTATCTGTGATGGCATGTCCAATTGACTAGCTCTCGAATCATATTGACATTTGCTTAAGATGTTGCTTCATAGTAAGATCTTGGCACTCCTCATTGTTGTCAAACTTGATTGAGAGGCTCTTTTTCTCAGTAGCTAAGATACTACCACATTTATCCTTCAAGATCGTCCATCTAATCTAAGTAGCAATGTATAGTTCAAACAATGTATGTTGTTCAACAACACAATGCAAACGAATTTTTTTAAGCCATATAAGCCTTACGATCTTATACTAATTTCTCAAGTTTATTCATAATATTATTTAGTATTTTTAATACATCCTAGTTATTCAAGAGATAGTGAACTTTTGATACAAAATATCATAATTATCTTTATTTAATTTCTTATCTTGAATCAATTCAACAACAATCACTGTCGATGCCATTATTGGTAGTTGATTTTGTCACAAGTAGCATAATTAATAATAGTATAAATTATTTTGTCGCAAAAGACTGATTAAATTAATGATAAACTAATATAAGGAATAATGGTATGTTTGGCAATAAGGAAAAAATGTCAACTTAAAACTTTTCAATCTAAATCTTTTTCACTCTCTACAATTATTATTTTTTAATCATTTTTTCACATTTTTCTATATAACTACCCTATTTTTTAATCATTTTTACACAACTACCCATATAATTAACCTATCTATTTTAACTTTATCATCTTTACTCCCCGTCATTACCCCTATTATATCACATCATTGGACAACTTTTACTCTTCTAAACTTTTTATTAAAAATTTTATCCATTCACAACTACCCATATAATTTAAAAGGTTATTATGTTCCCAATCATCATTCTTATCACAAATATTGAATTGTCATTAATTTAGTTCCAAACGAGAATTGTTCTAAATCATACAAACTTGAGAATCATTAGTTCTAAGTGAGAACTCCTTTGAATTCTACCAACTTGAGAACTTTCACTCAAAAAAATTAAAACATGAAAGATCCAAAAAATAATATTTATTTGATCATGCATCACAAGCATATTGTATATAATACAAGCATTTATTTTACAACTACATATCTTTCATGCAATAAAGAAAATCAATGGTGCTTTGCTAAATCTTCATTTACGTCACACTCGATTTATCTAATTTTAATGATCCAATCCATCCTAAAATATGTAATTAACATAGTAGAATATGCAATTTGCATCATTAATTCAAATAATTAATTAATTATCATAATAAAATGTACTATCTCATTATTATCATATTATATCAAATTGTAAGCATGTGGACACTTTATATTTGCCTTAATTTTCTATCATAAACACATATTAACATGATATAATTCCATTAAAAATCAAGAACATAATTATCCTTTCATAAGTTTCACATGCATAATGTGTATAATATAAGCATTTATTTTACAACTACATATCTTTCATGCAATAAAGAAAATCAGCAACACTTTTCTAAATCTACATTTACATCTCACTTGATTTATCTAATTTTAATAGTCCAACCCATCCTAACATATGTAATTAACATAGAAAAATATGTAACTTACATAATTCATTTGAATAATTAATTAACTATCAACAAAATGTTAATAAAATGTACCATCTCATGATTATCATATTATATCATATTGTAAGCATGCGAACAATTTATATTTGCCTTAGTTTTCTATCATAAACACATATTAACATGATATAATTTCATTAAAAATCAAGAACATAATTATAATGTATGAAGATTTATACCAATGTGTTTTTCTAAAAACAAAAAACAATTGCATCTACCATGTAGACATGGTAGAGAAAGAACAGCAAGCATGTTTATATCAATTAATCATAGTGGTTTTTTGGGTCGATTTTTCAATTATCTAAGCTAGCCATGTTTTTTAGGAAAATTCAACCTTTAATTTAGGACCTCAGTTGCATATATTTGAAATATCATAATAATAAAATATAATGCATCTAAAAAGAACATAGTTGAAGCATCAACAAAATAAAATGCATGCCCAGATACTTTGTCTGTTGATAGCATGATGTGGTTTTCACACGAGAACATGCATATACTTGTTAAAGAAAAAATTGACCAAATGAATTTCAAGAAAAAAATATATCCATATATAATCACAACCAAGCGACCACCCAAGACATAGATTTGGTTTTGATACTAATGTTGAAAAATAAGAGCTTTGCTACATACTTTATTTAGCGAAAGCGGAAGAATTGAAAGGTTGTATCTCAAACTTCATCACTCGGCTAAATTGGAATCATAATATTAGAAATCAATCACACTATCACAACCTACACACTACTAACCTCTAAAAGGGTTTAGAAGAACTCTCCAGGAATCTTTCTTGTGTGTTATGATGTGTTTCTCTTAAAGATTTCACACATATTTATAATTATTTTTGGAGGAATAAGCAGGAACTATCCCATTACAAGTATGCTTTCATAGTTATGTACCTAAATGGGACTATAATTCTAATACGAATATGAGTAGTAGACCATTATGGGTGTATAAGAACTTTAATCCTAATAAAATTTCAGTGATTGTAAAAAATATGTTGTAATCTCAAAGAAACCAATAATTATATTTGTGATTCAGGGGGCGTTTGGTAATACACAAAATTTTTTAAACCAAAACTTTTTACTTTCTACAACTATCCAACTTTTTAATTATTTATTCACTTTTTCTTATATAAGTACTTTACTTTTTAATCATTTCTACATAACTATCAATACATCTAACATATATATTATAAATTTATTTTCTTTACTGTTCATCATTACTCCTATTATATCACATATTTTTTCGTATTTTAAAAACTTTTATACTATAAATTTTAATTAAAAAATTTATCACTTTTCAAACACATTATTAGTATGATGAAAGTTGCTACTACAACCACAACAAGTGGAGTAGGGTTATTTGCATATCGAATTGGGAGAGTTAAAGACTAACCTTAATCCTAACCCATTAAAAGATCTCAAGCTTAGTCCATTATTAACTCATTTACAAAACCTCAACCTTAATCATTTGTAACCTATTTGGTTATCAAATTAACAAATTGTCTATATGAGTTGTAAATAGGTTGAAAGCAAACTGATTTAGAGTCTCATTTAGTTCTAATATATGAAATAAATTTGACAATTGAAAAAACATATGTTTAACTAATTATAAAGTAGAAAATACCTAATTAGCTTTGAAATAAACATTACAATAATGATATTTTTTAATAATTATGGCCAATCTAGTAGAATGCCTCCAAGATGCAGATAATATTTTATTTCTTTCCATCCAGCAATTTAATTCAATAAATATATATATGCTCAATTTATACAAATTAAGGTGTGTTTGGGAAGTGACAAACATTTGATGTCAAATTTTTGAATTTTAAAAAAATTATGTGATATGATAAGGGTAATGATGAGGAATAAAGATAATAAAGTTAAAATAGATAAGCTGCTCGTATGGGTAGTTATGTAAAAAAAGATTTAAAATTTGATAGTTGTATAGAAAGATGTAAAGAAATAATTAAAAATAGAATAATTATGACGAGTAAAAAGTGTTAGATTGAAAAGTTTTACTGTGAAAAGTTTTTATCATTGCCAAATATCCCCTTAGTAACATGATAATATCACATTCCATCATTTAATAATTCATTATCCTAAAAATTAAAGGCATAACGTCATAGTAGTCAATAATTCATAGCTTATAACCTTACATGTTGATTGCAAAATGTAGATAGAGATGCTAATAGTTCACATCTCAACTCTCAATAAAATCATGTACAACAAAATTTAGTAGGTTAGAAATTCATTCTCAATTCATAAGATTATAAAGGAAAAAGGAAGAATTGGCAATGGTAGAGAAAGGCAGATAATGGAGTTGTGATGGAAGGAAGAGAAAGAGTGAGAGGGAGGAGATCAGTGATAGGGTGTAGCAGTGGCTTAAGCTTGGGTGGTTGAGGGCTAAATTTGATAAGGAACAAAGAAAGAAGGAAAGATAAGGAGAAAGGGAGGAGGGGAGAGCTTGAAAGGGAGATTTACTAACGGCAGAAAGAGGACAGAGAGACAACGATTGCGCAATGATAATGAATTAAAGGGAGCCATGGGTAACAATAAATAGAAAGGAGGAGGGAAAATGAAAGCAAGGTTAAAGTTATGTAAAAAAATCTATATGGAGTAAGGGAGATGGATAGAGGGAGGGAGATTTATTAGTCGCAGGAAGATGATAAAAAGACAACAATTGTGTAGGGATTATAAAGTAGAATGAGGTTAAGGGATGGTGAAAAGGGCGAAAGGGGAGAGAAAATAAAAGCATGATAGGTTTATGACTTATATGCTTTAATGGGTTGTACAGATTTGACGGATTGTAGATATCAACACGTAACCATTTATTCAATTAAATGGTTTGTTTGATTAACAGATCAAAATTATTTATTCAAATCTCAATCTTAATATATTTATAAATGGGTTGAATGAGCAAGTTCACATATTTGACTCGATCCATTAACGCACTAAAGTGGAGTAAGCATCTTACTTTTAAATTGAATCAATGTTCGTCATTCGTGAATCATTAATTAACATTTTTGTTGTGTATTCTTTATCACGAACATTATACGTTCTTTCATATACTTATATTGGTTTGAAAGAATTTAAGTACTTAATTTCTCTCTACTTTGAGTATTTGGCAATACATTCGGGCTAACATAAGGGAATGAAGAAGCAAATTAGGACAGATGAAAATAATGCAACTAGAGCTAAGGGAAAAGGAATAGAACAAAGGAGGAAGGGAAGAGAGGGATGCGACTAGCATTAAGGGAAAAGATGAACAAAAACAAAGAATGTGCATGAGAACAGTGTAGTCATTGTTATATTGTTTTGCTATATACCAACTATCACCTACCCATGTACAGGCCCCCCCCCCCCCCCCCCCCCAACACTCCCCCACACTCTTCATAGGATTCCTAGGGGAAGAGTGACACCTTTACTTTAATTTTTTCTAAGAAGAAAGAGATCGGAAGAGAGGACATGTGTAGCAAGGACAGGCATCTAATTTAAAGGTCTCTTAAAAAACTTTTATTTTTCAAAAATGCACAAGCTCATCGTATCATTTTACGTAAATCAATAGTGGATAGGAGGCTTTTGCTGGGGCATCTATTAAGAAATTTAGTAGAAAGCCTTTGAATGAATTAAGACCCTTATTTTCAAACATATTCCTAGTAGAATCATCGAAAAATCAATCTTATGTATGTCATCCATCTAACCCTATCCAACAAAATAAATGAATTGGTTACCTAAAACAAGCTGACATTTATTGGATTCATCTCACTTATGTCATCAAAAGAAATTCTAGTAATTTACCATTTGTCTTAATTATTTTATTTTTACTATACCAAATTTTCTTAAATATAACAATTAATTTAGCTACAAATTACATAAATTTAGCTATGTTTAATATTATTTGGCTTTTATATAAGAGTATATGCAACAAATAAAATAGTTTCATATTTGGATATATACCAGATGTTGCATATGAACAACTAAAGTCATTTGTAAAAATTTATTCCATAAAGTTAAATATAATCAAATTTTGGTTGTATATGACATTATGTGTAGAAACTTTTATCTTATTGTAAATACTATTTAGGGTTTATTACAAATATATTTAAGTTTGTCACAATTATCATTACTTGCTATCAAATTAATACTTTACTATAAATGCATAGTTGTATATAAGGGTGCAACTCGGGTCGGGTTGTAGCGAGTTTAGGTGAACCTAAACCCTAAGTCTACCTGGTTTATGTAAACCCAAACACAAGCCTTAATTTTAGAATTTGGGTTCGGACCAGGTTAGCATTGGTTTCAAATTGACATTCAAGTTATTATCAAATCAAAAAAAGTTGAAATTATGGATAGAGATAACAATTTTTTTAAACATTATTACATTAGTACATAAATAATTTATATGTGAATATATTTATATGACCTATGATATGTTTGGTTTTAATAAAAGTTAGTCTTTTAATTAAAAGATAATTTAAAATACAATGAACGTAATAAAATAACAATTAAGGTAATGTTATAAAAAAAAATCAAGATAAGAAAAATAAACGAGATTATATGAACTCACTATCCAAAGTTTAATAAAAGTGAGACTTATATAATTATAGTTAATTAGTATATATGTGATAAATTTAATAGTTGGTACATTTATAATTATTTGCAAATAAAGTTAATATAGATGTAATATATTCAACTTTTATGGAAAAATGTATATAAAATTTACGTTTGAGATTAAATATATTACAGTTTAATTGGCTTATAATTGTATGGAATAACTTTTATCACAATTATAGTTGAAATACTCAATGCATAAATAAATATAATTATTTTAATAAATTAGAAAAATATTGGGTTCGGACTGGGTCAGATTTTGATACCAGGTTGATGCAAACCCAGTATTAGTTCCAGGTTTTCTCAGGTTAGGTTGAAACCGGGTTTAATTTGAAAAAAATTCAAAAATAAAACCCAACTTGGTTTTGAAACTGGGTCGGGTCTAGAGGGTTCAAACCGACCCGGTACCAAGTTGCACCCCTAGTTATATATGAGAAATTTTATATAATTTTTTGGGAAAAATGAGTTTTATCCTAATCATCTTATTCCAGATTATTTTTATGAATTCACATACATAAAAGCCTCTACATCCTTCAAGTAGTAGGAAAAGAAAAGAAAACTTAAATCCAACTTTGAAAATGCAAAGAGAAAAACTCATGATCTACCAGTGGTTAACTTTAAGGTCGTGTTTGGTAGAGCTAAATTCTAAGGTATGTTTGAAAAAACTTTTAAAAAAAACACTTTTCCACAAAAATTTTGCATATAAACTCCTTACTTTTTAGTCATTTCTACACATACTTCCATATAACTATCTATTTTTAATCACTTCTATTTATTCTTCTATACAACTATCCTTTACTCCTAATAATTATCCTTATCTTATTACATCACTCTTTTACCTTTTTAAAACTTTTGCCGATACTAAATTTTCAACATTTTTTTCACGCGCCGAATACACCATCAACATAAAAAATTTAATGCATAACTTGTTTTAAATAACCCATAAATCCTAACTTTCATAAAAGCTAAGATTCTAGTTTCCATGAACAAAAATCAATAAAAACAAACTTTTGAACACAAATATATGTAATTTAAAGCAAATAAGCATAGAATTTTTTCACGGTGAGTGACGAAATACGCCTCAAATCCAAAATATTAAGTCTTACCCACTATAGCACATACTCTCCTTATCATGGCATCATTTATAATTTATTTATCTAAATTTTAACTATTTAAGCTACAAATAGTTATCAAAATAAATTAAATGATAATTTTCTTAGTTCGCATTGAAAATTAAGGATTTACCATATTCTTTATTTAGTGGAAGCATAAGCAAAAAGATCTGAAAGCTGTGTCTCAAACTTTGTCGCTCGACCGGATTGGAATCACAAGATTGGAAACCAACCACACTACCACAACCTAAATGTCATTCATCTCTAAAAGGGTTTAGGAGAACTCTTTATGGATTTCTCCAGTATGCTCTGATGTGTGTTTCTCTCTCATAATTATAACTGGTCTGGGAGGGATACCCAGTGGCTGCATAAGAGCTATCTCATTACAAGTATGTTTCCATATGCACTATATTCAAGTGGGACTATGTATCCTAGTACAAGTAGGAGTAGAAAGCCCATTATGGGTGTATAAGATTCCTGGTCCTAATATAATTCCAACAGTTCAAAATATTAATAGTCAACTTTCTAGCATATTTCTGATATTGCACAAATATTTTGTCTTGATAATAGCCATTAGTGTCTTAACCACGCATCGCTTCTTCCTCCTAGCACAAGTAGAAGAAAATAGCAGGAGGAGAGCACCCATTCATTTAAACCAAAAAAAAATCCTTACAAAGATATTGGATAATACAACTTAATGGGTCACACATTTCCTTTCACTTGACTAGATAATGCATATTTAGTTAACATATAAGCATGTCAATTACCACTTCTAAGGACATGAGTAAAAGTTAACAATTCAAAAGATTCCTCAATGTTGATCTCATCAACCCCAAAATAGAAGTTGGATAAGGTATATCCATTGCTCGTTAGCTAGATAATTTATAATCTTAGAGTTACTCTCAATTTTCATCCTTTGGAATCCTAATTCCTTCAGCCACTTTATCCCTATTAGGAATGCACTAGTTTCTATTCATTACCTACTCTCCAACAGCTAGCCGCTAAAAAAACTCCAATTTAAATCTCTGAGGATGATGTCAAAGCCCATTAATAAGTTTACCAATCTATACCTCGCATCCATATTTGGTTTTATTCATCTGTTCTTTAGCTTTTGCCATTGGTCTCAGTTGTTTTTGAGATTGAAATTTTGATTTAAGATCATATTTGCTAATCTATATTGATGTTAGTAATCCATATATCACTTATTGACATTGTAGTACCATTAGCTACCAATTTATTTTGAAAATACCAAATCCTCTAACAAATAAATAAAGACAACATAATATTTGTATGCAAACCTATTGTGAGCTTGAGCAGATAAGGCACCTTAAATTCATCTTTTTTTGTGAAGACCTCAGAACTCATATTTGATTTGGCGACAATTTTAGAAAAATTAGAAGTCATTTTCAACACACTAATTACTAAGAGGATACAAAGAGCTAGTTGGCACGCCCTTCTAAATATGATGGGCTTTAGTTGGGAGAAAGTTTGTTTACTAAAGATTTGAAATTTCTTTTGGAGATTTTCCTTTTAAATAACTTGTATAATCCCACTTTCTATAAATACTCTTATTCAAACCTCCTGTATTCAGCCTCTCCATGTGCATCAAACAATATGTAGATTTCATTTTAAAGCATCTGTCTCTCTCCAACTCCCAAAAAAGTTTATCCTCCTCCCATCTTGATAGTGGCATATATCTTGTTCCTAGCTTGTGGTTCCAATGACCCTAATTATGTGCTCTTTTAAGCACGCTCTTGAATGCTTATTAAAGAATTAAGCCACCAAAGCCTCCTTAGTCACCACATACGGCGATGGCCCTACTTTTAGAAGGGGGTCATATGCCCAACCATCTTTAAGGAATCTTACTTGAATTTTACTCCCTATCCTCCATTTATGCCCTTCAATAATAATGACTAAATAATTGTAATAGTACGCCAAGTATATGAACTACTCATTGGAATCTTATAGTCTCAAATTTGCCTTTTTAGAAAGCACCAAGCCCTTATCAATTTATAGCATAAGGATTCAATTTTGGTTGTCAATATCCACTCTTACTTTGCCACTAATGTCATGTTGAAAGCAAACAACTCTTTAAAACTCAAACCCTCCCCTATCTTAGTGGTGCACATTCTTCTTCAAGAAATCTAACTTTTCTTCCTTCTATCACTTCTCTCACCCACCAAAATCTACACACAATCATGTTACTTCCATCATGAAAATATTGAGGCAATAGAAATAGGTGTATACTATAGTTGGAAATGGCTTCAGCAATTACCTTTATCAATGTCTCATTATCTCCATTAGAAATTAGCTTATTTTGTCATCATCGAGTCCTCCTCCACACTTTTTTTATCTTGAAAAAATAATAATTTTGTACTAGAAGAATGGTCTCTTTATGAGCTGGCTTGGTGTGTGTAGAATCCAATCAAATATGGAGATTATTAGAGTTATGTGTTGTATTATGCATATCAGTTATTTGCATAATGGATCACATCTAAGAGTACATGTTAAATATATAAGAGAGTGTATGTTGGTTTTGTGCAAGTATTCATAGTCTTATTTATGGTACAGTTACAGATTCAATGAAGCCTTAGAAGTATCCCAACTGAGTGTGAGAGAGATTATCATAGTATCTCGATTGAGGATGTGCATTGGCCATGTAGAAAACGAGTGTGAGTCATTCTTGTTTGTGTATTTGTATTGTTTATCAAAGTGGATTTATAATTTCTCTCTTCTTAACGTCTTATGTATATGATATTATTATTGTTTATTTGGTCTTGATTTATGATTTATAATCCTGCATTAATCATATCAACCTAATCTCATCTCCTAACAATCTTGTTATTTGAACTATATAACGCATTAAGATAATGGGTTGTCATTAGCTCAAAACGCAAATTGTTCCATCTAAGATTTCTTATTTCAAGATATATATAAAATATATAAATTTGTTATTCTTTATTTATGCTAATAATTAAAAGTTTATTATTTCAAGATCAAAAAAGTTTGTCATTTCAATTTTTATTACTCCATTAGCAATAACTAGCTTGTGATCAATTTAATTTATTTGAAATAGATTAGGACTAAGTTTAAAGTTTTTCATAAAGAGGGATTTGCAAATATACCTATGACTATATTCCTTAATTTGCAAAATTTGAAAGTAACACGTATTCCAAATGTGCCTTTTTAAAAAATTGAATTGAAATTTAGAAGTAAGACACTAACAACAGTGATCCTTAATTTACGTGATCATATAAATTACAAGATCATATAGATAGGCGTTAAGTAGGGCTTAGGATAGATTTACAATAAATGTAATATATCATGTATCGTTTCAAATATGAAAATTCAAACTATGTGGTCATATTTACAAATTTAAATTCTAAGAATTTTTTAAAATAAAAGAAATTCTTATACTTACAACATTTACTGCTTAATTCCAAATATACTCATATAATTTTACTAATTTGTGTCAGACTTATAATATATGACCCTAAATTCCCAAGATGCCTACACTATTCCTGTTGGTTATGTTTACTAAATATTTTTGGGTATTTGCATATATATACCCATATAGTTTCATCGATATTGCGCATATACTCACGTAGTTTCATGAATTGCATATTACTCCTACATAGTTTCACCAAAATTGCGTATTACCCTCTTGCTATTAACTGCTATTAATATCTACCATTATAATTCTTCAAAAATGACAAAAATGTCCTCATCCATAATTTCACGAATTGCATATCACCCCCATATAGTTTTACCAAAATTGCATATTCACCAAAATTGAAGATGAGGATATTTTCATCATTTTTGAAAATATAATGGCAGATATTAACAGCGTGGGGGTAATACGCAATTTTGGTGAAACTATGCAGGGTAATATGCAATTTGTGAAATTACGTTGGTATATCTACAATATCGGTGAAACTATGTGGGTATATATGCAAATTATTCTACATTTTTTAAGAATTATTTTTAAATTTTTTAAATTGCCCATGAACAAAATTAAATTAAATTAATCCAAAGATGAAATCCTTAATTCATCAAGCAACCAGCAATCCTTTGTCTAGTGAATTAATTCTAAGATTTTTGAGACAAATTACATGATATTTTGATAGCTCAAATCTTCTAGAATTTGTTGCACGTGCACTAATGGAGCACCAAAGACCATGCTCCATCTTCTCCAAAATCTTCCCACGAATGCCACAATTTTCACATCCTCTACAAATCAAGTAACTCTAAGCAAACGATTGGTATGGCAATGTCCTCCTGCTAATCTAGCAACATCAAGCATTATATTGTCCAACAAATTCACATAGTAACCTACTTTCAACCAAGCTTTGTTCACCATGGATTCTAGACAACCAACCATTAGAAGCAATGTTTAATGGAACAAACACCCATCCATCGAGAATCCATCTCTAAATAAGCACCCCACTGATTCCACCATCAATCTATCTTATGCAGAAATCTCCCATTAACAATCAACCCTTCATTGATTCCATCCAACATCTCTAGATCTAGCCTACATGCACAATTCGACAGCCCCAAATCGATAGCCACGAAAGCGTTAGCTACTTATCCCTCCTTCATCTTCCTTGCATGTCATCTCCATAATTGCATTCAATATTCGAGATGTCCATGGCAACCAAAGAGGAGCGGTGCAACTAGAGCAAAGAGAAATATACACCAAGAGCACAATGACGAAAGAGGAGAAGAGAGAAAGGAGTAAATGAAATTAGCGCTTCAAGTTGTCATGATCCAATCCTAGGGTTGTTGACAACCCTATTTGGGTGACAAATCCGAATTGGTTATACTTCGATGAATTTAATAATTAATATTTTATTCAATGATATCTAAAAATTTAATCACAAATAAACACTACATTAATAAGAAGAATTCCCATTAATTTATTAAAAACTAATAAAATAAATAAAATAAAATATCTCTACTGCACCATCTCAGTCCATTATCTTGCACTATTAACCAGATAGTCATGCCTTTCTTGAAATTCAAATTACTCAAGAACGAGTTAAATAACTCAATAAGTAAGAAATTTAATTTATCTTTCATCATATCTTACGTCATATTTGCTAGACAAAATATTTGTCTCTACACTTTATAATCATAAATACAAAGAATATCAAATAATAATTTATTATTATATGAATTAATTATATAGCCACTAGCACAAAATACAACTTATATATTTTGTTTATCCCTAAATAACAATATCTCATATATAAATCTTTTTACGCCAAATTTTAATTAAAACTCCTGGACGTATGTTAATTTCAGATATACATATATTTAAAGTGTGTTTGACGATAAGTATAAACTATTAAGTTAAAACTTTTCACTTGTCATAATTATTATATTTTTTAATCATTTTTCACATTTTCTTATAAAACTACCTTACTTTTCAATCGTTTTCACACAACTATTCATAAAACTAACCTATCTATTATAATTTTATCTTCTTTACTCATCATCATTACTCATATTATATCACATCACTTACAACTTCTACTCTTCAAAGCTTTTCATCAAAAATTTTATCTATTTTCAAACACACCCTTAATTAACTAATTAAATACAATGGACAGTCCATGGACTCTTGAACGTCTATTATTTATTTAAATAATTATAATGGACAATATCCAAACTTTTTACGTTAATAATTATATTGATAAATTTTATAACATAAAATTTCATCTCACAACAAAAAAAAATATGTAAGTATATGTGAAATTTTTAAAAATTCATAAGTAAATTTAGAAGTAACATCCGTAGCGCACGTAGAATCTGCCAAAATTCCAAGGAATCTACTGCAAATTTGAAATTTAAGGATTAAAAAGTCAAAATTTCATGACCTCATTCATGTGCTAGGGACTTAGGGTTAACCCTTCATATACCCGTTCGATTCAGCCCTAATTGGCTACCGAAGAAGGCGCCGGAAAAAATATATCTAGATACACATGCACGAGACGTTTGAGATTCGCCAACAAAACCCTAGCGGTGAATTAGAAAATGTCATATCCCTTATTGCCTTTTCTGTGGTTGTCAGAAAGCGGGGCGACTAATCCTTACGAAGAAAAAGACAAGGAAATTGGAGAAAAAGCAAAACTAAGGGTGTGTTTGGTTGGAGGTAAAACTTTTGATGAAAAATTTTTAGAGTAAAAGTTGTCAAATCAATAGAAAATGATGTAATATGATAGGAGTAATGATGAGGAGTAAAGATAATAAAGTTAAAATAGATAGGTTAGTTGTATGGGTAGTTGTGTAAAAATGATTGAAAAGTAGGGTAGTTTGTGTAGAAAAATGTGAAAAAATAATTAAAAAATAGAATAATTATGGAGAGTGAAAAGTTTTAGATTGAAAAGTTTTAGTTGACATTTTTTGATGCTAAACAAACGCACCCTAAATAAGTTGAACGACTAGGTTGAACACTGCCATTAACTCCGTTAGCTAGGGCCCACTCAAAGGTTAGTGGCTACTTGTTGGACTTGGACCATAAATTGGGCCACATGAGCAGAAAGCCTGAACTTGGGCTTTATATGGTCCTGAAGACTATGTTGGGTTCATCGCCTTCGGATATAGACGAGATGGAGAGATTGCGAGCGCGCACGGCGCACCTACTCTTCCTCATGAACTTCCAGTTCCATGGCTCACGCGATTCTCTGTATCGCAAATCTACTTCTCCTTCTCTTCTTCTCAATTTCGACGGTGATTTTCCTAAAACCGGTTCCTTATTTGCTTTTTGCATCTGGATTTCCATCATTTTCTGAGCTCCGGTTGATCTCTTCCCGTCTTTGGTTTGGTCGCCAGGTCTTAGCCCATCGTAGCGAATATCCTTTGGTTGTGAGCACCTGGCCTTTCGTAGATGCTGTTAGAGCGGCGTGGCGGGCTGTTGATGGTGGTCTATCCGCCGTCGACGCTGTCGTGGAGGGCTGCTCTGCCTGCGAGGAGCTGAGGTGTGATGGCACTGGTATGCTTCTGTGATTGCCATCCACTACGCCGTATGCGTGCTTTGCACTTCTATCAATGGTTGGTTTTTTTTTTTTTTTTTCCTGAAAAAGAAATCTATCTGTTTTGATAATGCAAAGTTCAGCTGCATTTAAGTAGATTCTGGCCACGTGGAATTCTACTTCATTGCCTCATCGGAAAATCTCCTCTCGAGACGTCAATCATGGGGAGTCAAGATGTTATCAAGTTGGTCATTCATTCATTCTATAGTTGAAATCTGTTTACCAACTGTTGGCAAGATAAATGAGAATTGGAGTGATTGGCTTGAATTTTTGGTATAAATCATGAATTTCTGCTGCATGGTAGCAAACGGTTTCAAGTTGTGAGGTCTTTTTCTGTTTGCGTTTATTTGCAATATATGTTTTTCCCCCCCAACTATTATGCACTACTAAGCTAGATAATGTGCTGTGTAAACATTATGTGAATTGTAAAGTGAGGAGGAAATTCTATGCAAGTAGTTGCGATCTGCGACAAGTGTGGACTGAGTAGGGGTTTTAGCAGGAATCAAAGTCCATTTCGACTAATTTGTTTTACATTGAGATAATATTGATTGAATCTGAGGTTTTTTACTGTCTAAGTTGCAGGTTGTTGATTGAGTCATGATTTGTTACTTTTATGGAATATGATAAAAGTTGTGACCACTGAGATCATCTTTTGTTATTCAAAAATCTCAATTATGAGTGCCCACTGAAACTGTCAGTGATGGTGGTTTTTTTTCTTCTTCTTAAAATCAGTGCTTCTTAAAATAAGCATGGGCTTAATTAAAGTTTTTAAAATTACTATAGCACAATTCTTTTGCATTAAGTGATGGCATACAGACTCGAAGTTAGGAGAGAGTAGTGCGGTGCTGGTCATGCATTGAAAGAACACACCCCACAAACACCCCCCCAACAAAATTTTTCCAATTCCTTAATATACTGCATTCAATTAATTTTGTGTGTGAACAGTTGGACCAGGAGGGAGTCCAGATGAGAACGGGGAGACTACCATTGATGCTTTGGTTATGAATGGGGTAAATATTCTATTCATTTAATGGAATTTCTGATGCACCACTGAATTGTGGTATGTAGTTTAACAAAGCGGAGCTTAAGTCAGTAATCCAGATTTCTGTGTACTATATATTGATATGCTTCACTTGGATTCATGTTTTTGCCCCCTTTCAGATTAGCCTCTCAAGGAATGCAGTTTCAATTATAAGTTGCTTGTTTTAAATCCAGGGGATGTTGCATAGTTTGGCTATTTGCTTGGTCATAAATAAATGTTTGCAATTCAAGTCAATTCGCTTAGATACAACTTTGCATCCGCATCTTTGCTTGGATTTTATTTATTATTTTTGCACCTTGCATTCGTTACCAAATGTATGAGCATGATCGTTCCATGGGTTTCTGCTGATGAATATCAGTAGAAAACAATGGAGGTTGGGGCCGTTGCTGCAATGAGATTTGTGAAAGATGGCATCCAAGCAGCAAAGTTGGTTATGGAACATACAAAGCACACATTGCTAGTTGGGGAGCAAGCCTCTGTTTTTGCAATTTCCATGGGTTTGCCAGGGCCAACTAACCTTAGTTCAGCAGAATCCATAGAGAAGTGGGCTAAATGGAAACAAAATTTCTGTCAACCAAATTTTAGGAAGAATGTCATCCCTCAGAATGGCTGCGGACCTTATCATCCAACCAAGGTTGCATCAGCTGTTAGTGAGGATTCTTGGGGAAGAACCACTCAAAGAACATATTGTGGTGGCAGTTCTTCCGGAGATATTGCATTGAGCTCTAATGGTGTCAGTTACAACAACCATGATACAATCTCCATGGCTGTAATTGATAAAGTAAGCAATCCTTGAGCTTTGTTTGTTCTTCAAAAATAAAGTCTTCCGTCATACGTACGTTTTGAAATCCATCTCTGGATTGTGCAGGCTGGACACATTGCAGTCGGTACATCAACAAATGGTGCTACCTTTAAAATCCCTGGAAGGTGAGTAAGGAATAATTGACCAGGAATCTCTTTGATTCATGAGCTTAAAGGGCCTCCTGCAGGATAATTTCCTGGACAGGATATGTGCTTGAGATCCTGTCTTTTCATCCAAAAAATCTCAATAGACCGACCCTAGAATCATTTTTATCCTCCCATCAATGCACAGGTGATGAAAAATAAAGGCACTGTTGGAATAGACTGACAGGTGATTCGTATTTAATGTACAGAAGTTACTATCATTGTAATGAACTCACCTGGATTTGAGGTGAACCGTGCAAATGATCAGTGACAGTCATGCTTTTGTATCGGTATCCGGTGTTCTTGTAGTTTGTTGGACGGTTGGCTCACATCTTTCTTTCTAATAACATGATTGTTTTCTTTAATTAATTTTTGTTTTTTTAATTCCTGGGATGGGATGCTCAATTGCAGAGTAGGCGATGGACCAATTGCAGGATCTTCAGCATATGCTGATGATGATGTTGGTGCTTGCGGAGCAACTGGGGATGGAGATATTATGATGCGATTTCTTCCTTGGTAATACATTAGAGAGGATAATTCTCTTGCTATACATGTGAAGGAGTCAATATCACCTGTGTTCTTACCATATCATTCTTAAGCCATATGCTTATTTCCTTGAAGCCACTTTGTAGCAGCTGAAATGGGTCTTGTATCAACCACAAGCTTGTGTGACCAGAGACTTTATTATTATTATTATTATTTCTCTACATGCTAGCAGTCTGGTCAGTGAAATTCATGACTTACGTGATCAGTCAGTACAAATTGGTGCAAGCTATGCTTTGTGCATTCTTGCACCTTAAATTATCAATTGGAATTGCAAGGTTTGCACTACTTTTGGTTCCCAAGCTCTGTTTGATACATACCGTTGGGATCTTGAATTCCATTTTTGAATACCTGTTGGACTATGTTGTTTTCAGGATGGAAATAGATGTATTCCAGGATCCCACTGCACCTAGTAGACACCACGTCTGTTTGAGGCTGTTGCTTTCTAATCTTCAAATTGAAATTCACAAAACTCTTTCCTGTATTGCAGTTATCAAGTTGTGGAGAGCATGAGGTTAGGAATGGATCCCAAGCGTGCAGCTGATGATGCAATATCCCGAATTGCACGCAAGTACCCAGATTTTGTTGGGGCTGTTGTGGCTGTCAATAAAAAGGGTGCCCACGCAGGAGCCTGCTATGGGTGGACATTTAAGTACTCGGTTAGAAGCTCAGACATGGAAGATGTGCAGGTGTTCACCGTTTTTCCTTAAATGGAGTTTGAAGGCCTGTCAAAGCAAGCAGTGAATCATTCATATTTGTGGGCAATGGACAGCCAACATTATTTCGTTATCTCTGCTTTTGGAGAGCATTCAATTGCTTTAGCTTGGCTGTACCTCCAGCGTAGTCATGTATACTGTTATCGATGGATATTTTTGCGTTTTGTTGCTGTAATTTGCTAGCATGACAGCATGGCAGTAGCTTATTCAAGCATTTTGAGTTTTGACTAGAAAATGAAATCTCTCAAGATATTTATGTGACAGACCTCTCTCGAGATGAACAAAATAGAATGATCAGAAAGCTGCGTGAAAGAGATTACGGAAAGAATTCTGGTTTGGTTTGTCTGGAGTTCAATAGATGATGATTAATAAGCTGCTGAAGCCAAACAAGCAGAACTTAGGGGATATTAATATAGTTGAAGTAAATGTATTAAAGTTGTCTGTTGTTTGGTATCATTGAAATTGGAATATGGAAATAATGGATGAAAGTCTGAATTTCCTTAACGCGAGAAAGTTAAAATATTTACAGGAATTGAAGTAAATATTGTTAGCAAATGTTAGTTTAATATATAAATACAATTTCATATAACCCATTTCCTTTTAGATTTAATATCTTGATGCTTGATCCCCCATTCTTTCAATTTAACATCATTTATTTAATTAAGAAAACAAGTTTTATCCAAATCGAATAGAGTGGATTTTTCATCAAATATAAGGATATTAAAAATAAAAAAGGTTATATAAAAAAGGATTTTATTGAAGCAAAGATCGTTTTATATGTAGTGTAGTGAAACTAATTTGTTTGTAACTTTATTTAACCTTTTCATTTAAATTTTGTTTTATTTTCATTTATCTAGTTTTCTACCATTAAATTAAAAGGAAGGTTGGAATTCCACAGGCTGTGACCTCAGGCATTCTGTTATGAGCTTGTTACGTATGATCAGGTGTCACGAACCCAATTTCAGATTTCGGTCGTGAACATTTCTGAATTATCATTTCCAGCCCATATCCACAAGCGCATTCACATGATCACTCGTCATCAAATAACAATGAAGATTTCCATTGAAAAAAAAAAAAAGAAAACCTACGATCACATGCAGCTCCGCCAAATATAATTGGGTAAGCTATCTATTCATGCTTCCTTTAATGATTCCCTGTGAAATGATGGATGAAGTGGGTAAGCTGTAATTCTCTCTCTATGCAACTATCCGGAACATGCCTCTCCGTGTTCTCTCTCCATTTCTAGCAGCAAATGCATTCAAGATACAACCCTCTTCCTGATTTTCCCTCCCAACATCTATTCAGAATCCTCCTTTGTAGTTTGTATGTCACTTACTCTCTCTAGCGTCAACGGCCTATGGGATCCCGTCTCTTTGTTTGCACAACTTGGTGTACTCCACTTACAAACTCAAAATAATAAAAGGGTTATTGGCATTCATGTCAACCTAAAACTAAATTATTTGCAACCTTGTCATGGATGCAAACTTTCTAAAAAAATGGTTTAGAATAAATATAAAAAAATAACATACATGCAAATAATTTAGTTTTGAGTTAGTATGAATGCAAATGACCCATAATAAAATGCTACTGATCTTCTACGCAATAAAATCTTATTCTCAATTTTCAACTTGAGAAATATTCTTCAAATGAGTCAATTTTTCCATATCTTTGTGGGGCCTATTCTCATTATTTTTCACTTGCTTCTTAAATTGGAGTGGCAACTGTTATTGGCGGGCAAAACATAGTCATATCACTACCAGCAAATCATCATCATCATCTTTACCAGACTTGAATTGCACATATGCTGGTTGGCCAGCCCGAATGCAATTGTCTCACGCGATATGATATCTTATTAGTTATTACAACGTGCCAAAATTTTATTCACTGTCATCTAAAAGCCAGGTACTCTGAGCATTGGATTCCCAATATTGCTAATATCTTATTATGTTTTTTTTTGAAAAAAAAAAAAGATCCTGTAACCGTACTTAATTCCATTTTTGCAAGTGTGATTTGGCATGTAGCAAAACAAAAAGTATGTTATTGTAATTTTCGACTAAGGAGCCATTTGGTAAATTGAGAGTAGAGTGAAATACAGTGTAATGAAAAATTAATGTTATTAACAATCCAACTACCTGACTTTTTTTAATTTTTACCTATGTATTTTAATTATTTTTTAAACATCTCTTCATATAAGTGTCCTATCTATTACAACTTTATTATCGCTTTATCCTTATTATATTCGACGGCTGATCTTTTCCGGTCCAAAAATGTATTTTTTGTTTTTTTTGAAATTTTTTATAAACATGTTAATCTAGTTATATTTCATTTATAAATCAGACTTTACTATTTTTAGATATGTGTGTATATTTATTTTGAATTTTTAAATATAGGATATTTAATTTCTTTTAAATAATTTAAAATAAAAAATTTTGAAAATATAAAAATATATATTTTTGATCCGGTCGGGTCCAAGAATATCGGAACTCATCATATTCCATTTCGTTCCCCATCTACATCTTACCAAGGACTCCCTGCACAAGGAAGAACCATTACAAGCTGTTTTGGGATCACAATAACATTTCATCAAATTGTATGCTACTTTATGCGGATAATGATCCAATGCACCATCTGCACCACCCATTTTTATTTATTTTTTTGAATTTTTTTAACGTCGAATGTGGACCAAAGCACTCCATCAAAAAAAATAATAATAATTGTGTCTCAAACCATGATGTTTTCATATATGTAATTTTTATAATTGTTGATTTTTTAAGTATTTTATATGGAATTTTAAAAATAAAAAATTAGGCATTTCTCATTTGCGCTAAAATGCAATTACACATACTTACAGGTTCTATTTTTCAAAAATCCCGTCTTATTAAAAAATATATATTTCTGAGAAGTGCTGGTGTTTGTTCCTTCCCTTGATCATGCCATGCACAACCCAATCATCCAAGCCATGTGCGATGTAGCTCGAACATCATTCTATCTTTGACATGGATAACATACTTAAATGGAAACAGAACATACGAGCAGAGATTATCATGTGGGGCTGGTGGGATTCATTTTTCAAAGCAGACAACGGAAATCTACTTTTTTTTAATTTGGCAGCCAAGCACTTGAAGCTTTAATAATCAGCGGTCCAATTCTAACCAGAAAAATCGGATGAATAAGTCCCCCACCATAATTCCTGGCGTGGTGAGCATCTACTTTAGGTGAAGGCGACAGGTTCATTTTCATTCGTCCAGGACTTTTTGGGGTCATCCAAGATGGGATGAAAATGGAATAGTATTTTTAATTTTCAATTTTTTCAACTTTCAATTCAATCTTCTCTCTCTCTTTTTTTTTTCTGGTTTGACTATCTTCTATTTTTCAAATATATAACAATAACCTTCTATTTTTCAAATATATTACAATCTTACTTTTGTTCATTTTTAGTATTACTTTTTCATTCTACGTATAATTTCTTCTTTTTTCCGATACATAAAAAACCTCCCATTTAATTTCTTCATCCGGATCTCACTATCTCTCTATTCCATCAGACTAGATGATTCATGCACTTGAATTACTAGCAACTCTACGGACATGCTACAACAGCAGCAACGGAAGGATAGAACTTGTTAGGTCAGGTCGGGTCCCACCTCTGACTCAACTCTTATTTCTAAAACTTCAATCTTCCCCACAACACTACAGGTTAACTTAGATTAAGGTATTAATTTCACCAGATTTATAACTTTGAATGCTTATAATTTTTATAATAACTCATAACTGAAGCCACATCCAAAAAGAAGAAAGTGTTCTAAGAGATTTAAACATAGGTCTCAAGTTAAATATAATGTGACGTATTTTAAAACAGTACTATTAAATTACTAAATTAGAGTGGATGATATTACACAGTGATAAGCATAGCCCATAAGCTCAAAATAATTTTTATTAGCCAAGAGAAAAGAGCTTTTTTAAGAAGCAGCTTCAATTTGCTTTTTTGTAATAAAATTTTTTAAGGCCATTTAGAATAAGCAAGATTTATCCATTCAAACAGTAATTTTTTAAAAACAGTGCTTAGAGGCCGTCAACCACATATGCCTTTTGTGGTCTACATGTGGAAACGGCCTCGAATTGTCTTGAGTGATCAGCAACCTTGGTACAATGATTGATTGGATTAGTGATATTATCATTACAAAATCTACATATACACATATGCTGTCGTTAAGAAGTTAAAAGAAGGATTACTGTACTAAAAAAAATAAAAAAGGAACGAAGGATTACATTGTACCGATTAGAGATTTGTTCAGCTAGTTAGACTGGGGCTATAACATCTCCAACAAAGCCCGTGGAGATGAGAAACACCAGTTGGACGGCAAACGTCGTAATGCCTGAGAGATCTGAGACATCCCTTTTGATCCTCAACAAGTCGAAGATGAGTCCTTCAACTTCCACGGGCTTGTTTGGCCATGAGTTCTAAGAGGCAGATAGACTTCTAAGCACGTATTAGGTTGTTTAACTTAAACACAGAAATCCTTACTCTCGGTGGATTCGGAACCTCTTGATTGGATCCAACTTCTTTGTATTGTTAAAAAACGCGTAGATTGGGCCATTTTGTTGATATTGTTAATATAATAATTATTATTATTATTTTGCCATGGTACCAAAAATCATCCCAATGGGAGTTTTAAGTGGCCTACATTTACTTCTATATATTCACTTGTGAATCATAAAAGAATACTTCAAATTCATTTTAGATCTATTAGAATATAATAATAAATTATAAGATTATTTATTTGTATAAGAACGATATTTTAAATGGTTTAGATGCCAAAAAGTACATCTCTAAAATTAACAAATAAATCAAATAATTTTGTTATATATTTCACAAATTTTTTAAGTGGGGTTCAACCCATATTGATTTTACACATTTTGATAATTACTTTGGATGAAATTCAGTTTCCTAATTAAAGAAATTATTTTAGATATACTGAATGAATTGTATTTGGATTTATCATCAAAGGAGTAAATAAATATTAACAGATATGATAAGCGGCTTGGATCTACACAAAATAATATGGTGCGTGAAAATCAAGAAGGTTAAACAAGTTGCAAAATGTTGATTTCTTTTCTTTGCATGAAGCGGTCCATACTTTTTTTTTTCGTTACCAACGATCTATGAGGCCTGATTATTTCGGACTGTTCTGAAATAAAGTCATTTCATACTAATCTAAAACAAATATTTTTTCTATTTTTTTACAAAATTATTATTCTAGTTATATTTAATCTATAAACCAAAATTTACCAATTTTAAAGATATATATTTATTTTAAATTTCAAAACACAGGAATGTTTTAGTCGTTTTAAATTGTTGAAACATGAATAAGATACTTTTATGTTTAAAAATCCAAAATATCCAAAATAAATATATATGCATCTTAGTTTATAAATTAAACATACCTAGATTAACCGTTTCGCAACAAAAAATAAAAAACAAAAAGCAAAAAAGATATGTTTTTGGAAGTGATCATTTTGCGCGAGGTATATGCTGTTGTACAAAATCTATTCTCGTGTTGCTAAATCTTTACACCGAGGGCATATCGTAGCTCATGACTTGAAAGGCACGGCCTGGGATTACTCAGCCACGTGCTCTGCAGCTGAAAACCTGATCTAATCCCGGTGTGGAGAATCATGCCATCCCAATTTCCACATCAGCTTGGTTAAAAGCGTTACCACAAAGATTTCTTGCTCTCTCTGCGTTTACCTTTGCATCAGCAACACTGCCGAGAGAAGCTTTCATCACACCCCAAAAATAAAATAAGTGAAACATGGGACCCTTAAATATTCCTTTCCAATGAAATGACGAAAGGCCCAGTGCCAATAATACTCTTAGGTATTGGCAGTGGGGGAGAGTAACAACACGAGCTGTACAGAAAACGTCCACGGCCGATGGTACTCTATTCATTGGCAATGGGGGGAGAATAGAGACATGAGCTACATAGAAATTCTCTATTGTATTGCCCATAATTTGGGAAGACTTCCTCCGAGTACATTGAATACATGGCCTACTGCTGTCACTATCAATTCAGTTGGCTGGTGACTGGGACGTCCAACAAGATCCAAATCATTCATCAACTGCTTCCAAGTCCCGTACTGACATACTTCAACGAAATTAAGGGTTGACAAATCAACCGTGTGAAGAAAGCAATAGCATCATGAAATCATTATTCATCGGGAAGCTTGAGCTTGGCCGATGAAAGAGGTCATCAATGATCTGTGAAAAAATTAAAAATTGGGTGGCTTGTTGCGTTAGATGGTGGAAAATCAAAACCTGCCAGGTGAACGGTCCAGATCTAATAGACACGCATTAAGCATTAATTGTGACCTTCAAGCTTTCCGTTGTTTTCCAAAACGGCTAAGGGCTGGCAATGATAGCACCATCTCTCTTCTAAAATTATGTTAGAAACTCTAATCGCAGAAGCTTGACCCTTGAGAAGTCTCTGACTCACCAAAGCCAACAATAGTTGTAACCGCAAGGCTCATCTCCAGGGCACATAAGACATTAAAGAGTCATGCTGTCAAATGTCAACAAGATGGCATCACTGGCTAGCGAAACTCCTAAACAATTAAGTACAAAACCCATGTGGAGAAATTAGCAGCTAGTAGTCCTCCAACAATCATTTTGTAGAATACACCAGGTAAACTTCTGTTCATCATTCAGCGTGGGGTGGTCAGATCAGAGCTTAAGTGCATTCCTATTCGATAAGTTTATCACCGTCATCATCACTATTATTATTATTTATCATCATTGTTTTCTATGATTCACAATCCTTTTCTGTTTGCACTGTAGATGATGAAAAGAAGTTCAAACAAGACGTGTGGGCAACTATACCTACCTACCCTATTCGACAAGAATAATCCTTAGATGAGAAGAAAACAAAAAGAGATTCCATTATCACCACGAGAGAGAGAAAGACAGGACCGATGACCTGCGCACACAAGTGTACATCAATTCCCTGCTAGCTATGCCATATGCTATATATCCGAATCAAGCAGCTGAAGGAAATACCAAGCACCAACTACATATCAATGCAATGTGGGCATTCGCATTGGGTCTTGTACCTTTAACTCTCTTCATTCCCCCTCCCAAGCGATTCACACATCTGGTTGACAAACTTCAGAGGCTTTACATTGTGGTGACTGGTTTCAGATCTGCATTTCCACGAGCCTGGTCATATGTTGAAAGAATTACATCCATGATGGTCAGAGTGCGAAGTGTTGATGTCTTGGGAAATCTCCATCAAACTGCATATATGTGAGTGCATGCCTTTGCCTATGAGTTCAGTGCAAGCAAATAAATGGTTCTCAAAATTTGCATCTCTTCTCTGACACGTATTTTTCTTTTCCTTGATCAGTCCATAGTTTGGGCAAACATCAGATATGACGACAATCGCCCTCTGTTCTCTGAATGAAACTTTTCATTAAACTTCAGCAGCCAGTATACATCATTTCCCTATCCATTACACTGTATTGGAGTTCATGGAGTGAAGTGGTCAACTTCCATCGAAGGAAATCCAGATTGTGCATTTCTAATTCCTCTTAGGAGATTCTTTGCTGTTTCTCTCTCCTGCAGCCATAGAAATGACAAATGGTTGGTGAAGGAAGACACAAAATCATGGCAATTTTTTTCCATGGAAATGATGAATGGCTGTTAAGGAAGGCACACAAATCATGCCATTTTTCTTTTATGATATGAAAAAGTCATTTTACTTTCCATAGATAATTTCTGCGTAAAAATGCAAAATAGGATTGCTTCAGCTCTAGCATACATTACAATATGACATAGATTGTATCAACCCAAACAATCCAAATATTGACCCATTATGGATTGAATGTTGGTCAAACAGGAAGGCACAGCTGTTCAAGTCCCAGCAGCTAAATCAGACCGAAATTAACATGATTCCCAAGATTTGAACAGTCAAAGTGGGCCCATACTTCTAACAAGAGGGATCTTAAGGCATGCATGCAACCAAAAAAAAAAAAAAAAAGAATCTCATGGTAGAGTCATCAGCTGATTGTAATATGCTACGGTTGAGTCATCAGCTAACTGTGATCCATGGATGGGCAGTTGAGTCACACCTGTATCTAGCCCTTGTATTCCTAAGGTTGCTTGTAAATGAAGATATAAATTCAGTAAGAACACAGGTGCATGTAAATGAGAAATGTTTCAATGCAATGCCTTGCCTTTAATTTAAAATACTTTTTTCAAATCTAAACCATTTATTACTTTTATTCATGTCTCATCCATATATATTAACGTAAAGAAAGAAAAGGTTTGAACTAACTGGGCCTGTATAATCCAAAAGCCTAGTGCAATACATCTCTGCTTCCTCATATCTTTTCTCTGATTTGTAGTAATCTGCAAGAAAAAGGAGTGCTTCAATTCTATTAGGTCCATCTCTCTCTTCTGCTTGCATCCCTTCCAGATCCTTCTTGTAATAAAATGCAGCTTGTTCTGGACGTCCTAGTTCACTGTGAAGCTTTGCCAGTTGATGCAATGCTATCCCTTCTCTGTCATCACATGTCACAGATCTCTTGTAGCACTTTATTGCCTCTTCTAGCATGTGGAGCTGCTCAGATCGATAGCATTGAGCCATGGCATTCCATATGCGGGAATCTGTCGGCTGTAAATATGCAGCTCTACGGAAGTAATACAATGCATAAAAGGGCATAACCATCATTTCGTATGTCTGTCCAAGTCCATACCAAGCACGATAGTCCCTTGGATTTATATCAACAGCCCGCCGATATGCATCAACTGCAGCAGGGCTGTTCTTCATCTCAACATACTCATGACCCATCAATGTCCAAGCTGATAGATATTTTCTGTTCAGTTTCAACGCCCTCCTAAAATACATAACAGATTTCTCATGATGACCCTTCAAACTGTAATAGTTCCCAATGATGCAACAAGACTCTGGCCGATATTTATCAGTCAGAAATACCCTGTGGGCAAGGTAACTCAGAGCAGAGGAACACTCCTTTGCATATAGCACATTTGAGTATACATCCATCGAATCAACTCTGTAAGGATCATTTCTAAGGAGTTCTTCAAAGAGAACTTCTGCTTCATCAAGTTCCCGTAAGCTGTACAGAGCTGTTGCAATCTGAGCCTGAATGTAGTCACTGAAACGGAAAATGCCTTGCAGGTGTTCATATCTTGATAAAGCTTCATTGTACATTTTGAGTTCTTGATATGTACTAGCAAGGAAGAAGTCTTTCATCCAGTGGTTCTTGAGATTAAGGTTCTTTAATATGTCAAAGGTGGTGCATAAAGACTGAAGCTCTGACCATGCACTCCAATTCCAAGGATAGCTATTCACAGATTCCGCAAGAATAGTTCGTGCAAGATCTTCATTACCTTTCTCTCGCAATACAACACCATATAAATACAAGCCAAAGGAATCAATGGCACCAGTTTTGCGTAGTGCTAATAACTCCCTCTCAAGAGAAACCAGTTCATTGTTCACAGCATCACTCTTGGCCAGGGATCCATCAATTTCTATCATCTCCTCCTCTTTCCGCTTTTCTCCCGCCTTCAATGAGATAAGAGTAAATATCAATAACTCAAACTGAGGAAACTGCAAAGAGGGACTTTCAGGTCTAAGACTAGTAAAATGTTGATTTAACTATCTTTAACATAACATATTGGACAAGAAACTAGACCTCCAACAGTTAGAAGGATAGAAAATGCATATTAGTTATTTGTAAAGAGGAAAGACACAATTTTTAGTAACCAAATGAGGAAACTCATCAAGGTAGAGGATGGAATGACCGGTGAAGGCCAACCTCAAATTCCCGAGTTGCAAAGTGATAGAAGTGGAAGAAACCACTGATAGGAAGCATTATGTTGTGTTTTCATGCTGATAGGCAAAGGTTCTTCCAGTCAACCAATCACAAGGAGCCAAGGTAGGAACATATTGTAATTTCATCAAGGAATCAGGGATAGATGAATTCTCGCAGGCTGTCGTGGGATCATCTTTTCTACAGAGGATAACAGGATACTGTGCCAATGTTAGTGGAAGGTTCCAAGGAATTGTTTTTCAAAAAGTAAGCTAAAGACTTGGGGAATACAAAAAACACCGTTTGTAGTTGTTTCCTGCATATTAAAAGGAGCTTTATTTGAATTAGGCATTGGCATGTTACAAAGCCGTGGCTGTGACACATACTCCAATCTGCAGACTACAACCTGTCCAGGACCTGGAGATAGTCAACATTACAAGTTCAAATTTCAGCATAATATAACATCTGAATTATACCACACTTGGTAGACATTTAACTACTAATCAATCTAAATCATGCAATCATTCAACTTGCAGAATTTGAAACAGCATGCAATTCCATGTGTTGAAGCAATGGAAATTAATCATACATAATTAACAATCTGGTAGAATAGGAAGAACACTTGATGATGCTGGAAACCAAACCATCATTTTGAGGCTCACTTCATTTCAGTGATATACACGAATGTTTTGGTGTCTCACAATGAATGGACCTCCCCAGACTTATCATGGGTCAAATAATCTCATCCATCACTTCTTCAGAGACGAATGGAGATAATTAATCCCTACTATACTCTTCTCAACCATCCATTCGTCGGAGGTACTCTGGGCATAGTCCATGACTAACAGTATTGGATATCTGAATCCAACTACCCAGTAAATAAAGCTTTTAGCTTTAACATGAAATGATTCCCAACCAAACAGCGAGAGGGAAGATAAAAGATCAAACCAGATAAAGCGCATATTGGCGTAGGAAAACAGCTTTTCTTCCCGTCTGATCACGAAGAGCGTGAGCAGCCCGCCGGTACTCCCGGCAATCAAAGTACGACTTTGCGAGCAGAAAGTAATCGTTGTCGACGTCGTCCAGCTCTTCGTCGATGACAGGGGTGCTGACATACGAGACGCCGGCGAGCGGGGTGGAAACCGCGTCAGTAGGACGCAACCTGCGCTGGCGGGAGCTGGAGGCGCTTCTGCCGCTGCTGCGATGGATTCGGGCCTGATGGCGGAGGTGGTGATGGTGGGATGGGGTGACCTTCGCCGGATCTTGCTCGATTCCGACAAGCTGTTCGGATGCCCTGCATTAAAATCAAACCGCAGGTGATCAGAAAAAGAAATCGAAGGAAATAAAAAAAAATTGGGAAATGGGAGAAGAAGGCGGCTGGAAAACCATTTGGCAGCGGAGTGGAGGCAGCGATCGGAGAGCAGGCGGATGGCTGTGCGCAGCTCGCTTCTGTAGGTTTCTCTTGTATAGCTGGAAGAAGAGGAAGAAGCAGCCATTTCCTACAGCTGCTGCTCCACGACTCTCTCGCTCCAGAGAAAAGGAGAGGAGAACCGAAGCGGCAAAGCAGAAATTGAAACCGAGGGTTTGGCTAACGTGCGCCGTTGTCTTCGCCATCCGGCAAGTTTTGGATGGGTTCGGGTCGGGTTGCGTCGGGTTTCAAGCAACCTCAGGGCCCTTCCCAGCTATATTTGCATGACTCCGCCGAGCCACGTAAAGCTAGTAGAGTGTGTTTAATAATAAATAAAATTTTTAATAAAAATTTTTGAAGAATAAAAGTTATCAAATAATATAATATTGTAGAAGTAATGATGAAGAGTAAATATAATAAATTTAAAATAAATAAGTTAGTTGTATTTGTAGTTGTTTAGAAATGATTGAAAAGTAGGGTTGTTGTATGGAAAGATGTATAAAAAAATAATTAAAAAAAGAGTAGTTATGAAGAGAAAAAAGTTTTAGATTGAAAAGTTTTAACTTGACAACTTTTGAAAATTGCCAAATGCACCCTTTAACATCTTAAACGAAGATGAAAAATCTAATTTCCTCATTATATTTAATATTATTTATTTATTTGAGAGACTAAGTTTTATCACTTTTAAGTATGTTTATGGGATTTATTAAAAAATATATTTATGTGTGAATTATGAAAAACAATTAGATCTATTTATACATGTATTAAAATGTAATAATAATTTATAAAATTATTTATCACGTAAAAATAAAGTGATATTAGACAAATAAAATATTTTCAATATACCATAAATGATGATGAATAGAATAGAATGAGTGAATTTTCTAGCAATCATTGAGATTTTAAATATTGAGAGAGTTACAGAGAAAAATATTTCACCACCAAGATTTTAAATATTAAGGGAGTTATATAGAAAAATATTTTATAAAAGCGATTCTAATATTTATAGGGGGTGTTTGGTTACAACTAAAACTTTTTACTTTACACAATCATTCTATCTTTTAAGAATTTCTTTACATCTTTTTATATAACAATCTTGCTTTTTAATCACTTCTACACAAATATTCATGTAACTAATTTATTTATTTTAATTTTATTCTCTTTACTTCTCATCATATTACATCATTTCTTTCATTGAAAAAAAAATTACACTAAAAAAATTTCATTTAAAAATTGTATCACCTCTCAAAACACCCATAAAAGCTCAATTATTATCTTTTAAACAAATTTAATGGGAAAGTGAGAATAGAAAATTTTCTAAGAAAAATACTAGTCATGTTATATAATAGTGTGATGATTGTGGGTAAGGTAAATAAAGTAAAAATATATAGAATACTTGTGTAAAAATATATAGAATAGTTGTATAACAAGATGAAATAAAAATTTACAAGTAAAGATAATAATGGAAAAAATAAAATAATTGAGTGGTTAAGATGTGAAAATATATCAAATGGTTGTGACAATTGGCGGGAATTTTTTCTATTATATGTTCCCATGTGAACCCTAATTTTAATCATAATCATTAGTTTTTACCTAGTTATATTTTTGAATTTCAATTCCATTGTTTTGCCAAAATTGTAATTTATATGTTATAATTGTTAACAAGATGGGCTAATCCATTTCGTCAACCTATTTTGAAGTCCATCAACCACAGCGTGGTGCATTTTCTTACTCTAAATTAGGACTTGTTTGGCCAAACATCCATTTGAAGCAAAACTTTATGGTTAGCACTTTTGATGGTAGGGTCAATTACCAACTTTCTCCCTTGTATCAACTTTTACTAAAATTAGACTGTTTTCTAGGAGTTGCTGGCACTTTTAGATAAGGCTAAATAATTTTAAAATTTTGTGAAAGTGCTAGCAACATACAAAAATGTATGACTAAATAGGCTCTTAAACTTTAAACTTTCAAGTTGATTTTTTTAGATTTAATTAATTTATGATTGTGTTAATTAAATCATAAGAAGTTCTTGGTCTAAGATATTTATGGAGATGACAATTTAAGAGCTTATTGATCATCCAATTTGATAAGATGGGATCAAATTTTGACAAGGAATGATAGTTGTGCACAAAGAAATATAAATTCATATTGAGAATAAAAACAATAGTATCAACAATACAAAAAATATGAAATTTTGTCTCATTCCTATTACTATTATAATCAATTGGATGATTCATGTAAATTTTCAGGAATGTGAGATTATTATGTGAGGGGGTCATTGTCATTTTAAAAAGGTATTTTCACAAGCGACATACCTAAGTTTTTTGAGTCTTACAAATTATTCTCCCTAATTAATGATTTTGCAAATAAATGTGCTTATGATGTTTTTTCTAGATAACCCTCACAATAGTTTACACATGCAGCTTTGGTCAGGTTTAGACTCGGGCTGTTGAACTCAAATTCCAACCACGCTGGAACTTACTTTTTTATAACTAGAATTGAACTAGAATTGAAGACACCCGGATTATAAATATGATAAAATTAGACTTCAAGTGAACCCCACAAAACCAAGCCCCCATTTTATATTTACTAAAAACTATATTTATAAACATAATATCTAAATAATGTTTCTTTGTATTTGTATATTTTATATTATTAATATTTACATTTGAATACATGTTTGTTATATTGTTATTATATTATAAAAAATTATATTATTTATATTTATATTTATTTTTTCGGCTTATTTATTTGCAACAAAAACTTTTCAAATTAAAATTTTTTAATATAAAATTTTCACTTTTTATAATTATTTTTCATATCTTCCTATATAATTATTCTATTTTTCAATCATTTTTATGCAACTACCCATATAATTAACTTATCTATTTTAACTTTTATCAAAAAATTTATCTATTTTGATTTCATTACTTTTACTCCTCATCATTACCCTTGTTATATCAAATCATTTTTTATCAATTTAAAATTTTTTATATTAAAAACTTTTCATCCAAACATTTTATTACTTTTTAAACACACTTTTTATATTTCTATCATTTACTTTTATGTTCATTGATTGTCTTTTTTATCTTGTTTTCAATATCAAATTCTCTTCTATAAATATTATTTATATTACTATATTTTTTTAAAAATCTTTAGTTTAAATGTATATTATTATGTTTGCTTATATGATTTCTTATTATATATTCATATGTAATTCTAAACTTATCATTTTTAAATAAAATATAAATTGATTAATGTAAATTCCAATATTAAATTTAACTTAAACTTAATTTTCACAAATAAAATTAGAGTTTAGATTTTACAAATAAGATTAGAATTAATATTTTATAAATAAGATTATTGAGCAAGTTGAGGTGAAATCGAATTTAATGAGTCCAAATTACACCGTTACACAACATATGCTTATTTACAATGACTGTAACTTTGCTTCTTCACGATCATTGTTTATGATTGACAATAAAGCCAAATTTATTTTTTAAATGATCATCGGTACTAAGTGGGTCAAGTTTAGTCATAACCCGTCCCTAACATAATCTGAGTTTGCTGAGTTTAACTAATATTTTTATAACTTAGGATGGAGAGGTTGAAAAATCTAATCTAACTTCAAAAACAAGGTCAAGCTAGGGTCAATCATGTTGCAACCCAAAGAAACTAAACTTGCCTTATATATTTATTTACTACTCATTTCAATTTAAATAATTTGCATAGTTATTTATAATAATAATCAAAATAATTAACATGAAGTTATATAAAAGGAGACTTTAAACTAAATAAGTATTAACATACCAAAATTTTAAATTTGACCCAATTTTGAGCCTAAATTACTAACATGAGATTAACTTGAGTTTAACCCAATCTTTGAAATGGGTTTACCCTTATCCTAAGTATGGTATGTAAAGTGGGAGATAAAAAATTTTTAAACAAAATTAAGGTTGTGTTGATCTTGAATTTACATGACACAATCCGGATTCACACTTCTAGATATGGGTAATTTACAAAGAAGACACGTTGTGTTGAAAATAAAAAAAATCATTTTCATATACAATTATTATCGTAAAAGCAAAAAATATAGTTATTCTTAGGAAAATTTTCTCTTATATTTATAATATTTGACCATTATTCATTTGGTACCTATAATATTCCAAAAATTTCTTAAACACTTAAAACATTTCGACTTTAATTCCTCAAATGCCCATGTCATTACTTTCAGATAAAAAGAGAAATTAACTACATATAAAAATGTCAATCTTACCTCTACACCATTTGTAAAAAAAGATTCTTTGTTTGGAATCCCTATCATATTTTTTGTAAAACATATCTAATATATTTTTTATTTAAATTATAATAAAAACAAGGCAGGAATTTATTTCATTTTTATTTACGTAATGGTGTTGGGGCAAAATCGATATTTGTACATACAGTTAATGTCGATTTTGGTTGAAAGTAGTGGTGTAAGCGTTTGATGAACTAGGGATGAAATATTGTGAGAATTGGGAAATTTGTGAAATGTCATAAATATGAAATGAATAATGGCCAAATATTATGGGTACGAAGGGAATTTTTCCTTATTTTTAATAAATAGTAGTTATTGGGGAGAATTTGCAAATAAAAAATTTAGAGGTCAATATCAATTACAAAATTGTGTAATTGAAAGTTATGGTGTATAGATTACAAAATCGTAAAAAATCGGAAAGTCATTTGCAAAAAGCGTTAAAAATGGAGAGCGAGTTTGAAATGCTTTTTGGAGCTGTTAAAATAGGATCAAGCGCCCATGATCATAATTCACAAGACAAGAAGACATCCTTCCTTTTCTGTCGTTTCAGTGTTTTAAATCGACTTATTTGATATTTCGGATCTTTCGCTCACAGCATTATTTCCATGAGTTGAAAAAAATTAAATATTCCCAATAGAAGTTAACCCTTCCGTGGCTGATTGGCTTCTTCTTCTTTTTGGGTAAAATCCTTCGGTTGTTAGCTGTCAGCCAACTTGCATTTTTTTTTTCCTTTGGTCAGTCGCCGCGTGGAAAGGCTAATTTTCCTGATTTCCCCTCGGGTTGGATAAAATTGCTGCTCTTCCTGGTAATTTTACTTTTTCAGAAATCCTCCTTCCTGGTAATTGCACCACTGAATTTTTTTTTGTTAAAGAAATCTGAAAACCCATGACTTTAAAACCAAAATTCATTCATATTTTCACAAAAAAGATAAGATGTTTTTCTATTTATGGGCGTTGATAAAAATTTCAAGTATTGCAGGGTTAATAGTGATGAATAAATAGGATAAAGTTAAAATAAATATGTTTATCATGTAGGTAATTCGTAAAAATAATTGAAAAAGTAGGGTAATTATATAGAAAAATGAGATAAAATAATTAAAAAATAGGATAATTATAGAGAGTGAAAATTTTTAAATTGAAAAGTTTTAACTTATATATTTTACACATTGCCAGGCACACCCTTTAGTCAGCTAATTTTAATTTATATTTTATTCTTAACCTTTTATTTGAATTTATAATCTTTTAGTTTTTCAATGAAATTTAGTATTTTAAATTTATTTTGTGATTTTATTTACAGGCTTTAAGGTTATTTTCTAACGTTCTATTAGACGCCATAGTTAAAGGCAAAGTTAAGTGATGTAAACAATTTGATAGTAATTTGATCAAAGCTAAGAAAAATTGTCATTCTGTGAAGCTAGCAAAAGGTTGAAAATTGAAATGGTGAGATGATCCCAATCCTCTTCGGAGCAAGAATAATCAAATTCATGTGACTCTTTTCTTTTTTTTTATTCTTTTATTAGACCAATTTTTACTTTTACTTTATTAGATCAATGCTTTTACTTTTACTCACATTACTATGGGTTTTTGTGGGTAGTGCATTTTGGATTTAAAGGTGTCGTTGGATTGACGAGGATTGCTTGTAAAGGTCATCAGGGTAGTGCATGTCAGACTGGGTCACTAATTCTATTTTTTAAAAAAAATATCTAGACTCATCCAGATTTTAATACTGGTGGGGATAACGTCGACTTGACTCTCGTATATTTTTAATAAATTTTAGAATAAAATTTTTATTAATATCCAGGTGGCGGGTCAAGTAGAAAATGAAAGCAAATTATAATAATCTTAAGAATTTGTATGATATTGAATATAAAGTCATATCTATATTAAATTTAAAGATTAAGTGCTTAGAATAAAGCACTTTTGGCTAAAAAAGCGTTAGTAAATATAGTATAATAAAATTGTTGAAACAAGTTAACAAAATATATTTCATTGGAAATTTTTTTGCAACTTCAATCAATATTATGAGTTGACAATTCAGGTCATATTTGAAAATTTTTTAGTTTTTAAATATTTTTTCGATCTTAAGACTCATTAATATCAAATGGATATGTTAATTATTATAAGATATAATTTTTAAAATTAAATTAGAGTATAGTTAATCATAAATAATTTAAATATTTTGAAAAAATGAGAATAAGATTTAAAATATGCTTATAATTTTTAAGTATATATATAAAATCTATACACTAAGCAATGACTCTTTTTCTAAATTTAATATAATTTCTAACTCATTCATATACTAGTTCATAAAAATATTGGTTTGATTTTGCAAAAGATGAGTCGGGTCAGGAACAAGAAGTGGGTCCACTTGTCCCAATTTTCATCCATAATTTAAGGCCTTCAAAACTAAGTAATAAAACACAATTATATGAAAAAATATTTTTAATATTAGCGATAAAACTATACTTCACATTTTAAAACAAGCGGCTAAGCAAAGATTTAGATGAAAATCACAAGTACATAGGATTAAAAAATAATATAAGATAACTTTCTTGATAATTTAGTTGAAAATTGCATAAACATGGGATTTATTTTGCAAAAAATTTCAAACTCATGGAGATTTATTTTTCAAAATATCAAAGCAGGTGCTAAAACACAATTGTTCCTACTCACAGGGTCTTTAGATATATTCTCAAAAAATCGTGCATTTTTATAGCAATATAATTTTGATTTATCTGCTTTTGGTGAACAAACCCTAAGTTTACTGGAACTAAGGGTGTGTTTATTTACACCCAAAAGTTTTTAATAAAATCTTTTCACTCTTTTCTTCTATTTTTTTTTTTTACATTTTCTTGTATAACTATTCTATTTTTAATTATTTCTATGCAAACTAACATATTTATTTTAACTTTATTTTCTTTATTCCTTATCATTACTCATATCATTTTCATTATTCTCCCTTGTTTTAAAAAATTTACATAAAAAATTTTTCTTACAAAAGTTTTATAACTTTTTAAACACACTTTAAATGAAAAAATTTTTGTCAATTAAAGATGTATATGAGAAATGATAAAACTTTTAGAGAATGTTTAGGAATGAATAAAATTTTTTTATAAAAATTTTTGTTATAAAAGTCCTTTAAAGAAAAGAAAACGATGTGATATAATAGAGGTAATGACAAAGAGTAACAATAATAAAATTAAAATAGATAAGTTAGTTAAGTAGTTATGTAAAAATGATTGAAAAGTAAGATAACTATATAAGAAGATTGACAAAAAATTAAAAATAAGATAATTATTTGATAGTGAAAATTTTATATTGAAAAGTTTTAAATTGAAAACTTTTTACTATTCCTGAACACGTTTAGATAAAAAATTTGGTGTAAAAGTTTATGAATTGGAAGAAAATAATATTATCTAATAGAGATAATGATGAAGAATAAAAAAAATAAAGTTAAACTAGACAGGTTAATTAATTAGGTAATTACATAAAAATGACTGAAAAGTACAATAGTTATATAGAAATATATGAAAAAATTAAAAATAGAGTAAATATGAAAAGTGAAAAGTTTTAAATTGAAAATTCGTATTAGAATAGTTTTATGTTAAACAATCATGCTCTAAATTCCTATATTTAATTCAATCGTAAACTGAACTTCCGTATTTACATTTGTGAAGCAAATAGTGTCATGCATTATAAATACTAGTAGAGAAGTGATTCTGTTAGTTCGACTAAATAAATGTTTAATTTAGTCCACCTTAAAAAAGTCATTTACAACAATTTATTTTGCTTTTTTTTCATACACTTATTTATCTAAGTATATTTAACATATCAATTAAGTTTTACCATTTGTGGATATGTTTATCTATTTTTTTGAGATTTTTAAACATCTATGTGTATATACTATTTAAAATACCTTTATTTTAAATGCGGCTCTTCTGCCATTAGTGATGAGAATGCCGAATACTGTCTACTGTAATTTGAAGCAACTTCTAACTGTCTCCATTTTTCGATCCTTTCTTCTGTACTATCATTAGAGACTTCAGCTATGGCAAAATTATCACTATCTACTCTAACTTGCAATGGTAAAGACTTGTTTACACATCGTATAAGTATGGTATGCTTGGCTGGAATTGGAATTTTGACAAAGCTTGGAGGGATAGATTGAATTTCTATATTGATGAAGCCCTCCATGCAATATTTAATTTTATGCCAAACAGCTGCTGCTAATCTCCAAAATGATTGTTGTAACTGTAATGCCTAGTCTTCATGAATAATTATCATTTTGGCTAAGACTCCTTGTGCCCATAGCTCTTTAATACCAAACTGTACTAAACTGCCTTCTATTTGTAATGTTGTATTCCGAAATCTGGACAAATCTATTGAGCATCTGTAAATAAAGAAACCACTGCTACATTGCCAATGTGGCTCATTGGGATGAATCTCTTGCTGATAGGTCTTTAAAACCAAAGAAATTCCATTTGGAGCATGCTCTTGATTCTTGGCTAGAAATTGAAGGGCTGCTTGCATGACTACTTGTTCTTTTATTTTATTTTCCCCCTAAAGCTGTAAAATTTGTCCTTTCACTTCTGATATATGTGGTGGAAATGAACTTCTAGTATCTTGCCAATTTTTCATACTCTCATATATGTATTTTTTTCAATTATTTTCATCTGCTTATTTTTCTCTTTTTCTTCTGCCAATTCTTTTCTTAACCATTCTATTTCTGACTCTTTTTCTTTTTTCTGATGGTCTAGCTTTAAGTAGGCTTCCAAAGAAGGATTATTGCTAATTGGGGCTGAATTGGGTCTAAAAGAAAGTTGAGAAGTTTCTGAAGCTAAAATTTTGGAATTCAATTTTGAAAGATATGTGGCTAGGGTTTTGAGAATATTATAATAGGAGGACTGATTTCTTGATATCTAGAGGTTGTCTAGAAGTACATGGTCATCAAAACTAAGGTTAAGGCTAGGAGGAGTTCTGAAATGCAAGTTGGATGCTGGTGGGATTATAGGTAGGTTGAACATAGGATGAAGGGGGAAATGGTTATTTTGGTTGAGATGAAGAGGAAAGAAAGGTTGTCTTGGTCCTGCCATTTCCTGTAAAATAAATATTTTGTCAGAATTATTTTATGACTATATTCTAATGATTGTTAGTAAAAATCATTTCGTCAGAACTAATTTCTGACAACGTTCTAAAATTTTTCATCAGAGCTAATTTCTGATTATATTCTAGTTTGCAGAAAATAAAATTTTTCATCAGAACTATTTTCTGATTACATTCTATTAATTTTACCAAACTATCCTCGGCTTTACTACTACATTTCACCATTTTAAGAATGGCTACATTCTATTTGAACTTTACTAATATATTTCACCATTTTAAGAATGACTACATTCTATTTGAACTTTCTTGTTCTTTTTTTTAATAATTTCTCTTGATATGTAATCTGCAAGAAAATTGTTAGTACCTTTAATATGTTCAAAATTCACATTTAAACCTTTTCCTTGAATTGTATTGATAAATGCAATCCATCTTTTACTATATATTTTTCTTTCATTTTTCTTTTTATAAAATTGTACTATTGCTTCACAATCTATTCTAAGAGTAAATTCATTATTTAGGTATAATCTAAATTTATCTAAAGCATTTATTACTCCCAATATTTCATAATCCAAACTAGTTAAACTATTTTCTTTTTGAATGAATTTTCCTCATTCATATCTACTTACTTCTTCTAAATTTGAATAACTTTGTTTATGTGGTCTAGTTTTTAATACGGCTCCCCATCCTAATTCACATATATCTACTTCTACAATTTTATATTCTGATTCTAAAGGTAATTTCAATTTTGGCAAATTTCTTACTTTTTCTTTGATATCTTTTACTAATTTTACATTTTCGTGATTAAAATATCTTTGTCCATTTTTTCCTATTTTCTTATATAAATATGTTGTATTTTATGTAGATTTGGTATAAAATTTCTAGCATAATTTACTAATCCCAAAAATTTTTGTAATAATTCTAATGTTTCAAGTTTATCTGTCATTTCTAAAATTTTTTGTGAGATATGAGGTTGTAATTCTATATAGCCATTACTTATTTTTTGTCCTAAGAATTCTATGTATCATTTAGCTATTTCTAATTTCTTTTTAGATATAATTATTTCATTATCTATTGTCCTTTTTAATACTTCCTCAACATGCTTTTAATGTTCTTTTAATGATTTACTTGCTATTAAAATATCATCAATATATATAAAAACATAATTTAAATCTTTAAAAAATTTATCCATTCTTCTTTGAAAAATACTCGGGGCATTTATTAATCCAAATGGCATGACTAACCATTCATAAAAAAATAAAAATAGTTATTGTAAATGGACTTTTTGAAGTAGGCTAAGTAGGACATTTATTTAAAACGGCTAACAAAATCATCTCTTATACTAATAATCAAGATCATTTCTCATACTAATAATCTTGGGGTGTGTTTGAGAATGGGTAAAACTTTTGATGAAAAATTGTAGAGAGTAGAAGTTGTCAGATAATATGATATAATATGGATAATAATGAGGAATAAATAAGATAAAGTTGAAATAGATATGTTAGCTGTGTTGGTAGTTGTGTAAAAATGATTAAAAAGTAAAATAGTTGTATAGAAAAATGTGAAGAAATAATTAAAAAATAAAGTAGTTGTGGAAAGTGAAAAGTTTTAACTTGAAAATTTTTCCTTAATAACAAACACACCCTTGATTTAAAATATTTAGACCGAAAAATTTTAAGTTGGTGTAATACTTATACTAGACTTTGATATGTATTTCAAAAATCCTAATTATCAATCATCATTTGCCTTCCACAATTAATAAGAATGAATTTTATTTTTTCTTCTTGTTGTTGTTGGGATCAATGCACAAGAATGATTTATTTTGCGCGCAAGTGAAGAAATGAGAGGGTATCTTATGGCTCTTAACGGCGCAGCAGAGCCAGCTGCAGTGAAAACTGATAAAATCTGATCTTTGGAGTCATCTATCGCAGCCTCCATTTTTTTCCGCTGTCCTTGCGGCCATGTCCGAAACGAGCTTCTCTCCTTCTTCTTCCGTCTCCGAAGAAGGAGAAGAGAAGCAGCAGCAGCGCTCCCGGAAGCGCCGGCGAGAGCGCGAGTCCGACGAGGATCTCCACCGCGACTCTTTCGACCTCCGCCACTCACTCCTGCAGAAGCGGCAAGCGAGGCCGCACGACGTCCTCTTCCGGATCGTTGTTCCGTCGCAGCAGATCGGGAGGGTGATCGGCAGGGCTGGGAGCCAGATCCAGAAGATCAGAGAGGAGACGCGCGCCACGATCAAGATTGCTGATGCCGTCAGAGTGAGTCGATTCTGCTGTCTAGTAGTTTATTTACTTCTGATTACCTCTTTTGAACTTCAATTTGATTTTTAGCTGCTTTATGTTCTCGAATTCGTGCGCGTCTTGTGGTGGATGACGTAGAGGCCATCGTTACAGTTAGCATGAGGTTGGCAGGTCGACACCGAATGAAATTAAGAGAATCTTTGCATAAATTGGATATGCGTTTTTATCTATAATGAGAATTTACTAAGATTGCCAACATGCTCAAGTTTGAACTGTTCTTACTCGCCATTTTGAGCGTTGAAGATTGGAAATTCAAGTAAGAGCCGGCTTTTTTTCAACAGTGCAGTCCTTCGAACTTTTCTGAAAATGGAAGTGGTATTTGAATCCATAATGCAACAAATACTGTTTTAAGGTCTTCTGAAGCTGGGATGAAACTTTTTTTGAAAAATTCCTGAGTAAATGGCATTAAAAGACAAGTGATTGCATCTGACAAGAACATCACAAACCGAATCTTTGAATGGTGCATGTCTGGGAAATGGGTTGTCCGTGGATGTTTTCCAACAACCGAATCCTTCCTTACTGCGAAGATGATTATGAATAAACCATGTCCATACGCTCCAAGGTCTATTATTGGGATACTTGAACTTGGCATGCACTTATTTTGTCATATGGATTGTGGAGGATGAAATACTGTAACTAAATAAGCACGGTGAATGTCACCAACTGAAAATGCAGACTGGCTTAGCTTCTTTTGGACTGGTAGATTACAGTGGAGTTTTCCAAATGCCTGGTTGGCGTGGCCATTTGTCAGTGTACAAAAGATTTGCCTTTTTATTTGGATGGTGCAAACCAGAGTGGTTTTCTTCATGGAGTAAAATGATTTCCTTGGCTGACAGTGTATTCCCTTTTATATTTATTACTTGCTTTTTGGTTCTTGCAAGTAGATTTCCTTGCAATGGCCTTATCCATTTCTGTGGCTATTTTGCAGCGACACGAAGAGCGCGTAATCATTATAAGTTCAAAAGATGATGATAGCACAATTTCAGATGCTGAGAATGCACTCTATCATGTTGCAAGAGTTATTCTTGAGGTGATTTATTAGAACTATATATATTATATATAATCATATTGCAAGAATTATGCTAATAGAGGGCGTGTTGTGCATATATCATAGTCACTTTCAATGTTAATATCATTAAAAGAAATGATTTGTATGGGCATGTTGTTAAAATCATTAGAAGAAAGGATTCTTACAGTCATAAAAATTCCAAATGGAGCTGCCTTGAAGGCTGAAACATGGTTGGTGTCATATTTGTAGTTATTATTTAAAGGGATTCTTCATCTCCTAATGAGTTTTTCAAAGGTAAATTTTTTTAATAAGCTTTTGTGTTAATCGTACTAGTTGAACTAAAGGATTGTAAATTTAATATGGAATCCTTGGCATGCATTACTCTATTCACTATTAGCAGCAAACGAACAATTAAGTCCCTTGATGATTCTTAATGTCTATGACATCATCAGCATAGGCTAAACATGGTGCGCCAATTTCCCATAAAAACAAAGTCATGCATCTTTGTTTTGATGACTTGAGAGTCGGTAGCCAAATAAATCATAATTTACAATTTACTTGAATGTAGAATTACTTGTTTGGAAAAAAATTGACCTCCCTTTAGAAAATTCTTAACTAATTTACCTGCGGCTGTGTAGAGCTTGAAAAAGGAATGATGCAAGTCCAGTTTGCATCCTAAATCATGAATCAATCTGTAAATTATATTTTTAAACCATTGATGTTCTACATGATTAGGAATTGTATATCATTGATCTTTGGCAACATTTTGTGGTCTGTTGGATTGGATTCTCAGTCTTTAATTTTAATTAAAGAATCTCATATTTTCCTTCTGTGGTTGTCCAGGAGAATGATAATGGTGCTGAAGCATCAAAAGTTGCCATTGGACATGCACCTGCCAACATGATCCGGCTTTTAATTGCAGGGTCCCAAGCAGGTTGTCTAATTGGTGTTTCTGGGCAGCACATTGAAAAGATAAGGAATTCCTCTGGAGCCATAATCTCGATTCTGGGTCAGAATCAGTTGCCTGCTTGCGCTTCTGCTCATGAATCTGATCGCATGGTGCAGGTAAGCATTTCTTGTTGAGGCTCCTCTTTAGTTTGTCAATTCATCTTCTTTAGTTTGATATCTGAACTGTCTTCTCAGAATCCTCAGGTGTCCCCTTTATTTTTTTTAATGTGATTTGCAAATAATTATTATGCAACACTTTTATTTCAGGTATCAGGTGATGTTGCAGGAGTACTGAAAGCCTTGGAGAAAATTGGCTATACACTAAGGTTCTTGGTTTCCAATCATCCATTTATTTTGCATGGTGATAACCTTAGCAATTCTTTTCTGATTCACTCTCCTTTTTTGTGTATCTGTGCGTGTATGTTTTTTCTTGATATATTTCTTAACACAGGGAAAATCCACCGAAGAAAGTAATTTCAATCAGACCATCATACAGTACTAGCTCTGCTAATTCAAATTCATCATTTATGGCACCGCAATCAGGTTATTCAATGCCATTCAACAAGATCAACCCATTAACATTCCGCAGGCTTTTTCAGTCACTACACCAGATTGCTACTGTATTTTGTTTTATTGTAACATCAAATTTAGGAAACCCACTATTGCAGCTGATCATGTGACCTCGGAGATAATGATTTCGGAGGCATTTGTTGGTGGCTTGATTGGGAAAAATGGCTCTAACATCTCAAAGATCAGACTGGAGTCTGGAGCAACAATCAAGGTTTATATTCCTATACTGCCACCTTTCCATCTGTTTAATTTTGAAGCTGCTGAATGTTTGGATGTTAAAATAATTTCAAGCGTCCTAAATGGCAGGCTTTGAAAAAGTGTTAAGTCTTGTGGTTGTCCTGCGGTGGAAGCCATAGGGACTTCGTTTGTAAAATATGCAATTTTGTGTGCCTTGGGTATGGTTCTATACAAGTGAAAAAGCAACGCCTTTGGAACAAACTGCCGGTTGAACTGGTTACTTTATCAAATTGGTTTTCAGGTGGTTTGACAGAAAATTAATTCAGATGAAAAAACATCTATGGTGATTCCAATGCTATATCAAGTTAAGAAATTCAAAATCCATTTTGTATATATATTTTTAAGACTTTATTTATGTTGTGTTTTGGAAGTATAAAACTTTTGATGAAAGTTTTTGAAATGAGAGAAAATGATGTGATATAATAGGTGCAATGATGAAGAGTAAAAAAAATGAAATTAAAATAGATAGATTAGATGTATCCATAGTTGTGTAGAAATGATTGAAAAGTAGAGTGGTTGTAGAGAAAAAAGTGAAAAAATAATTAAAAATACGATAATCGTGGAGAATGAAAAGTTTTAGATCGAAGAGTTTTATAATAAAACAGACATCTCCTTAAATTGAAGCAGTTGCCATGTTACCATCCCAACTGGCCTATTCAACTAGTTTGTTAATGCTGGCTTATCTCATTCATTCCAAGTCGACATGAGATGGAATTGTACTTGTAATGACATTTCCTCTGGATCAGATCAAAATCTTAACAAATGTGGCATAAAATTCAAATATTTGTTTGTGATATTTCTGAGGATTTACTGCAATTGGTGAAGGTCACTGGCGGAAAGGGTGAACAAGCACAAAGGCAGATTCATTTTGGTGGCACTGCTCAACAGGTGACTTGAATACTCATTCCAGATGTTTTAGGAAGTTTTCTTTTCTTACATGGTTATGCATGTAATCTAAGGAAATTCTGGATGGATTGGTTGTTAAAGCAGGTATCAACGGCAAAAAGCATGGTCGAGAGATACATATATTCTCAACTGCTCCTGCAAGGTTCCTCTTAACCCCTTCTGCTTATTTGCGAGCTTTTGGGCCGTTTCCGCTGCTGTTGTATTTTCTGTTTCATTTATAGCGTCTAGGAACATATAGATATAAATTAGTTCTTATATTCAACATTTTACTGATGTTGTAAATTTCTCATTCTAAATGCTCGTTTCTTGTTTCTCCATGGCTAATCTCCTCAAAATTGCTTTGCACTGTGATAATGGTGAAAATGAAAGTGCCCCTTGGTATGGATGCCAAGATTTTTAGACATTCTTCACCATCTAATAAATATTTTTCCCTCCCATTTCTTTGGTGAATTCTTTCTTTTCATGTGGAAGGCTTATTTTTTGGCTTAAATCGAAGTCCAGGTATCTCCTGCGAGCAATGTAATGATGCATCCTGGCCTTTTGCCTTCGAATCAGGGTTGTCTCTCAATGATTCAGACGCGTCGACGACCGTTTTTAATAAACAAAAACTACAGTATAAATGGACTAGTTCTATTATCCTGTATTCTAGTTAAATTTCTCTTAAAAAGGTGAACTCCTGTAAATGATAAGAATGATAGCCTTCCTCCCAATTTGACAACGATTCTACAGACTTTTGTTACATGCCAACGCTTACCAAAGTTTTTTTTTTTTTTTTTTTTTAAATTTTTTTATTTTGAGTAATGTAAATATACTCAAATAGTTTGATTATAATTGTAAATATATCTTCATAATTTTAGAGATTGTGAATAACATCTACATAGTTTGATTATAATTGTAAATATACTAACGTTGTTATTATTCTGTTACCGCACTATCGTGACATAAGTACGTTAGCGAAGATGTGCAAATATACGGGTATATTTGCAATAACTTAATAAACTTATTTAATTTCTAAAATTGAAAATATATTTATATGGTTTTATATTTTTGCTTATATATCAATATTGTGAAGTGTAGTAACGTCGCTACAAAGGCGTAGGTATGTTTTTAATTATTTGTAATTTTGAAAAGTATGTATATTTGTAATTATGTTCAAACTATGTGAGTATATGTATAAATTAATTTTTTTTATTTCATTTGTGATCTACTAGCTAAGAAGTTAAAAAGAAATTTCCACTCACACCTATACATCTTTTGACGTCTCGATTACCTAAGATATTTTGTTATTTCAAGAGGATATAAAAAAAAATATTTATTTTCAGTTTAAAACCAAAATAGAAAGTTAAATAATGAAAATCAAAATAAAATATTAAATAAATTTTAAAATATCAAATTATAAAATCAAAATAAAATACAAAATAAATTCAAATGATTATCCAATTTCATAGGATCCTATATATATATAATTTTCAAAAAATACAAAAATATTTTTCTAGTGGACTGTAGAATCAGCAACCAAAGAATATTTCGCCCGTTTTAATAATTTACATTTTAATTATTTTAAATATTTTTTACTCGAATACCTCGTCCATTTTATCTTTATTATCTTGACTTATTGTCATCTCCATCATAGCAAATCAATATCTCATTTAAAAAAAAATTCCCATACAATTTTGTACCTCGTACTTTCCTCACATTTTTCTAAACCTCATGCTAGAGGGGATGCATCGTAGAAACAAGTTGGATTGATCCTTTGCTTGACTAATTATAAATAATTCAAAAGTTCCATAATTACGTTGACGCAGTCTCCAGCACGGCAACTTTGGACCAACGGCAACCGAGCTCAATGCCAACCACCCAAAAATTTAATATTTTATCTTATTTCAAAAAATCCCACCGAATGTGTGTTTTAAATTGCTATCCTGGCTGTTCATAGTAAAAAGCATATAAATAAGATAGTATTCTAATTTTAAATAAGTAAAAATTATAAAACTTATATATTTATCATATAAAAAATATATTCAATATTTTTAGTAGTGTAAAAAGACTTTTTAGACTCATCTATTCAAAATACATATAAATAATGTTTCGGATTACATAAACCTTACTTTATATACCTTTCACAATTTAAAAATATGTGACCAGTAATAATCTTCTATTATATCTTTATTTAGTAATATTTTATTTTTCATTTTTACTGTAAATGTTCAAAACTACATTTTAAATCATCTATGCGATAACATTTTAAAAATAAAATAATGAAAATTTCGGATGCTTCGCATTAAGATCGGTGGGAACCTGTTCCACCGAAGCCGTTCACTTAGGGGCAATGGTCTACTTGTTCTTTTCCCCCGGTCTCCGGCTATTTCGTCGAACGTGACATTGAAAGTCACAGTCATGGCCGACCACGTCAAGTCAATGGCGGTAAAGGTCTTTGGCCGGCATTCACTTCCAAGGCCTATCAGTGGACAAATCAGGATCTGGATTTCTGGAATCGACGCCAGCTATTTCTTGTTAATCCAGACCGTTGACGAGTTGGTTTGCACGGCAGATGGGCCACGTGCCGAAAATCAAGAACTCGATCAAAAGCCATCCGAATCATGTGTTGGATTGCTCAGATCACATCATAGCTCTCTTCCAGCTACAGATACAAAACGAGCATTGAAAGTGGCTCTTCGTTCCTGGATAGCACACAGACTTCTCTAACAAAATTTTTTAATTCTTAACAATTATTTTATTATTTTATTTATTTTTACACATTTTCCCATATAATTATTTTACTTTTTAATTATTTCTACTTAATTACCTATCCATATATCTTTCAACAGATAAAAGTTTTGGAACTAAAATTTTTCACTCCAAAGTTTTTCACCTATCATAATTATTTTATTTTTAATTATTTTTTTATATTTTTATATATAATTATCCGATTTTTCAATTATTTTACGTAATTATCTATGTAATTAATCTATTTGTTTTAATCTTATTCTTTTTACTCTTCGTTATTACCCCATCATATTATATCATTTTTCTATTTCAAAAACTTTAATTGTTTTATCACTTCTCAACACACTTACATAACAAATTTATTTATTTTAACCTTATTTTTTTTATTATTTATCATTATCCTTCTTACATCATATAATTTTCTTCCAATTTAAAAAATTTTAAACTTTTTATTCAAAATTTTTATCACTTCTAAATATACCAATAATCATAGCAAAAATGTTTTTTTTAAAAAATCAATTTCACTTATACATATTTATATCTGATCTTCCAACTAAATCATTAAGTGCATTTTCAAAAAAAATTTTGTAACTACGTATCTATAGAAGACACTGTAGCTGAAAATAGGAGACAATTTCATCTATATTACAGTCATCATAAAAAATTTTATGGTTATTTTTTTATCGCAATATGGGGTCCGTATTCCAAAAATATATTTTTTGAAATCTTCAAATAAAAGTGTAAGCTTAATTTAAATTTGTTTTCTATAAAATTTGAAAATGGTTGGAATTTTTCAAACCAATTTAAACTTTTTTATTTTTAAATTTTTTTAATGGAACTGTTAATATAAGTATCTTTACCAATATATCAACTTTTATCATTTTTTGAGATTTTGAGATTTTAAAAATTTTAAAAGTTAGTGACATTTTAGTAATTTAAAAATAATAAAAATGTGTATACGCCCGCATGCATTGAAGCTTAATACACCCGGATGCATATAGCTGCTGCCTTGGAATTTATGTGTGTATCCATGCGTTCCATGTTAATTTTTAAAAATTCAAAAAAATACCAACCAAATTCTAAAAGATTATCAAATTTCATAAGAGAAAAAACTAAGTAGAGCCCATGTATTTATTATATATATATATATATATGTATGTATACGGAATTGCTGCGCGTCAATGTGTTGTTTCCAGAGTAATACTATTTATATTTTTAATCCAATCGCAAATTATGTTTAAAATAATGAAATATGTTGATTCGTACCATTTTTCGATAATATAGTATCAATAATTAAAAAAGATATTCCATTATTTTTAATTTCTATTGTCCAGACAAATAATCAATATTATCTGCTCCTCTCTCGCTCGGTTCCTATCGGATGCTGTTGGAAACTAGATTTAGAATGTGTAATACTCTGCTCTGGCGTTGTTACCGTCAAAGTAAAATAATGTGGAAAATATTAGTGGTATTTGGTGATTTTCTTTTTTATAAAAATTTAAATGTTTAATTAAAATCTTTATCTTTTGATAAATTATTCTACTTTTGTTAAATACAATGTAGAATGATACCAGCTAATAAAATATATCAATTTTATCTTGGTCTAATATGTAAAATATTTGCAGGCCTGATGGTACGTTCCCATGGCAAAAAATCGCTTGGGGCGTTTGGTATGGGATCGATTTTCAATCCCAAATTTGTTGGAGTTTTATTAATTCCTCATGTTTCTCATGTCTGGGAGGGTGTTTGCAAGATTTTCTTTCTATTGTGGAGATAGTAAGATAATTCCTGGGTTGTGTGAGAGTTGAACATATTTTATTATAATGTTAAATGTCATAATGTATATATACTAATAAAAATATATATAAAATATTTTTAAAATATCTAGTTAGAGTTATTTAATAAAATTATTCCTATTTAAACAACCTGATTCGATGGGGAAAAAAAAAACATTTCAGTACAACATCAGCCGTTTAAAACAAGGGGGTTCAGAGGCTTGAGACAAAAGGCTTTCTCCGCCCGAAAGTCTTCCTCAAACTCGCCTTTTTCAACCAACTTTAACCTTTCTTTAACTTTCTCTGATTCCATCACCTTCTTCTTCTTCTTTCATGTCTACGCCACAAGAGTAAGCAGGAAGCTCTCCTTTTCACTACGGCTGATTATTCACCTTGTTTGTTAATTCATTCGCGTCTGTTCCGTTTTCCAACTGAGGAAGTTGTTGTTAGGAATACGTGGGATTGATCCCATGAAGAACATGAATGATGGGGATCGCTCATGTCAGAAACTGACTCTAATTTGTTCTTGAATTTCATTTCAGATACTACAGGTCGCTTCCGCCTGTGAGCAAGGCCTATGGAGTGATCTGCCTCTTAACCACATCTGCTTATCATCTTCAACTACTTGATTATCAATATATTTATTTATCCTACGCGCTCGTCATAAAAAAACTACAGGTATATATGAAGGTGTTTGAACAACGTTTTCCCTTCAATGAACTACTCTTTGGAAATTGTCTTATTTGATCAACTGTTCATGCCAATGAAAAGCTTTAAATGACTGACATATATGCTTCTGATAATGAAGATATGGAGGCTTATTACCAACTTCTTTTTCCTTGCTCCATTTTCTCTGACATTTGGAGTGCGGCTATTGATGATGTAAGAATCTACGAAATTCACGGCCACACCACGTTTCCCTTTTGGTAACGCATTGCTTATTTCAGAGTTTCAGTTTTATTTATGGGAGTTAAACATGATCTTGGTTTTTCCTTGCGTGATTGCTAGCTCACTAGATGCAGTAGTTAACCATATTTCAATTCGTTAACATCATCTTATTTTATCACGGTACAAAAGGTCATTTCAATCAGAGTTTTGAGTGGGTCATGACTGCTTAAAAATATATGCAATCATGTGTAAAATATGAAAAACACTAATATTGGTTCACAGACAGTAATTCATAGAATCATTCATCTATACAAGGAAAATGTTTTAGAAGGTATAAAATCTAATGCTTTTGAGGCTTGAAATACAGAGCAAGATACTGGGTTCTCTTAGAGAAGGGAGCATTTGACAAGAGGACAGCAGATTTCCTATGGATGACAATCTTTGGTGCCTTATCTCTTCTGGTAATTAAACCATTTGCTTTCAATTTGAATTTTGTTATTTAGTCCATGTTCTTTCTTGATGTCTTCTTTAGGAATATTCACACGATCAGTATGTGCTTTGATGATGGCCTATTATTGCTAGGTCACTGCTGCAATCCCAGTATTATGGAGTCCTTGTTTGGGCGTTTCCTTGGTTTTCATGCACGTTTATGTTTGGAGTAGGGAGAACCCAAATGCTAGAATCAACTTATACGGCGTTGTGACACTAAAGGTATGCTACCAATTTTGTTTACTATAATGTCAAACGATTTAATGTTATGGAATTAACTTCAATTCCATCGAGTCCCGATTTCACAATTTCCATGCAATCCGCTATAAAATGAATCTCACACATATTAAAATGCAATGAAATTTTATACAATCATTTATCTATATAAAAATCATACTTTAGATGGTTTAAATGTTGAAAATACCACTTTAAACTTAATATTTATATTAAAATATTTTATTACGTTAATTTTGTATCATTTTAAGATGGGAACCGTACACATGTTGAATTTGGATGAAGATTGACTACCAATTTTGTTTACTATAATGTTAAATGATTTAATGTTCTGGAAATAAATTCAATTCTATCAAGTCACGATTTCACAGTTGCAGAAAAGTTTATATATATATATATATATATGTATATATGTATATATACAGTCCAGCTTTTATGTAACTTCCATGTAATCAGGTTACATATAAGTGGACCCATGTAACCCTTTCAAAATTTAAAATTTGATCATTATTGGAAAATTCAATTCATTCATTATATCTAACATTATTTGTTTATTTAGTAAACTAAGTTTCATCCCAATGAAGTATGTTTATGAGCCACATTTGTTCAAACATATATATATATATTCTTATGTAAATTTTGAAAAATGCTTAGATTTATTTATACATGTATTAGAATGTAAAAATACTTTATATAATCATTTATTCACATAGAAATAATATTCTGGACGGTTTAGATGTCCAAAATAATATTTTAAAATTGATATTTTAACATTTTCATAATTTACACATGAATATATACATTTTCTAACAAATGTGACCCATAAATATACTTGACTGGGATGAAACTTGATTATTTAAATAAACAAATGATGTTAAATACAATGAATGGATTATATTTTTTTAATTAAAAATAAAAATCATAGATGTTGAAGAGGTTATATATGTAGTTGTTTCAGTGCAATGCAACTATATTGGAACAATAGTGCAATTGCCCAAAAAAGGGCCCCACACATATTAATATGCAATGAAACTTTATATAATTATTTATCCATATATAAATCATACTTTAGACGGTTTAGATGTTGGAAAATCACTTTAAAGTTATTATTTACATCAAACTATTTTATTATATTGAATTTGTACCATTTTCAAATGGAGTCCATACGAATATCCAATTGGCTTGAAAATTGATATGGTAATAGAATACATTATTCTAAATACAATGAGTGTAGTAGATTTTAATTTTATCGTCATGAGGGAACCAATTCAATGCCACTTCGTACTTTCCTGTACAGTGAAGGTGTACCATAATTAATAGTGCATTTGGCCTAAAATGGGCTGTACATGTACTTAAATATATTGAAATTTTCTAGCAAATGATTTACATGTTGAAAAAATAACATTAAACATTAGACTATTTTATTACACTGAATTTATATCATTTTCAGATAGAGTCTATATATATATTCAATTGGGATGAAAATTGATATGATAATAGAATACATAATTTTAAATACAATGAGTGGAGTATATTATAATTTTATGATCATATGAAACCCATTTTAAGATAATTGCATCGTAATTGTGGTGCAATAAAGTTGCGCTTGAATATTTCTCTCTCTCTCTCTATATATAAGAAATATTATATATATAAGAAATATTCAGATGTAGTGCAACTGCGCAACAATGCAGTTGCACCAAAATGGGTCCTACATGCTTATAAAATTATAATTCACTTCACCAATTGTATTTAGAATCATATAAAAATAGTACAAATTCTACGTAATAAGATAATTTGATGTAAATAGCAACTTTAAAGTAATTTTTTCAACATGTAGATTATTTGCTATAAAATTTATATATGAATAAATGACTGTATAAAGTTTCGTTGCATTCTAATATGTGTGGAGCCCATTTTTGTACAAATGTACCACTGTTTCAGTGTAATTGCGCTGCACTGGAACAACTATATATATATGAGCAATATTCAAGTGCAGCGCTACTGCACTGTAATTATATGAGCAATATTCAAGTGCGGCACCACTGCACTGTAATTTGGCGAGCTGAAATGTGCCCCACATGATGATAAAATTAAAATCTACTCTACCAATTATATTTAGAATAATATATTATATTACTATATCGATTTTTATCATAATCGGATATGTCTATGAATCCATCTGAAAATAGTACAAATTCAACATAATAAAATAGTTTGATATAAATAATAACTTTAAAGTGATTTTTCTAACATGTAAACTGTTTGCTATAAAATTTATACACGTATAAATAATTGTATAAAGTTTCATTGTATTCTAATATGTGTGTGGCTCATTTTTGGGCACACGTACTGCTTTTCCGGTGCAATGCAACTACATTAGAACAACTCTCTTTGTCTCTCTCATATATATATATATATATATATAGAGAGAATCATTCATGCGCAGAATTATGTTGCAATCCGTTGTAAAATGAGCCCCGTACATATTATAATGCAATAAAATTTTATACTATCATTTATCAATATAAAAATCATACTTTAGATAGTTTAGATGTTAAAAATACCACTTTTAACTTGATATTTATGTTAAACTATTTTATAACGTTGATTTTGCACTATTTTAATATAAGGACAATGGACATGTTAGATTTGGATGATGATTAATATGCAAATAAAGTAAATAATTCTAAATACATTGAGAGGGTAGATTTTTCATTTATGATCAAGTGGGGCCCACGGTGTATTAACTGCACAATGCAATCACATGCATTGGATTATTTTCCATATATATATATGCGGTTGTTTTTGCATTCTATATCCACTTAACATTCGACTAAAAAGGAAGAAGAATAAAGCCATCCAACTTAATGACACTTTCCCACTCAATCGAGGTTTGTTTTTATAGACCTATGACTAAAAAGGTTTATATTAAAAGGATTTTTTTGTTAATAAGAGTATTATATCCTAACAATGTATGTAGGTGTTATGAGTTCAACTCTCAAAAAGGATAACTTAAAGGCAAGATTAAAATTAATAGAGAGTAAAGTTAGTGGAAAAAGGGGTATCATTGGGCCAATATCACTAGAGTAAAATGTTCGTAGATGTTGACCCTCAAAGGGGGTGTATTGATAAAACCCATGGCTAAAAGGATTAAAAGGATTTTTGGTATTCATTATGATCGGCTGGAGAGCTTCCATGCCCACATTTTGTACTCTGAAAGGATATTCTAAATAAATAAATAAATAATGCACAAATCACATAACCAATCTCATGTCGACTAATCTACTTTCTCTCATAAACTAGACACTGAAACAGCATGAATGCAGCATCCTCAAGAGAAATTTTGTCAAAATTTCCATACATTGATCTTCTTTCATATACAAAGACACCCTCAATGGTTCGGTTCACTTGTGTAGGGATTCTATCTTCCTTGGGCATTCCTCGCCTTGGATTTGATATTTGGAGTGCCATTGAAACCTGATATTATGGGAATTGCCGTGGGGCATTTATTCTACTTCTTATCAGTGCTCTATCCTCTTTCTGGGGGAAGTAACATACTCAAAACTCCTCTTTGGGTGTATCCTTTTCAATATATCTATTCATTTACACCTCTTTCTAAGTGCTGATTTGGTTGCATCATCCAATCCAACGTAGCAGAAATCACAAAACTGCAACAAGTCCATCATCCTTACTACAGTTTCTAGGCCAATCTTGGAAATGCCTCACTAAATTTGACATGGTAACTCAGCAATTAAACATCCTCGTCTTTGGCATTCCTTATTTCTAACTGAAACTGTTTTGACTGTCCAGCCCAATATCGAGACTTTATTTAAAATTTCTCGAGGATGATCAAGCCATCCATGCATTTAGATATGTATGGTAATTGGATCTTGGATCCTTCACAAAGAATATGAATTTTGTATCTGTTTTCCTTAAATGTCTGTGTATTTAGTCACAAGGTGGTGGTGTTCTGGGGCAAGGGAGTCCAAGTAAACAGCCCGGTGCCGTCCAATCCATCTGCAGGTGTTGCATTCCGTGGAAGAAGCTATAGGCTCAACGGCTAGAACATTAAACTGGTAGCCCCACATAAACTGGCCCCGATGTGTTGCTTTTCATTTCATTGTTTTCTAATACATCCAGTAATCCCTGAAGAATCGAACAAGTGGACATGGTAGTCATCTATGCATCTATGACTTGAACCAAGAATTCTTTTTTTTTTTTTTTTGGGGGAGTGCTAGATGGTATATATTTTATTGTTTTATATATGTTGAGAACACTTTTTAGAGGCATTAACATTCATGCCATCAAGAAATTAAATTATTTTCATCCATACTAATAATTTTAAAAGTCTTTCATCTACATCAATACTTTTCTAAATTAATTTTGTTTATGCTAAGACCATTGAATTTTCAAGCTACATGAGTTATGAAATGATAAAGTTACCCCACAAAGTATATCCTTTCTTAGCAGCGGAGATAATTTTTGTCAAGTCACAACTAATTTAACTTGGAAATCAATTAGTGTTAGCGTGAATGAAATTACTTTGAAAAAGTGTTAACACAGATGAAAGATTTTTTAAATTATTGGTAGGAATGAAAATAATTTACTTTTTTTGTCAGCAAAAAATGTTAATGACTTTTTTTTAATTACATTTAAGGAAGACAACGCTTCTAGCGAACAAGGTTAGAATTATGGAGCATCTGCACATGGTACCAACAGGCTATGCCTGGGTTTACAATGACCTTTATTATTATTATTATTATTATTATTTAACTGGTGTCGTATAAAATAACATATAATATTATAAATCAAAGACATTCATACGAGAGATAAATGGCTCTAACCTATTCATACTGGAGACTGTAAACTTCTATCTAATCGTAAGGAACACAAGGCTGTATTCTAAACTTAGCAGGGGCTGTGATATTCGACGCTTCTGGCCACCTAAGCTTGGCTACTTTCTTTAGCAATTCGCAATTTTTATCTTAAAAAACCTATACATATATAACCGCACTTAGTCTTTCATCATGTAAAATTTTAAAATTGTCTAAATTTATTTGGTATACATATGCTTAGAGTTATATCCCATGTCCTATTTTTATATTTTCAAAAATTAAAATAATATTTTAAAAACCTTCAAATTTCGCAAGATCTGAATGAGGCCCATACAGAGGATCGTTTGAATGCCACATTTCGCGCATGTTCACCCAGTGTGACGGACGGTTTCGGAACGAAAATTCTAGGAATGCAACTTGGGTAGGGTACCCACCCACCCTACCCTAATTAGGATATGATAGGGTAGAAAATATTACCCATGAATATGAGTAAGGTACAAATTATTAACTACCTACAGGTAAGGTAGATTCGTTGGGTACTCAGAACCGACTTGCATAGATACTCATATGGGTAATTAATTAGGTGTATAATTATATATTATACATCATATGAGTAATTAATTAAGTACATAGTTATAATATGTATAATATATATTATATAGTATGTATTATGTTTTGTTTTTGACATCTTATATACACACATATTTTAACAAATTCGAATTTAAATGAATTTTGTACCTTGTGAAGTATAATTTTAAATGAATTTATATATACGTCGTTGACTTCCGAAAGACTCTTATAAATATACTTATGATTTATGATTATAATATATTAATAGTTTTAATGATTGAGTCATGATGTTTATTCATATTTTTATATAATAATATAAACAATAATATATGTATTTATGATTTTAAAACATAAATGAGTATTATTTTACATTATTTAAAATAATATAAAAATTTTTAAAAAATATTATATTTGAGTATTAAAGGAATCGATGTAGAACCGAAACCAACCTTATGAGTAATGAGTAGGGTAAGGTATACTAAAAACCGAACCGACAAATGAGTAGAGTAGAACAAACCTATTACAAATAGGGTACGGTGAGAGTAGACTACTACCTGAACCGAACCGAACCGAGCCCAGTTGCAATCCTAGAAAATTCAGCAAAATTGAGAATGTTTACTGGCTCTATCTAAAAATTATATGAGATAAATGAAAAAATAGTTAATTTAAATAATAATTTTAAAATATTTTTAATATTTAAATCATATAAAAAATAATTTTAGTAGGGATAAATGACATATAAAATATTAACGTATTTAAATGTAGATAAGCTTCGTTTTACAGCAGATTGCATCATAGCTACGCGTAGTCACACTAGACTGCAAGAGAAGGTTTCACACTTAAAAATAATAAATATATTTTGCTATTTGCCGGTAAATTGCCAGATTCACGGGCAACCGTATAAGATTAATGGTTTCTTGGTACTGAGGGCTGTGACTGTGAGAGTACTGAAAATATTGTAGCGTGGTTTCTCAAGTGATTGTGCGGTAGTCGACCAATACCTTCCCAAGTCACAACTACTTCGGCTCTTAGTCCTTGCCCACCGAAGTGAATTTTTTTGGCATTTTCTAGTTATTTAAGATAAATTAATAATTTAAACTAAGCAATACAAACATCCAGCTTTTTTTGAAGTCGTAATTATAAGAAAAATTAAGATTGGGTGAGATCAGCATGTGATGTAGGTGTGATGAAAATTTAGAACACAAGCGTACTGGGTATGGAAAAAGTATATTGAGATTGGAAAATTTTGTATTGAAAATGAAAAAAGTATTTGGTTATTTTTTAGAATAAAAAAAGTTTTTGAGAAACTAAATATTCAATTTTAGGATCATCCTATCCTAACTACGAACAATAGATTTAGGTTTGAGTTTCTAATAGTTGGATTAAGGTAGATTGAAGTTCTAGAATTCAAATTGAAATTGAAAGTGAAATTTTATGAAATAGATTTAGGTTTGACTTTCACATGGACTTTTCACCAACCCCACTTGCATTGGAGGCTGGCTCGTGTTTTCAAAACCATCCATTGGAATTGGAAAGGAACCGGCAAAACAAAATAATAATTCGAAGAAGAAGAAGAAGAAATATAGATAATGATTATTATACATGTATTGAGTAATAGAAGTTTATATCGGAAAGAGAGAAATAAGTCATCATGATCGAGCTTGTTAATTTCAGAGCCTATGCAGAAGTATTTGCAAGTAAACCCTATAATTTCATATAATTACAAATTCTCTCTTCCGAATATAATATTCGCACGGTAAAGCTTCTAAATTTCCAAATATTACAAATAAATCATACTAAGGGTTAAACTGAAAAGCCCTGATGTAGATCGACAGTGAAAACTTAAAATGGGCAAACGCAACACTTATAGATTTCAACTTGCAAGCATTTACAAACTAAACACTCTAAGTTTTCTAATTCTATATTGTTAGCCAAATTTTTGCAAAATAGACCTGTAACCTGTCAACATGTTAAAAATTTTTGAAACTCAAATCAAAGACTTGCCGGGGATTATGTATGAACCAACACATGGCCTGAAAAGTATCCTGGTGAACAGTTATACGTAAAAAATGTCCTATATAAATTCTCATAATTTTTTAAAGAATAATTTTTACAAGTACTTAAAATTATCCTAATTAGCAGTTTTAAAAATCAATTTTCTTCCTACCTCTCTGTTTGCATCCAGCACTAGCTAGTACTTTTGGCGTACACATGTTGCATTTCTTATGACTTTATTTTTCTAATTAGAAATTTCCAACATGCACACATGCACAGTTGAAACCGTCGGAGGCATAAAAATATTAGAACATCTAAAAAATGGTGATAAAACTTCCCTTTTCTTTACCAAAATTAAGAAAATTTATGCCAGCGTGTACCTTTTTTTATGGATACTTGATTAGGGGATAAAAATCGAATATCCAACTAACCCATAAATTTTATTTTTTTTATTAAAAAGATCTTTTCATTAGAAAAATGCTCGTTTGTGCGTATGCTGATTCAGTAGGCGTGTGTAAAACTCCTCGAATTAAGAACGCAGTTCCTCGCATTTGTCCATACGTCAATGGCGTTGCATTCTCAAAATAGGCGAGCCCAAAAAAGATGGTTGAATCAAAATAATTTCTTTTTATTTCTATTTTTGTCATAGAGCAATATAAATGCTCTACCGTGTTCTATTCAACCTGCGACAGTAAAATATCTGCATACAAAATGATACTCAGGGAAGTAACAACCCTGTACATTTTGGTGTGTTTGGTAGCTTATTTTTTGACTATTAATGCGTCTAATATATCTTTTTTTTTTTTGATTGGTACAGTTACATGTATCTCAACACATATTATACTTAAAGATCTGAGACATTCTTACAAAT
>JAXCLR010000073.1:25128608-25153628 GCA_035584095.1 Annona squamosa | reverse complement strand
TATATTAACAGCTTCATGAAAAAATTTTCAAAAAAAATAAAAAAAAATAGGTGCAGTGCACCCGGGTGCGTTGAGGCTGAGTGCACCCAGGTGCACTGAATCGCGCTCCTCTTGGGCAGAGACGGTAGCTTGATTATCCCACACCCAAAATACACATTGGTCTGCCCACACGTGGTAGCGCAACTGGCATGAGATGTTGTCCAGTTTGGGATAGTTCTGAATTTCGATTCCAGCCGTTCGCGGGTGAAGTTGTGTTTTTCCTACTAACAGGTTTTAATATATAAGTTTAATATATTGTATGAGATACTTTGTATATATTGTCTCGCTTTTATGTGAGCGGAGCCCATGCATATTTATAATTTGAATAAAAAATATATATTGGTATGGTTATCTAAAGTAGGTTGCATAATTAAAAAAATTATTTTACTATGTTGCCAGCTACTTTTTTTTCATCAATGCCACAGATTTTTAAAAGAGTTTTCATTCGTGCTAACTTTGTAAAATTTCACCTGGGGATTGTTACTTGAGTAATTACACTTCATTATAAACAAAGCCGACTTCGACGTGGAGTCCACCTCTGAAAAAGATAGGTATAACTTACCAAGTCAAGGTTGATGCAAACTTTTCAAAAATGGTTGTCATCCAAGGCTCAACAAAAAAGTTGAAAGGTGATTCAATACACCTGGCCACACTTAGCCTAGGTGTCAGTCGGGTGTATTTAATTTATTTTTATAATTATTAATTTAATTATATTTAACATGTATATTAAGTTCTACTATGTTTTGTAGATTTGTAATTTTTTGGATATTGTAAAATCAGTGTTATTTTTCGTAATTTAAAATTATTAAAATATCACTTATTTTAAAAATATCCAAAAAAATAAAACTTGTTACACATGTTTAATATACTTATATTAATAATTATACGAAAAATATTTTCAAAAAAATTAAAAAATAGATTTTTGCACCAAGGTGCGCAGGATAGTATTCAAAGTAATTTGGTGTGTGTGCATGGATGAAGTTTTGATTTTTCGCGTGAAGTTTCAATTTTTAGTATGAGAGGGAGAAATAGGAAAAGTTTGGGAATGGATAGATGTGGGAAAGAGAAAATGTGTGAGATTTCAAATTTCAAAAACATCATTACTAACTACCCTCCATTGTACTTATTTATTCTAATTTTGCCCTTATTATTTCCTAACAATTACACCATTTTCAAAATATTTTTTTTTCATATTCCGCTACATCTCATAATTTTTCCTATTTCACATTGCCAAACATCCTCATAGTCATCATTTACATTTTTTCAAAAAAAAAAAAAAAAAGACTTCTTAAAAATGGCTAGCATGGATGTGGAGAAAAAAAAAAAAGCAAGTTGGCATGGATACAAATAATTTAGTTTTGGGTTGACATGAATACAAATAACTCTTATAACATTTTATTAAGAAGAAATAAAACTTTTATAAAAATAGAATTAATAAGTGGGCTCGTAATTATATGTTATTTGAAGGTTAACTATGTAACAAATTTAATTTCTCGTAACGAAATTTATTAATGCCTTAGTCATGAAAACACGGGCATAATTACAAATTGGAAATGAAATCAATTTTTAGCATTGTGAAAGGGGTTGAGTATTGAATTACAAGTGCAAGGAAAAATCTTATCTTTTGAGATAATTTTTAGCACCCTTCACATAGCAATAGATTTTTCAATAATTAAACATGCCCCATTTGCATAAACCATGGCGTGCATGTGTGTAATTGGAGATTCAAACCTTGGTAGATATGTTGTCTCCATACAATATAATAAAAAAATACTCCAATTACTTCAGGCGACGCAAAAATTAATTTGATTAGAAACTTAAATGTATAAAATATTTAATGTCATTAATGAGTGAATATGAAATGATTAAAATTTTTATATTTTGGAAATAAATATGTAGGACAATTTTTCAAAATGTGTAAAATTTTACACCATAATAAAATACATGTAAATAAATATTTGAATCGGTTTAGATATTCATAATAATAATAAATTAAAAAACATATTGGACAATGGTTGCTTTTAATATTTTGTGTTGACAACTTGGATGAGATGAGTATAAGATGAAAATAAGACTAATTTTTTTAAATATTTTTTATTTCCCAAAAATAATAAATTTTTTAAAGATCAAAAGAATTCTTACTTTTCATATAACTTTTTTCATTCCCACTGTATAACATTTTTTTTTTTTTTTAATTCCATGTCCGCATCTCATACTCATCCCATAAAATACAGAGCGCTGTTATTTCATACTAGTAATGGTTGAATAACCCAGGTCACTAATCACTTCTTCAGGTCTTTGAAAATGATAAGAAGTCTCCGAGAATGAATAAAGTTATTGAGAAATTGAAAATCTTACCCGTCCTCCTTTCCTCTCCCATTCACTTGTCTTCATCAAACGAGGAAATTAATAATTTAGAAGGCTAGATCTCGGACGGGATATCGCCGTACACACGTGATCCAAGACCTTCACGTCAATAGAAAATTAAAAATACAAGCCAAAAAATATTTTTGTCCAATACATTTAAATATCATAATTAGGCGGGCCAGTCGAAGGATTATTCTTTTGGAAACGGACGGTAGTTGTATGCTCCCGGGAGCATGCTCCCGGGCGCATACACCTATTTTTTAAAAATTTTTTTAAAATTTTTTTATAAAATTGTTAACCTGAGTGTATTTAATCTTTGGGTAAATTTTTACCATTTTTGGAGTATTTTAGATATTTATTTTTTATTTTTGAATATCAGTGACATTTTAGATAATTTTAAATTACGAAAACACCACTAATTTTCAAAAATTAAAAATAAATATCTAAAAATATCCAAAAATAGTAAAAATTGATACATACATCAAATACACTTGAGCTAACAATTTTATTAAAAAAATTTCAAAAAAAAATAAATAAAAATAGGTATACGCGCCTGGGAGCGTTGCATGCTCCCGGGAACATACAACCAAAGTCCTTTGGAAATTCAGGGACGTTTTAGTGAAATGTAGGCCCTCTAATACCAACTCCCGCGGTACCTATACAAGTAGCCCTGGCCCACCAAGTTTTCTTTTATATGACTATCATATGATGTTGAATTGAAGGGCTAATATTCCATGCTTGGATGATGATGATGATGATTATTATTATTATTGTAATAGTATGCTTTTCATTGATTGAGACGGTCTCTACTAGACTCTTCATGACATTTTGGTAAGATTTAAGCCCATAATCATCCATCTTCAACAACATCCAACTCCTAACCCGGAACTTAGATATCATCTTGTTTTTAAAACTTCAATGTACTATAAAATTTAAATTATCTAAAATTCAATGTAATATGAATGTGCTTATATGTAATATGAGTTGTTATGATGCATATAAATGCCTATAAAAAAATTCGGTGTAAATTTATTGAAATTCTCTTTGAGCTTGATTGCGAGGGTCGTTTTATATGCAAGTGAATTGAATGCAAAATCATTTTCAGGTTGAAAATAAAAAAGAGAGAATAATTTAAATAAATGTAATACTGTTGAAAAAGCACTAGCCAAACCAGTCTGCAATGAAACAAACTTTAATTTCATGTAATGTAATTTCGTAAAAAGTCACTCTGTAAGAGTTTATTTTGCACTCTCTATATTGTAATAACTGTATTCTTTTCATCATTATCTTTAAAAGTAATCTACGTGGCCCTATGTTGAGTTTAAATTAAAATTGAAGTTAGTTATCTAAGGATAACGTGAGCTAAAAAGTTAATTGAAACAAATAAGGATGATAATTAAAAATCCAACCATTATCTAGGGAAGTAACGTAAGGGTATTTTCAATACCAAGATTATTTTTATCATTGTAGACTATTTGTATCACATGACATGTAATTGAAATTATTATTTTTATTTTTTTAAAGCTACTTATTATTTATATTTGATAGAGGGCTTTTCTCGAATGTACCAGTAGCTGTTGATTTTTTTTATTTAGATCTAGACCATGTATTGTATATATTTAAAAATAACTCAGATTAGATATGAAAATTTTACTTGAAAGTTTTTGTGATCCCCATATTGTTAAAAAATGAATTTATATGAAGCCTAATGCACTTGCATTTGCTATGAATTCATAAATCCAACTAAAATAATTTTCTATATTCTAGAAATATTTACGAAAAAAAATACAACGCATGCCTTCGATCTCAATTTTTAAAAAACCAGACTTGATAACCTGCGAAGAGGGTACACGGGAGCAAAGCCCTTTGATAAACTGATATGCATTTTTCAAATGCAAAACTAAGTTTTATAATTATAATTATTTCAATTCATATTATTTTTCTTCGTGCGGCCCACATGATGTTACGATTTTGATTATTTTTCAAATGGACGGAGCATATCATATTTTTAAATTTCCAGACGATCGCGATGTAACAATAAATAGCGTACGTGTGGCCCATCTTTTAACAGGTTAGCGAGCGAGTCTGTAGCAGGGAGAGAATCAACTTACCGCTTTTTGCATCGTCAGCATTGTTTTTATCATCTTTATTTTTGTATTTTAAAATTCAAAAAATGTAAAATTTAAGCAGTAAAAAAAAATCTTGCTTGGGCTCATGTATTTATGCAAAAATATCTAAAAAATAAAAAAAATGATGCAATCATTGAAAGGCTCACGCAGCATTGAATCGTAACCCTTTCAAGTTTCATCATATCTATCCTTTGGGATTTCTCTCCCTTGAATCGGGGTGCAATTTGAAATCTCTCGAATTTTCAAAATTTTTAATACTTTTTCCAATACACGTCATATATTGTATTTAAAATTATTTATTTTATCTTAATATTAAAATTATATATAAATCTAATTATTTAAGAGGAGAGCCTGGTGTCCACGAATTTGATGGCAAGCATGCGAAAGTGCTTACTAATTGATCCAGTACTGTTACATGCGCGTAGAACTACAAATTAATTTCATCTATCTGCAACCACACGGACAGCATATTCCTCATCCAAACAACACCCACTTTCAAGACTCGTACCCACTTTCAAAACTCGTGATGATTAAGGGTGTATTTGGCAATTGATAGAAAATATAAGTTAAAATTTTTCAATCTAAAACTTTTTACTCTTCACAACTATTATATTTTTTAATTATTTTTTCATATTTTCTTATATAATTATCCTACTTTTCAATTATTTCCACACAACTATCTACACAATCTATTTATTTTAATTTTATCTTTTTTATTATTTATTATTATCTTTACCGTACTACATCATTTGATAAATTTATTCTCCAGAACTACTGATCAAAAGTTTCAGTAACTGCAAAACAGAACTTAAAGTAGACAGTCAAGTCACTTGCTTTCCACTTTTCACGGCTCGGATTTCAAACACGTGTGTCGTGCTTACCAGCCGACCATCCCTTGCGGCATTAGAAACTGGACGAAACATCACATAGCCGCCAAAGTCAACCCAACGATTTCATACTCCGGGGGATACTCTGGCGGCTCTCTCTTTCCCATGTACGCTCTCAGTCTTCCTTCGAACGCATCGTCCGCCAAATCAAATCCAAACCATCCAAAATCCCAATCCCAATCCCAAAAATTAAAAATAATCGGTCGGAGTTTGGTAGAGTAAGTTGGGAACTTGTAACCTGTGTCAAAACAGAGACGGAAGATAAGCACAAATGAATGTCTTCTAAAAAAAGGAAATCTTTTATGATTTGATAACCGTGGGCCTGGATTAGTTGATGGTTACTGTACGCTAGCACGATTTTTTTGAAGATTCTTCTCCATGCGCATTAATATTTCTCTGTTCGTTGGGCTTCGGATTGGCTGGTTGCATCGTCTGTAGGCAAAAGATTCAGGGGTTTTGCTTTTCCTCAGGACTTTACAGGAAGACGGTGCTAGCAGCGATCGATTGGTATGATTCTGCAGGTGTTAGATTTCAGCTTTTTTACTGCTGAATTGTGTGTATTTCTGTGTTTTCCTTTATGGGTTTGAACGTGGAGTTGGTTCTGTTTGGAATCCGAGATGATTCAAGCTGCAAAATGATGGTGGTGTTTTAGGAACCTCTCTCCCACCGTCTTCCTCCTTCCCTCCCTCATGCTCTCATGCTGTGTTTTGTTATGAATTTTGGTTTACTTTCTGAATCATTTGAAACTATTTGAATTTCCCAGAATAATTTCGCTACATTTCTGTTTTCCTTGGTTTGTTTCTCTATCGTAGATATTCATACAACTACCACCGTTTTATCTTTTCTACATATTCTTCTGCCTATTAATTCGGAAATATCTCGTCTCGTTTCAAGTTGCCGTAGTTTCAAGAGTTTCAGTAAGGAGAATCATGCCACTGTCGAATGGAAAATTCTTCTACTTCAATTCATCTTCGGAAACTCATGTTGGTTCCCCTCCTACAACGCCACCCCCCACCCCCAAAAGTTGCTTAATTCTCAAGTACTTGTGTTGGATTCTTTGATTAATGTCTTCCCCCTTTCCCCATTTACTTCATCATCCTCAAAAATTGGTGTTGGGTTCTTTGAATATTCCTCTTTCCCCATTTACTTCATGTTTAAAAGTTAGTGTTGGATTCCTTGAATTGCTACAATCATGTATTCCCACTCTTCCCCCCATTTACTTATCTTTAAAGCTCATTTTACCACCGGGGCGGTATCCTGGTGGTACCCATGCTGGCCGCAGGTTCAAGTCCCGCCGACTGCAGGTGTAAAATTTGCAATTTCCCACTGTAAGTGTGGGTTTTACACATTTCCTGAGGTGAGGGTTTTTTGGAAAATTCCCTTCATGCTGTAAGGGTCGTAACAGTGTCTGACTGTAATATCAGTCGTCACAGTGTATAAAACTAATAAAAAATACTTTAAAATTCATTTTTGAGTTCCTTGAATAATCCTATTTCCCCATCCCCCATTTACTTCATCTTTAAAAATATTTTTGGTTTCCTTGAATAGCTTGAATCATGTATTCCCACTCCACAATTTAATCTTTAAGAATCAGTATTCTTTTCCTGGAATAATGATATTACCCTCTTTCACATTTACGTGATCCTTAAAAATTCCTCTTGGGTTCCTTCAATGATGTACTTCCCTTTTTTCTTATACAGGGAAAATTGAGCTTTTAACATTGAAGGAAGCTCCTCAGTAAGAAATGGAAGTTGGTAAAGAGGAGAAGTATTCATTGCTACCTTTATCAGTTTCGACGGTTGCAGTGGCAGTAGATGGGAAACGAAGCTCCAAGTCTGCAGTTAAGTGGGCATTGCAGAAATTCGTTCCTGAGGGTAGGGTCCTCTTCAGGTTGATACACGTCCGCTCAAAGATAACAACGGTCCCCACAACAAGTAAGGTGTAGTCATGAATGAGTAATTTTTTTTTTCCTTGTGAAATTATCATGATCAAGCAAGCTATGATATTAATATTGTTTTTGCTTTCAAAATTTTATTTTAAGATCTGATTTTTAATCATTCATAGTTATACCACTCCCTTATGAAAGTTGACTAGTAGTTTTCCTTGGGTAAATTGCTATGGAAGAACAATGTTGGTGTTGAATGCCAATCATGACTCACCACAGGCAAAGATATGGATAGTGTTTTCAACTTTTAAAAAAAGACACTGAGAGAATCCCTATTTCCTCTGCTTGGGGATGGCTCCAGAGCAGATCACACTGAAAAGCCCCCCAGACTCACGAGGAAAAAATTCTGAAGAAGAACTGTTTTGGGACTTCAAAATTCTGGGCTCCCATTACTTTTGGAGCTTCATGGAAAAGCATGCATGTTCTCCATTCCCAGTTAGGCATATTCTTCAGTTCACATACGTAAGACTACTTGCAAAAAATTGCATCCGTATTGTGTGTGGTATATTTGCATCAATCAGATGACCGTAAGATGAGACATTTTACGAAGCTATTTTAGATTCAGATGCATGTACAGCTGCAATGCCATGATAGTCAATTGAGGTGATTAGAAAAACTTCAAGACCAAAATCCAGGGACATTTAAGAAAAATGGCACCTGATTTGTTCTAGTGATACCTGACAAACATTTGTGGAGGAAATTTGTCTGACAATATCGCTTTTCTGTCCTAGTTTCAGTGGGAAATCATCTACCTGTTTCGCAAGTGCGGGACGAAGTAGTTGCTGCATATGAGAAGGAAATAGAATGGCAAACAGCTGCAATGCTACTCCCATACAAGCAACTGTGTTCACAGAAGCAGGTCAGAATTATCATTAATCAATCATGTTAGGGAAGCAAATTTACTCATTCAGCTCATTTGATTTTATGAGCAGGTTGAAGCAGAGGCCGTTGTAATTGAGGCAGATGATGTAGCCAGTGCAATAGCTGAAGAGATTGCTAAGTTCTCAATAAATACACTTGTTGTCGGAGCTTCATCTCATAGCTTGCTCGCAAGGTAGTATTTGTGCTCTGTAGTATTTTCGTTGTGCTTATGAGCAATGAAAGCTTTGCAGACACAATTTTATAGGTGTCTGCAGCTGATATTCTCTTTTTTAAACTTAAGGCATCTTCCTTTTGGAATCCACTTGCACTTATTCATTTAATATCCAGTGAATAACTTTTAAAATTCCAGTGACTGTTGTACAGTCTTCCTAGTACATCTCTCTCTCTCTCTCTCTCTCTCTCATGCACACACCACAAACTTATGATAGTTGCTGATGAGAATGCAAAAATGTCCACAGAAAATTTAGAGGTCGTGATACCGTTGCAAGAATTTCAGCATGCATCCCCAACTTCTGTACAGTCTATGTTGTTTCAAAAGGAAGCTTGTCATCTGTCCGTCCATCTACTTCGGATAAAAACCAAAGCATCCAAACTGAAAGGAGTGATTCCAACCTTTCTACTGACAGCCAGCCTGGTTCTGCTTCTAGTTCACAGACAGGTACAAGCCTCTCGGTATCATATGTTAAGTGAGAAAAATTATTGTTTGGATGCTCTACAAAATTGAATCAGTTTAAAATATAAATCGCTGAGTGGGAACTAATGTCTTTTGTATTCATGCTAAACTGATAATGATCCGAATCACCATCTCTGTCACTTTGGGTAGGATTTGAAAGGAGAGAATATGCAAACAATGATTAAATGAAAGTTTACAATTTCCTCTTATTGATTAGCTACAATTTAGCGTGATTGCCACTTTTAATCCTCATTTGGGATGTCTTTAACTTCAGGTTCACTATGAATTGAATAAAAATTATGAGTGTAGTGCTCTGGGAATAAATGAATAACTGCTCTTCTCAGCAGAACAGCTTTAAGTTAATTCATTGGATGTTTCCTCTTCATAATGGTAGCAATGTACTTAAGCATCTAACATATTACCATTTGTGGGGTTTTTTGGATTTTTGTTAATGCACATGTTTTTGATCCAGAACCTAGGGAGACTGCGCCACCTGTGAATTTTTCCCATTTTCGCTGTCCCTCTCTTCCAGATCAGCGTTATCAAGCACTTTTGACCATAAATCAGACTGCTGTGAGCAAGAAAGCTACCACAGTTGATACCTTCCACTCTAGAAGTCAATCTCTGAGCACTGAGGGGGAAGATTTGAGCTCCAGTTCCAATAATTCAGATATATACTATGATGGAAGCATGGATTCCAGTTATAGAAGCTTTCAAACAGACAGTCAATCGTGGGTTTCTGAGCGGGCATCCACATCAGATATGCTTACAGATTCTTCTTTGCCAAACAGCCAGGTGATCTAAAAGACAACAACACTGCAGCAACCAGACAATAAAAATTTCTGCAAAGTTAGCATTCATGATCTCTTAACTCTTGCATATATCTTCTTCCAAATGCAGATTGATATAAACTTGGAGTTAGAAAAGCTACGGATAGAACTAAGGCATGCTCAAGGGATGTTCAAGATGACTCAAGATGAGAAGACTGATGTTCTTCAGCAAGTAGGTTATGTTTCTCTCTCTTCTTTAACCTTAATGAATGGGGAATTTGAATAGAGATTCATGCTACATTATTTATTTCTTTTAGATAAATGAACTAAGCAGGCGGCATATGGAAGAAATCAGCAAACTCAAAGAGATAAGTGTCCGTGAAGAACAGGCTAAAGAACTAGCAAGATTAGAGAAGGAAACACGTGAAGCCATCAAAAGGGAAACAGAAATGATCATGGAAAGTGCTGAAAGAGAAGCCAGGCTGAGGGAAGATGCAGAAATAAAAGCTGCCTGTCATGCAGAAGAGAAACAGAAGCTTGAAAAGGCCCTGGCAAGCACTGATCAGCAATACAAGAAATTCAATTGGGAAGAGATAGTGTCTGCAACCTCATCATTCTCTGATGCACTTAAGATTGGAATGGGGGGATTTGGGATGGTTTACAAGTGCAACTTTCATCACACTGTTGCAGCAGTTAAAGTCCTCCACTCAATTGATGAACATAAGACTAAGCAATTCCAACAGGAGGTATGAAATAGAAAACCATTTAAAATGTGTTTGGTTGCATTACATTTGGCAAATTTCGGCACTAGTTAAGTTGTATTATTCAAGAAAATATAATTTGGTTCTGTAAAATAAGTGATGGTTTGCAAAAGATGAAACAGATAAAACATGTATTCTGGAAAATAAGTTCTCTTATGCAGATCTTGATGTGGACTAAATTATCTGCTTTTTGTTTTCCAGCTTGAAGTCCTGAGCAGAATCCGTCACCCCCATCTTCTTCTTCTCCTTGGAGCTTGCCCAGATCGTGGCTGCCTGGTGTATGAATTCATGGAGAATGGTAGCTTAGATGACAGACTGTTCAGAAAAAACAATACACCTCCCATACCTTGGTTTGATAGGTACCGAATAGCTTGGGAAGTAGCCTTGGCACTTGTTTTTCTCCACAATTCAAAGCCAGAACCCATAGTTCATCGCGATTTGAAACCTGGGAACATCTTGCTCAATCAGAACTTTGTTAGCAAGATTGGCGACATTGGCCTTTCTACATTACTTCCTGCCACCAATTCTTCAATGTCTACAATGTACAAGGACACCGATCTTGCAGGGACATTCTGCTATATTGACCCTGAGTATCAGAGAACGGGTTTGGTATCTCCAAAATCAGATGTCTATGCTTTTGGGATGGTGATCCTACAGTTACTGACAGCAAAACCGCCATTGGGACTCACTGATATTGTGGAATCTGCAATCGAAAAAGGTTGCTTGGCAGACATTTTGGATGGTGATGGTGGGGAATGGCCTATAGAGGAGACCCAGGAACTGGCAGCTTTGGGACTAAGTTGTCTGGAATTTAGACGCCGCGATCGGCCTGATCTGAAAGATCAGGTTCTCCCAATGTTGGAAAGATTGAAAGAGATTGCAAACAGGAGCCGTGAACCAGCGCCTAGCATATCATCAAGCCCTCCGTTCCACTTCATATGTCCTATACTTCAGGTTGGTAACATTTTTTCTGGTGGTGTCTGTATGTTCTGTGAAATCATATATACAACTGCAGGCTGCTGACTGTCATGGATCACCATTTTTTCCTTTTGGTTTGAATAATGTATGTGGATAGTTATTTCACATAGATTTTGACTGTCCCTGGATTATTTTGGTTCTGCCCTATGGCAGGATATAATGGAAGACCCCTGTGTTGCACCTGATGGATACACTTACGAGCGCCGAGCAATCGACCTGTGGCTCAGCATGAATGACAAATCACCAATGACAAATGCACCACTGCCTCACAAGTGTCTTGTGCCAGATTATACCCTTCTTTCTGCTATCAAGGAATGGAAGTTGAAGAATCAGTAGTGATGCTATTTAGCAAAGATTTATCGGCTGCATTTTGCCATGGATTTTTAGTGCATCATGGGACCATCTCCAGCTTGCTTGAATGGGGATTACACTGCACATGAGTCCAACATAGAAGTAGATATCTTTTCAGGATTCGGAATTTGACAATACAGACAACATTTGGAAATTGTATAGAAAATATTCAATCCCTTTTGTGAGGTGACTCAAGATGAGCCCGCCCATCTTTGTTTTTGTGGACAAAATGTTACGTTTAGATATCAACAGCTGTAGCACATAACTATAGTTAATTAAAATGAGAGCAACTCATTTTTGGGTAGCTGCCAAGCATATCCTCCGTGGACTGCTTGGACTGTATATTGCCTGTCACTAGGTATATTTGTTATGGAGATGGAAATCCTCGGCTTAGAATTTTTTTTTGACATAATACTTGAGGATGTAAATAATTGTTTTTCTTTTTCCTAATCCTTGGAATGGAGGGATTGAAAGGTGTATTCATCTCTTTTTTATAACGGCTTGGATTCTGATCAGTATGGATGGACAATTGTGATAATTTTTTAGACCATTTGCACTTTTCAGTTACTAACAAATTTCCTCTGCCATCATTAGCTATTCAAGAATGATACTATTTATATCACGTAAAAAGAAGGAAATTTTCAAATATACCCACGAATTTTGACCATAATTCCTTGTATATCTATATATATATGCAATAATTCATTTCACAGTTATGAATTTTTGTCATAGCTACGCCACTATGGTTTATTAATATCGCTTGGAATGACTAATGTAACTCTTCAGATAAGAAAAAAATAGTTTGTAATGTTAAGTCCATCTAGTCGAAACAAAGTATGAAAGGAATTTTAGGAGAAATTTATGGGTGTAAAAGGGATTATTGAAAATATAGGGGTATATGAAGAATTACGAGAATTTTCCTAAAAAGAATGGTTCGGAATATTTCAAATGCTGCGGAAACTTTGACCAATTTATGAGCATATATGCTATTTTCAAAAATAAGTGGCCATTTTAGATTTTTAGTTAAATACAGTAGGAATATTTGCCATAAAACCTATTTTATATATATGGAACTGATCTAAACAAATGGATTTCTTTAATTTCTTAGATCTAAACGGTTTCTTTTATGTTTAAAAATGCATCCTCAACATTATAAAAAAAAAATGCATCCTCAACCAAGAACGTATAATATCTGGTAGGTATGCATGGAGTATTTGAAAAATGTTAAGAGCATATTGCTATTTTGAAAATAAATTGCTATATTTATTGTGTAAATGATGTGGTATGATAAGGTAATGACCATAAGTAAAGAGAATAAAATTAAAACGGGCTCACTTCTATGTAACTGGGTTACATAGAAGTGATTTCGTGTAACCCCCTTTATTTTTAAGATTTTAATATTTAATTAAAAATTCAATCCATTTATTATATTTAACATTATTTGTTTACTTAGGGAATCAAGTTTCATCTAAATCCAATATGTGCGTGAGTCACATTTGTTCAAAAATACGTACATTCATATGTAAAGTAATAAAAATACTTAGATCCATTTACATATATATTAGAATATGACAATATTTTATAGAATCATTTATCCACATATTTATGATATTTTGGATAGTTTAGATGTTGAAAATACTACTTTAAATTGATATTTTAGCATCAAACTATTTTATTATGTTGATTTTACATATTTATAGATGGAACCTATATATCGTGAAATTAAACAAATGAAAGAGTTTCTATGATATTATAAATGATGCTAAATATAATGGATAAAGTGAATTTTTCATTAACTATCTAAATGTTAAAAATAAAGAGGTTTCCATAGAGAGAAGGTTTCATAGAGGCGCTCTCAGAGTTTAAAATAGATAATTTAGATATATAAGTTGTTGTGTAAAAATGATTGAAAAATATAATAATTGTATAGGAAAAAGTGAAGAAATATTTAAAAATAAGATAATTGTGAAGAATAAAAAATTTAGATTAAAAAGTTTTACTTGTTAACAGACATCTCCTTAGATTCTTAGTCAAATATAGTAGCTATATTTGCCATAAATCCTATTTATATAAATGCAACTGATCCAAATGAGTAGATTCCTTTAATTTCTTAGATCGAAACTGTTTATCATGTTCTAAAAATGCATCTTCGACATTTTCGAAAATTTTGAAAGGTAATTTAACTAAGTTCACTTTTAGCTTTTCAGTTTTTTTAGTTGGACGAGAAGCCTCTTTTCTATTTCACTTTTAGTTGTTTTAAGGGCACAACTAAGGTGGGATTGTACAAGTTTTAGTGAATTCAAATTTGATTGTCAAGTTTAGGGTTGGATTGAATTCGGGTTTATGTATGTTTCGGCCTTTTGGGCTTAATGTCGAGTTTAAAATTCAAGTTTAATTTCAGATTTATAATTGGATATTGAACTTCGATTTTTTTAATATTTTGTTTTCAAAATATACTTATTTTTGTGTTTTTTAAATAATCAATCATATTATCAAAATTAATATATTAAAAAATACATATTTAGAGTTTATCATATATATTGACTTATAAAATAATATAAATGATAATCATTTATCAAAATTTTAATTTTATTACATTAAATTTCAGTAAAGAAATCTTCAAATCACAAGTTTTACAAAAGTGAACCAATCATGAGCATATGCCCAACATTTAAAATATATAAATAATATTATATAATCTTTAATTCAGATTCGATGGATGATATTATGAGCAGGCCCTTTATCTAAACTGCCTTGACATCAATTATTTGAACCTGAATTCATGTAAACACTTGCATGGCCAACAACACCAGAGGTGGAACTGTTAGGCATTTGGGCATGCTGCCCAACCGATCCCAAGTTCGAAACCGGGGACGATTGTCCCATGGTTCTGTACCAGGGACTGAAACCAATAAAAAACAAAACAAAACAAAACAAAACTTGCATGCGGGTATTTTCTCCTTTCTTCTGCTCAAACCAGCTCATGCGGCTCATGTGCTCCTTTATTTGACGTAAGTTACAGATGATAGCTGTTGAAATTCTTTGTTGGGTGCAAGCACTGAGTGACCGTATAGATGAGTAAAAACCCAAACATCAAATATTGGTATCCAACTGGTAGCCATGTAGATGACGTTGCTCCAATTGCTCTCCCCTTCCTTTAGAGCAAAGGGGAATTACAGGCCCAACATGCCTACAAACAAAACCGAAACATAACCCCCAATTCTCCAATTGCTATCTGAATTGATTTGGTGCTGACGGTGCTCAAAATCCGAAAAGAGGCAAACAAAACCAAGACAATCCCTCACTCAGCGGAAGAAGAAATTATCCACCTCATTGCCACTGATTATTTCCCCAAAATCACCACTGACGCTGCCAGGCGTTGTCTTTATCAATGCGACAATGCCTCTACTATCATCACTATCTGTAGCACCCGTCATGAACAGGGCTCGGATGCCTTTCCCGCCTCGTGAAATCCGGGCCGGATCGAAAGGGCCGGAACCTGCGTTTCTTATAAAATAATAAGGTTGTTAGTATATGAATGTTTGCATAGAATGGGTCATGGTTTCGGATTTGGTCATTAAGCTTCGGGAGCAGTGGCATATGCGCGGGGTTTCCATGGATTCGGCAGCGTGATGGTAGCGTGCATCGCTTGGAGCTGCTGGGCGGCATGCGTCTACCTTGCTATAGCTCCAACTCAATGAAAAGTGTTAGTATTTAGATAAAATAAAACATTTGGAATAACCTTAATAGCTATGAGATTTATACCATTAGACGAAGTCGCCACTTATCTTAAAGGGAACATTGGTCCCCATTTTCATTGAATAAGAACACTGATCGTACAGAGCTTTGGATTCCAATCTTCGGATTAAAACAAATATGACAAAAAGTTGTTAACCCGAAGCCATTTACATGAGCATGAAAAGGGAAAAATAAAAATAAAAATTTGAAGAAGAGGGAGAGAGAGGAGGGGAAAAAGAGAGAGGAAAACTAGAGCTAGAGGAGAGGAGACGTCAGGGCACGAGAGATTTTCTACAAACTCTCATCCTCTCCCTTTGGGATGCCTCTTTTTGTGTGTTGGGAGTGAGAGCTTCGCTTTCTATTTATAGAGGGAAAGTGGGCGGCCGCGTAGGCTTTGGGCCATAGATGGGAGCCCGTCGTGGTTGGACTTGGATCTTATTGGAGCCTTTTACTCCAAGTGGGCCGTTGTTGAGACCTAATGGGTTGTTGTTGTAAAGCCCGCTTTTTATGGCCTGAGGCTAGATCTGGTGGGCTGTTGCCGTAGAGCCCGCTTTTTATGGGCTAAGGCTAGATTTGGTGGGCTATTGCTGTGGAGCCCGTTCTGGTGGATTATCGGAGCTTTGCTCCTATGGGCCCAAGCTGGATAGACTCGTTTGATGGTAGGCCCGACTTGGTTAGCTTTGTTTGAACTTGTTCCAAATAGGCTGTTGGTTCTATGGCCCATTGGCAATTTCTTTGGGTTAGTTCTCTTTGTAGAGGTTGGGTTTTGGACCTTGCTCCATGTTTTATTTATTTGGGTTCAAGGGAAGGGTGTCTACAAACACTCCCCTTTGTCAGAGGCGTCTTGACAGTGATTTTCTTTGGTCACTAAAAGCTTGATTTTCTTGCCGGAGGGTTGGTAGCCGATCGACGATCATGACTGTTGCATGGCTGGTTGCTGTCACTCATAGACGACGGAGGGTTGGTGGTCGATCGACAATCATGACTGTTGCATGGCTGGTTGCTATCACTCATAGACGACAAAGGGTTGGTGGTCAATCGACGATCATGATTGTTGCATGGCTAGTTGCTATCACTCATAGACCCAAAAAGCAACTATTGAGCATTATGCACAGAGTACACATACTCAAAAAATGTCCATTAGGCTTGTGAGCTATGGGACTAATGGTGTGATATTGTCCGCTCTAGCCTAGAGGCTTAGTCGTATATATTTAAAATGTTTCACACCATATTGAACTTGAAACCCACTTATAAACTACTGGGAACTTTCTCTCATTTTCGATGCGAGATTTGATTTTGAGCTATTACAAGTCCACCAGCTTCCGCCTGGTTCGCTCTGAACTACAACCCAACTTTGGACTTCTACCTGCAATCTTAACTTTCACTAGTTCAACTCTCCGAATCACATCTACTGGAGAGAGAGCCGCTCTGATACCACTTGTAAGAAAAACCTTATTGATTAAAACATTAATCACCCTAGAATCCTTTATGCTTAATCACTAAGAAATATAAAACATAAGCGAAAACGTACCTGAGTCCATAAGAGTAGTTGTTGAATCCGGAGGTTTTTTGATCTTTCAGGTTAATATCCTAGTATTTTTTGGAGCATGTGACCCCTCTTTTCTAAAAATAAGATGTTAGAAAAGAAACCTTAAAAGATGTTTAAACTGCGGATCATGACCGTTTATATAGCGTACCAATCTTTTTAATTTCTAATTTAGCCCATCATAAAAATAAAAATTAAAAACAGATAATATGATTACTGCACATAGGAGACCCATACTCTATTAGACAATTAAGGTCCATAAACTTTATAAGATTAGTATATGACTTTTTAGTTACTATTTATGATAGTATATATATAATTATTATATATGCAAGTCTAAAAAATTCAACCGTTTAAATGGGGGTGGAAGAATATTTGGGGCTTAATCGAAAGTCGAATCTTTTGAGCTTTGCAGGCAATTGTGGAAGGAAGCTGCTGCAGTCACTGGGGATGAAAATGATGCTAACGTCGTGCTCATCATCTGCGCCATCTGGTTTTCTAGATTTCAGGATGGCCGAGTTGCTGGAGCTGCGATAAATGTAGAAGAAGGGTTTTCAATTTGCGTCATCGATTGGGATTTCAAAGAGGCAGCGACTGTAGCGTTTTAGATATGCAGAGCTTGATTGACCGGATTCGAAGAGAACGCCAATAGATTGGTTGGTTTTCAGCCGTCACCAATTTCATGACGGCTGCGGTTGTAGGTGCAAGTCGCAGATTCGATTTGAGGAAGACAGTCGATGATGTGATGACGGTTACGGTTTCGGTTTGGATTAATGGTTGTCGACTGTTTCGATCGAGCTTGTCGATCATTGCTGGTGTTGGGGAAGATGGAGAAAGCGATCGTTCCTGCTTCAATTCGCGTAAAAAGATTGATGGATTTTGAAAGAGAGTGAGGCTGCGGTCAAGATGGTGTTTGCCGGCCAAATTTACAAATGCTACCGAGATTTTCAAGCGCTAGAAGGAGACGTGGCTGGGGTATTTCGGTAATTTTCTCCATCGCTATCGACCCAACTCACAGGTCTCTCTTGTATGAATATAAATAAAATTATAGCAAAATTCGCGAGTACAAAAGACATTTTTAAAATTTATAGATATAATTGAATTAAGGTAAATTTTATGGGCATACTTGTAATTTTCCCTAAAATAACTATTTTTTGATGGAAATAAAAATAATTATTTTAAAATGAATATTTTTCAATATTTAATGCACCATCAATACATATTAAATGTGTACATATATAAATTAAACCCATAAGAGTACAATCGTATAAAAGTAGAGCATTTAATACAATCGATTGTAATATATGATTGAATTTTTTATTTATATATTTTTTAATATTTTATTTTAAATCCAAATTGTTCATCATATTTTACTTCACTTACATTTCGATGACATGAAAAATTACGCTATTTGAATGTATGTATAATCCACAGAACGAGTACATATATGGGTTATTTATAATCATATTTTTAAGATTATTTATTATGAAAGTTTTTAATTTACTTTATTTTTTGTATATAGGCTAGATAAATAATTTTAAATACAATACTTGGATAGGATATTTTAAAATTTTTCAAAAAAATCAAAATACATATGAAGAGAAAAATCTTCAGTACAAGCTTGAATTTCTATGTTTTTCAATATTCAATCTATGCATTGTATTCAAACTTGTTTAGTTAACCTAAATGTAAAAAAAAATAAATGAATTAAAAATTCATTTGAATAACCTAAAAAATATAATTATAAAGAACCTTTTACATTTATGTTTGTTTCAAATTATATAAATATTTAATGCAAATGATTTTTATGTCATACAAATACATTAGAGAAGAAAATGTGCATCACTTGGATCTTAGAAAATGAAACATGTTGAAAAATAAAAATTCGAGCAATGATATACTACAACTAATTTTATTGAAGTTTTCCTATATATGAACTAACATCGAGTTAGATCACTACTAATATTAGGTTTCGTTGCTGTTGTGTTCCATGTAGGGGTGCAACTTGACAACTCACTGGCTGGGTCTTAACCCTAATTGATGTTCATTACTACTATCGGAAATTCAAGCAGCATCTCCCCAAAACCATGGTATCCCTGGAGTACATCAAGTAGGCTATACATGCATAATATATTTAATTAACATTCCTAAAATCGTAAACTAAGATAATGAAATAACCTCAAATAGAAACAAAATAGTAGAAGTCGTATGTTATCATCCATAATTTTCAAACCAAATCACCATATATACACACATAAACTTCACTCTAGCCACTCATATTTACAGTAAAATAAAATAACTAATTACTAGTAACAACTAAAATCACCATCAAGATCCTAAGTGTTTAGGATCACACCTAATACCAGCTTGAGTGCCGACAACCCGTTGGGCTCCGTATGCTATCTTGTCATCTAAAAATAAAATAAGAAAATGATGAGTGCGGGTAAACTCTATGAATAAGACAGCTATCAAAATAAAAAAAAAGAATTCAAAAATAAAAAATGCCTAATTTTTATACCGATTGATATATATATATATATATATATATATATATAAATATTAAACCAATGAAATTAATTCGCTTATATGTTTGCTTCATGCCTTGGCACAGGTTGATTAACCTAAGAACATAATGAATTAATTTCATCAAAAGATTCAACTCTGGCTAACAAATAAATTGAATCTCTTTGTCTGGGCAAAGGCTAACTAATAATTACCAAATTCACATCTCATAACTAGATCAAAAGCATCTCTTGCAACTAGCTATGGCTTAATCAATATAGCATTCATACCTTATTTTGCTCATCACGTACATTCATTTGCAAGTCGAGATGCACAAAAACCATGCATAAAGCATGTAATTTGAAATTAATAATTGAAACACATCTTTCTATTAGCCAAAAATAACTTCCAAATTTTCAACCCAAACTTGCCAACAAAACCCACAAATCTCAGTATTAAAATACAATAATGGAATTTAATAATTTATTTAGAATCCTAACTCATCATCATCATTAAAATAAATCACAAAACCCATAACAACAATTTTACATCAACAAAAAGCTGAAATATTTAAGAAAATAGTCTTACTTACCTCAAATAGGACACACTATATCCTAGTTTGGGCCCACTTATATATAAGCAATTCTATGTAATCCTCTCGGATTTTAAGATTTTAATATTTAATGAAAAATCTAATCTATTTATATTATTGAAGATCATTTGTTTAGTTATAAGATCAAGTTTCATCCAAATCCAATATGTGCATAGATTACATTTTCTCAAACATGCGTACATTTTGTGTAAATTAGGAAAATACTTAGATTTATTCACATATATATTGAAATGTATCATATGATACTTTATAGAATCATTTATTCATACAGTAGTAATATTTTAAATAGTTTATATATTAAAAATACTACTTAAAAATTTGATATTTAGCATTAAATCATTTTATTATGTTGACTTTACATTTTTGTAAATTGGACCCATATAAACTAATATTAAACAAATGAAAGAATTTTCATAATAATATAAGTGATGCAAAATGCAATAGATTAAGTAAACTGTTCATTAATTATTTAGATCTTGAAAATAAAATGGGTTACATAGAAAAGGGGTTCATAGAAGCATTTTCATTCATTATTAGGTTTCACACCAACTGCGAAGTACAGTTGCTAATCTACACAATCACAATTAAAATGTCTAATATTAACACATAAAATTCTCTTCACATTTACATCAAAATTCCGACCCTAATTAAATATATTCAACCCTCATATAAATCTAACATCTTTGTATCCATACCATCTCACTAAAAAGTAACTATTAATTACTGTAAATTCATTAACATTATTTCTAAAACAAACTACTTAAATATACGCATTCCTATTTTTCACCAATTCAAAACATCATATTAAAATTGTTTAAATTCTATTGCAGTTAATATATGAAGGGGGTATTTGTTAACACTTTAAACTTTTTAAACTAAGATTTTTCAGTATAAATTTTTTTACTCTCCACAATTACTCTAATTTTTAATTATTTCTTTATTTTTTCTATACGCTGATTCTATTTTTTTATCATTTTTATACAACTACTTATACATTTAACCTATCTATTTTAACTTTTTTCTTTTTTATCTTCATCATTACTCCTATCATACAATATCATTTTTTCACATTTCAACAAATTTTACATTAAATTTATCACTTTCCAGACACCCCCTAAACTTTTCTTCAATGCTTTAGAATATATATCACCAGACTTTCAATATAAATTAATTTTGTCAATATGTCAATATTACTAATCAAATCATTAGCTAACATTAAATCAATAGGAATGAATAATCATATAATAATTATTATGTCAATACCATTCAATAACACCATGGTCGGTGAATACTTGACTAAAATAATCCGGACTATATGCACAACCATGAAATCAATCTCAGTTAATTGCATGAAAAGTGTTCCTCTTCCACATATATCTATATCGATTTGCTTCAATGTTCTTCTTCCACATATATCTATATGATTTGCTTCAATGTTCGTCTTCCACATATATCTATATCGATTTGCTTCAATCTCCTTGAATTAATTACTAAAATAAAATATATGTCATCTTGGTCATTCTTCCGATTCGAAAGAATCCGATGGAAACACCTCAACATTGAGGATGTCCACTTATTCTTTTCAATAATAGTAATTAATTTAAATAAAATAAAAACAACTTACCTAAATAAATTAAGCAAAAAATGAGACCTACTTAATTTTAAATATTAAAAAAACTCAGAACTCATTTGTTAATTGCATAAGAATTTAAATCATCCACCACCTTACTTTAATGAATAATAAAAATTATAAACAACTTCCAACCAATTCGCTGGATTTACAACATATTTAATTTATTAACTAAAGCTAGCTCACCTTTCTACAAGCCTTTTAAAATCTCTGATCAAGCTCACTTTCTCAATTTCTCCAACTTCACATGCAACCCCAACTATTGAAAATCAATAACCACACCACCACCTTTTAATCATCTAACTCTAAACGTGAAAGCTTCTGTTCGAGGGTTATCTTTCCACACTTCTCTTAGAGTTCCCCATGTCATGTCCTTGGATGCAACCAAAAAGAGATGGAAAATAAGAGGTTTTCTAGATCCAAATGATTCTTTTAGGCTAAATGCTGGACAACTAGCCTCATTTTTCACCCACCATTAAGTCCTTGTGGGTCCCACTTTTCTCCAAGCACTGACAAACTCATAAAAGGGCTCATGAGGTAAGTTCATTTAATGTAAGCATTAGTGGACCCCACCCCTTATAAGGTGTAAACTCCATTGGCTTTTAACATCACCGAACTTGATTTCATATTTTATATACTTCTTTTAACAACTTCATATAAGTCTCATCTAATAGCATTCCTATTGAAATTATTAATACTAAACATGTTAAAAGCCTCACATATTATATATAATTAACAACCAATATAATTAATACCATTGATATGTGCTTATGTACATATATTTCTTACTAATAATTTTACCAAATTTCTAATTTCATCCCTTTTCACATTTTTTTAAAATCAAAAATATTAATTTACAACTCTCCTATTTGAATGGATACTATTAATTATTCAAATTATTTATACGTATAATTATATAATTATTTAAATCCCTCATTCTTACTTAATTACACATTTGGCCTTCTACTGAGTTTTATAGTTTAAGTAATTTCAATCCAACTCAAAATCAATTAAGCATGCTAATAATAAATTAAAATTTGTAAATTAAATTAGGAGATTTACATGATACCTATGGTTCAGCCCATTGGGTACGCTAAAGTAGGTAAGGTAAAAGTTTTAAGTAAAAAAATAACTAATTCAATTAGGGTAAGGTAGATTCCTAAGCACAAGTACATGATACCGACCTGAATATATGTTAAATATATATTTTATCAAATATCTTTTAAAATTAACGATATTATTCTTTTTGGAATAGGTAAATGTATTCTTTAAATATATAAAAGCTTATTTAATTTATCTATCATTTAGTATATTTAATAAATGATTAAAAAAATTATATTATTATCATCTTTATTATAGGTTTTTAAGTAAGATTTGTAATAAAATTATAGTTTACAAAAGTAATATAAAAACTAGTTTAAAAACTAATTTGAAATCGAAATCAAAATAGAACGACCTTAAAAAATGGGGTAAGATAAACTTAGAACTAACCCAACCTAAAATAGGAAAGGATAGAAATTTTTTAGAGTAAGATAAGGACAAGACTGACCTTGAACCGAACTTACTCAATCCAAGTTTCCTATTTACTTACACCTAGATTGGAACCAAGTGTTTCTAACGAGATGTTGGGCTAACTTAACCCAAGTTACACCTCTAATTTAAATCCCTTTAAGACTTTTATTGATTTAGTAATTATATTTTTAGTTAACTAAATATTTTTAAATATTGAGGATGTTTTTATGAAACTTCACTTTTATGTAACCGCCTTTATTTTTTAATATCTTAATGGTTAATAAAAAATTATTCCATTTATTATATTTATCATTATTTATATTATTATGAAAAACTTTTTCACTTGTTTAATATTACTGTATATGGACCCCATCTATGAATGTGTAAAATCAACATAATAAAATGATTTAATACTAAATATCATTTTTAAATAGTATATTCAGCATCTAAAATATTGTCACTATACATATAAAAGATTTTATACTATGTAGATAAATGTATTATTGCATTCTAATACATATGTAGGAGGGGATTTTGGGTGCTGCCGGGTGCATGACTGGCCCCATGCGTTTGGCCAAAAAATTCATTTTTTATTTTTTTGATTTTTTTTATAAACATGTAGAGTCAGGTGTGTTTAACCTATAAACTAAGTTTTACCATTTTTATTACTTTTAAGTATTTTATTTTTAAATACAATGGTATTTTCGTAATTTTGAAAATGTCATTGTATTTAAAGATAAAAATACTTAAAAGCAACCAAAAATGGTAAAATTTAATTTATAAGTTAAAGTCAGAAAATTACAAAAATGCCACTATATTTTAAAATAAAAATATTTAAAAGCATCCAAAATTGGTAAATTTTGATTTATATATTAAATACACCTAGTTTTCTACATGTTTATAAAAAAATAAAAATATAAAAATATATTTTTTTGCCAGGGCTAACTAAGGCCTAAGAAAATCACCCCTCCATATGTAGATGAATCTAAGTATTTTATCTGATTTACACATGAATATCCTTATTTTTGAGCAAATATAGCTCATACACATTTGATTTGAATAAAATTTGGTTTCGTAGTTAAATAAATCATGTTAAATATAATGAATATATTAAATTTTTCATCAAACATTAAAATTTTAAATTTGAAGAGGTTACATGAAACCACTTCTATATAACTCGATAACATAGAAGTGAGCCCATTTAAATATAATCGACATTGATATAAGAAATTAACCGATTAAGATATAAAAAAAAGAGCAGATTATATCGTATAAACGTGTCCATGGTCATGTTGGGAAATAAGACCGGACGTGAGATGAGATATAAAAGGTGTTGTTTTGTTTGAAATCGAAAATTATATGAGAAAATCCCATTTTTAAACCAACATTTGAAATGAGTGAATTGGGCAATAGTCCAGTTGGGCCTAATTATGTTCCACCTTCATCTCGCATGGTGGCAAACGGGATTAATATGTAAGCAAGGTGACATGCCCATCTCACTACTAATCTTTACCGACTGGTCGGTAATGAGTAGGGGTGTTAATGGTCATGGTCAACTCATTAACCCGCTCGTTTATCCCGTTAATAAATGAGTTTGGGTTGAGATTTTTGAATAAATAGGTTATGATCCGCCAACCCGTTCAACCATTTAATTAAATAAATGGATTAGGGTTGAGGCTTCGCAACCCGTCAACCCG
>JAXCLR010000073.1:25094746-25117808 GCA_035584095.1 Annona squamosa | reverse complement strand
GGCAAGGGGGTGTCGGGTCACAGTTTGACAGCATCACACGCACATCCGGCGGTGGGCCCAGATGTCATGTCGCTAGACATGTTGACGCCACGTGTTACTGCAGGACATGTTGGGCCACGTGATTTCGGGCAGGTTTTCCTCTGGCTGCAACCCTCGCCCACGTGACACCCCACCCTCGTCTGTCGGCTTCCCTCGCCCCGCCCGGCCCCGCTCCGCTATCTCCGTCCCTCGCGGCTCTGTCGCCAGCCGCCCTCCCATCGCCAACTCCCTTCCATTCCGCTCTTGACTGTTGCACTGCACCGGCGGTCCATGACTCCACGTGCTTGCTGCTTTGATCCGATGTATCCTATATAATATCAAGATCAAGCCGTCCAAACGGACATTCCAACATAAGTTATATATTATGTACTCATCTAGAGGTGTGGCATCGTTAGCTCGGGCTAACAAATCCCCGCCTAATAATTATATAGTCTTATTAATGTAGGCATATTTAATATATGAATAAGTTTTAATGCTTTTCTAAAGATGTGTATGTATTTTTATTTTTAATGTTTAAAATTAAGAAAATACATACATATTTTCAAATTTATAAAACTTAGTTTATAGATTAAATACACTTATATCAATAAATTTATAAAAAATAAAATATGATTTTTAGGCTAGGCTAATTTGTTATGACTGTAGCCTAACAAGATAATAATTTTCATATTTAATGACCTTTGTGTTGTAATTCTATATATCCAAATGCATAAGAGTAATCACACATTTGGCCTAAGAAACATATTTAGGGTGTGTTTGGTAATGTGCAGAAAATGTTAAGTTAAAACTTTTCAATTTAAAATTTTTCACTCTCTACAAATACTATATTTTTAATTATTTTTTCACATTTTCCTATACAACTACCCTACTTTTTAATTATTTCTATACAACTACCCATACAATTAACCTATTTATTTTAACTTTATCTTCTTTACTCTTCTTCTTTACTCCTCATCACATCATTTGACAATTTTTATTCTCCAAAATTATTCATTAAAAGTTTTATCTATTTTCCAAACACACCCTTATAAAAAAAATATTTTTGTAAGACTTATTATTATAAGTCCATTTAATCAACAAAATAAGTTCAAATTTTTTTGATATTTATGTGTATATATATGTTTTTGAATTTCAAATATAAGGGTGTTTTATTCATTTAAAAAACTAAAATGCTATTCCATTTGAGATTCAAAAAATATATGCACGACTTCAAAAAAGTAAAGCTTGCCACGTAAATCAAATATAATCAAAATAATAGTTTTATGAAAAGAAAAAAAAATATTTAAAAATATATTTTGGGTCGAATTCAGGGTTGCTCTCATGCAATCGGATGTCTAAAATTATCCCTCTAACCTTTTTGGCTAAAATTTAATTTTACCTACATCTAAAATCTTAATGGTTGATGAAGAATCCACTCCATTCGTTGTATTTAGTATCATTTATAATATTTTGAAAACTCTTTTATTTGTCCAATATCCCTATGCAAGGGTTAAAATCAACATAATAAAAATAATTTAATACTAAATATTAATTTTAAAATGGTATTTTCAACATCTGGACTATCTAAAAATATCATTGTTAGGTGGATAAATGATTTTATAAACTATTGTTACATTCCTTTTTTTTTGTTTATGCATATACATTTCAAGTTATCTGATATTATAAATCAGTACATACATAATCCTCACCATATAGAGGAACCAAATAATACATTCTCCACTAGAGGGACGTAAACTACTGCTATGAAGTTTTGAACTCGCACATAACACTTTCAGTGCCATCGTGGTTTACTACTAAGGCAAAAACTGTTATTACATTCTAATATATGTATAAATGAATCTAAGAAATTTTCATAATTTACACATAACTATATATTTCAATAAATGTGACTCATAAACATAATTGATCGCAATAAAACTTAGTCTCATAGATAAACAAATGATGTTAAATACAATGAATAGATTAGATTTTCTATCAAGCATCAAAATCTTTAAACTAAGGGAGTTATATAACTCTGTTTTTATATACCTGGTTATACAGAAGTAAAGTCTAATTTTAAATATCAACTATAACAAACTAATAATTATTATTTTCAGTTTAACATAAATAGCTACAATGATATTATATTTGGTTGCAAGCAATATAAAAATTGACATTTAGTTGCCTGCCATGACAATTGGCTAGCCAAGTATTTGTGGAAAAATTAATATATAAGCAACCACTTTTAAGCTATATTTACTTAAAAAGATTACTATATTGATTAATATTTAGTGTGATTATAGATAGGTAGAACTTGTTGTTAACGACATGAATGGACTTAATTTGTGATATTACATATCTATAGCGTGAGTGGGCTTGATTTGTAATATTGCATATCATATTTATGATATTAATAAAAACAAGAGTGCTGCGACAGAAAATGGGAATGCTTAGACGGTCCACCAAACAAACAGATACCTTGGGTCCCACATTTTGAACGGATTGGATGCACTGTGGGGCAAACTCAGGTTGTTAAATACTATAGATTACTTGGCATGCTCTTTAAAATAAGAGGCAAGCATCATTTTCAATCAATTCTAACGGTGAGAGTGGGATGGTGCCTTATGAAGAAAATGATTTGTTATTACAGAACGTTTATAATGGGCCCTTTCAGACTTGTAAGTCAAGTTTCAAAAATGGGAATCATTGCCCGTCGCTGGCTTGCATAACGAAATCATTTCTCAGGTATATGTCATGACTTCCCATTATTTATTTTAATAATCAGTTGCATCATAGACGTCCAACTTCCAACCTGTTAGATTTTGATATTAATAATAATAATTAAAGATACCATATTGTGTAATGTTTATCAAGTGTATTTCATTGTGGTGTTAATTATAATAGTTTCATTTATGACTATTGAATATTGTTTCCATCTCCTAATTTTATTATTATTATTCTCATCATTATTGTTACAGCTAATATAACAATGATTATGAAAATGATGATGAATGCGGTGAAGCTGATGATGGTTACAATGATGATGTTCCCTTCGCAGGCAAAGGTGGTGTGACTGAAGGGTGACCTTTTGGTCATGCCCGGCAATTTGCCGGCGGTAGGCTCTCTCCTGCTGCGCATTGTTTTTCTTTTTCTCGGCAGGTTGGCCCACCTTAAGACCCAGCTGATGAATCTGGACGGTTCAATTGGTGGGCCACGTCATCACCCACGATATGCGGGACGCCGTGAAACAGTTGAGAGAAGGCATTTTTGAGCAGCAAATGCGCGCATCGTATCCAACTGCTCGTCGCGCGATTCGCCGAAAAACGTCGATGTGCACAATCATTGGCTCGCTGAAATGTGCATATGCGCTTGGAAAGTTGGCAGCTGAGATTGGTCCAGTCAGCGGTCAATACATGAGAGGCCGGAGCTCAGCTCCAGCTGGAGCCTGAGGCTCTGAGCTGAGCCGAATATTGGATTTAAAAAATGAAAACGACAGAGTCAACGATAACGTAACTCGCGCGACTGAGCAAGAAAATTTTTTAGCAAAATTGCATAATCACACAAGAGGTTTAGAAACAAAGGTTAAACTTCGACTAAGGTTAACCTGAGTAAATTCACTTAAATTCTTTTTTTTTCTCAAAGTAATATTAAATACTAACTTAATCCATAAAGCTAATAGTTTCTTTCTTAATACATCAAGCGGACATTTAACAAAAACTTAGAAAATAGTATAAAAAAACAGTCTTACTCATTTTAGTCTTTTAACATTTTACTTCACATTAGATATGTAGACCAATTTGTCATCATAATAATTAGACGAGGTTAATAAGATTGATGTTTTAAACTTTAAACAACATATTCAGTGAGCCTTAATAAGTAATTATAAATTGATGAATTGACGTATTTTTAGATAAGGTTAGAATAAATAGATTGTAGTGAATTTACAGCTGATGTTCAAACCTCATACAAAATGGTATTATTATAATAAGTTTATCAAATTGATTTTAAAAAATAATTCCAATAAAATGTATTTTGTCTCCCATCAGTAGCAACTTTTACTCGCGCGATTCGCCCGTTTCTTTAAAAATAGAAATAACCATAGTCGGGTGAGCAGCGATGATGCAAACCGTAGTTAAGTTATAGTGAAGCCGCCCCCATCATTGAGATAATTGATCTCTGACACTAGCTATGATTGAACACCTCACATCCGCATATGCATACGCAGCAGACACGAAAACTTTTAGAAAGGAAAAAAAAAAGAAGAAGAAAGCATACCAACCATGCTCGCTCACGTGGCAGAGTCGAAGAGATCTTACCCACACGTGTAGGAGACTGTCGTCCGTGTGTAAAGCAGCACCCTGGCCCATCTTGCTTCCAATAAATATAGAAAAATTAAAATTAAAATAGAAAAAACACCAAATTCATAATTCTTATGGGGAATTAATTATATTTTTTTAATTTCCAAATAAAATTTATCGGTACCGAAGAAAACCTATGAGAGCTTCTTTAACGGATTCGATATTCCGCATGCGTTTGTGAGTCTCACGTGAGAAATGGACGTGCAAGGAAAAAGTTGCTCCGCAAAGCTCCGGGATTTTTCCTGCACGCCTCTATATAAAGACAACCTCATCCAGTCTCCTCACAGCCGGAGCGTGCTGCAAAAGCTGGAAAACGCCTCGTTTTCTGCGTTTCTTGGCGATTTTTCTTCTTCCTCCTCTGCTAGACCAAACCCTAGAAAGATCAGGCGAGCCTAAAAAGCAGCAGCCACGAACACGTGCCGGGAGAGAAAGGAAAATGATGCCGGGGAAGGAAGATCTAGGGCTGAGCTTGAGCTTGAGCTCGTCCAAGAATAGGAATCCATTCCCTTTGAATCTCATGCCTCCGGCCGGCACCTCGTCTTCTCCATCCACTTCGCCGTTTGCGATGATCCAGAGAAGCTCTTGGAACGACGTCTTGTCATCCCAAGCTGGTATTTTTCTGATTTCCTCGTCTTTCCCTATCTCTGTGATTCCGTCAGGATTCATTTTTGCAACGGATCTCCAGATAAAGTGATGAATCCGTTTTTCGCGGATCGCTTGGCTCGACTTGAAATGAATTCGTTCTATTCCAATCCGTAAAACTCTTAAAAATCCTGTCACGCATGCATCTATGTCGGATTTCATCCACGATGCAGCTAGATTAAACCGTTCGAAATTTTCAAGTCTTTCGGTTCTCATTTTCACGATCGAGACTGATTCCCCCGATTTATTCGGACTCCTTGCAGAGAGGAGATCGGAGATCTACAGAGGCGAGTGCCGGTCTTTCCTGAAAGGTATTGACGTGAATCGCATGCCTGCAACGACCGACTGCGAGGAAGAAGCGGGCGTCTCTTCCCCGAACAGCACCGTCTCGAGCGTCAGCGGGAAGCGGAGCGAGCGCGAGCCTACGGGAGACGAGAATGAGATCGAGAGGGCTTGCTCCCGTGGGATCAGCGACGACGAAGAAGGTGGCGACGCATCTTCCCGAAAGAAGCTCCGGCTTTCCAAAGATCAGTCGGCGATCCTCGAGGAGAGCTTCAAGGAGCACAACACCCTCAATCCGGTAAATAACCAAAAAAAAAAAAAAAAAAAACTTTTTTTCTGTTTTGAATTTAGGCCATTGGTGGGCCCATCGGGAAATGAATTTGGGTCATTAATTCACGTGATTATGGCCCCGCCCGCGTTTAAATCGCTGTCGATTTCTAGCGGCGACCGAAAAGACAGGCGTGAAACATGATGCCCCCCCAGTCGACGTGAGAATCACAGCAATGTGGGCCCCGCCATTCATATTCCCAATAATTTTTTTAAATTCTTTTTAATTAAAATTGTCAATCTTATTATTTTCTGATTGGAATGAAATTATCAGAAGCAGAAGCTGGCGCTGGCGAAGCAGCTGAACCTGCGGCCGCGGCAGGTGGAAGTGTGGTTCCAGAACCGGAGGGCTCGGACGAAGCTGAAGCAGACGGAAGTGGACTGCGAGTTCCTGAGGCGCTGCTGCGAGAATCTGACGGAGGAGAACCGGAGGCTGCAGAAGGAGGTGCAGGAGCTGAGGGCTCTCAAGCTCTCCCCTCATCTCTACATGCACATGACGCCTCCCACCACTCTCACCCTCTGCCCTTCCTGTGATCGCCTCTCCACCCTCCCCGATCGCCACCAGCACAACCACCACCATCTTCCCCTTCCAGCCCCCTCCTGGCCCGCACCCTCCATGATCCGCGCCCTTGATGCACCCCATCCACCTTCCCGTTCATGATCTCGTGTAAACAAGCCAAGCCAAGCCAAGCCAAGCCAAGCCGAACCAACCTTTTTTCTTTTTCTTTTGACTCATAAATGCAATCTGATGGAGTTGTTATATATCCCCTTCCAAATTGCCTTTAATTTATAACCGATGATGACTAATGCGGTGCTCCTTTTGTTTTTGATCTTGCCCATGTGCTTTGTTTCTAGAATGTTCCCCAATCTAAGGAAAATCTTAATCTAATCTAATTTCTTTACGGTGGGATTTAAGTTGCATGTGAATGTGGTGGGTTGCATGCTAATCTAATTCATATTAATTAATGGGGCCTCCCTCTAAACAACCACATTGGGTGGCATTCTCAGAGCTGTTAATCTGATTAGTATATATTAATTAATGGGTCCTCTCTGATGGGTATTGTCATTGTTATTAATAAATACGGAAAGGGATCCTGTCGGCTTAGTTGTGCCTTAGAAGCTGGAAGTGTGGAACGAATATCGATCAACCCTAGAAGACCCTTCATAGGTTTTATCGCTAGCTAACTGGTGGAGATTTAGGAAGAGCAGAGACCAAAATATGGTAACAGAGCCAGAGAAATTAACCCCTTGGTTTCGTTGACATATCTAAAATCCGAGTTCTATCGCTGAAAGTTTACTTAGTGTGAGTAACGACACCACTTAAATAATAAATTTATGGAAATCTCGGGAAAAAAAATGGTAAATTGATGAGTTCAAATTCATCAAATTTGAACTAGACTTTTTTTTTTTTATCATAGTTACCTATGCGTGGCTAACAGTTATTAATTTTTCACTTGAAAATTGGAATAAGATCGTTAACATTAAGCACGTGGTAAACCTGTATACAATCCTGTCATTTGTAGAGCCAGCATTTATAAAATCAACACAAGTAAGAATGCCTGAGATACGTGCGTCTATGTTAGCATTACGGTAAACAGGGTTCAAATTTGGTTGGGATACAAAACCTCAACCTGGTTGAATCCTAGGTTAAAGCCAATCTATTATGGAGATGTACTAAAATTCGTTAAAAAAGCAGCATAACCTCAACAAAAAGAGTTTGAGTTGAATCCAACCTCAATTAACATTTATGACTGTTCTTATTATTTTTGAACTTAGATCTAATATACCCAAGTGTACTTATAGCTTAAGTGCACTCGGGGGCATAAAGCCTTTTTTAAAACTTTTTTTTTTTTGAAATTCATGTGGTCCCAAGCATAAATATATCATATATCTAGTTTTTTTTTTCATTTTTTGAGTATTTTATTTTGAATTTAAAATTTTAAAAAATAAGGCATTTCTCATGCGATAAAATATTAAATGTAAAAATTATATATGACAAATTCATGCTTGGGCTTGTCAAAAATATTTTAAAAATAAAATAAATTGTATATTGCACAAGGTTCACTGAATCATTTCTCTTATTTTTTTATTAAAAAAACCTTGAACTAGGATAGTCTTGTCTCTCATTGCTTAGAGGTGCAACTTAATATCAGGTCAATCACCTGCTCCTACTTCGTTTTAAAACCAAATTTGGATTTTATTTTTGAAAATTTTAAAAATTAGACCTTATTTCAACGTGAGCCAAGAAAATTTGAAACTAATGTTGGATCTGCATCAACCCAGTACCAAAACCGAACCGGTCCAAACCTGATATTCTTCCTTATTTATTAAAATAATTATATTTGTTTATACATTAATTATTATTACTATAATTTTGATAAGAGTTATTTCATATAATCACAAACTAATTAAATTGTAAAATGTTTGTTCTAAAAACCAAACTATTATATACATTTGTCCTTAAAAGTTGAATGCATTATATCTACATTAATTTTATTTGTAAATAATTATAAATATATTAACTTTTTAAAATTATCACAAATATACTAATTAACTATAAGATATATAAGTTTCACTTTTTATTAAAATTTATGTAGTTGTTTTATGTATTCTCATTTATTTTTCTTACCTTAATTATTATGTGTAAAATTATTACGGTTGTTATATTTAGAATTATCTTTTAATTAAATGACCAACTTTTATCAAAACCAAAAATATTAAAGGTCGTATAAACATATTCACGTGTAAATTATTCACATGCAATATTTAAAAAATTTGTTATTTCTATCGAGTAATTTTAACTTGTAATGGTTTGAAATTAATCTGAATTTCGAACTGAAACCAATGTTGACCCAATCTGAACCCGACTTAAGCCCGAATTTTAATATTAAGATTTGAGTTCATTTAAACCCGGTACAATTCAACCCAAGTTGCCCCTAACTGCTGTTTGGGATCTAATTCGTTACTCTGTCCTAATTGAATTGTTGGGATTTCAGGTAGCTCAGGTCCAATCCATCCCAATGGATGCTTTAACTCCTCGGCTCAGGTCCAAGTACATCCCAATAGACAGAAATCCTCCTCCATTGGCATCACTTACGGAAAAACACACACGCCATGCTGAATTACTCAAGCCTGATCCTTTCCGTCCGAGGGAAATGATTTGTTTCTCTACGGAGACGACGGCAAAAGGGAAAAAATGGAGAAGCAGATGGATTTTGGCAGACCGAGACGGACTTTGCGTTGTATGAGAAAGAAGCACCGGCGGAGAGCCTGAATGAATAGGACGTGGGTAAATAAGTAGGCCCGTGGGGGACCAAAAGGACAGTAACTGACAGTCTGACATTGCTGGTCCTGACCAAGATCATCCCAACCTCAAAATTCAGACAGAAAAGAATAAGGTGTCATAAACCAACTATAAAAATTAAAATGGGTGGTCCAACTCCATTCCAGGACACCTGCACCAACCCACCTCATGCTGTGTCTTTGCCTTCAGCTGTTCAGCTTTCAATGCCCTGGGCCAGGCCCTCAAGGCTCAAAGCAGATTCCCCAAAGATCGATTTTGATTAAAGATCCACGCGGTCATGACAACCAAACAAAATATTTTCTTTGTTGATGTTGGGACCGCATGAATTTCAGATTGAGATATTATTCAGTACGAACTACATCGTTGGTTTATTGCTTAACAAAATATTATATAATTAAGGGGTGAAAAACGTGAGAGGTCTGTACTACAAAGATCGCTGCCAACGCTTGCAATGTATCAGAGCTCAACCAGTGTCAATCAAAGACCATTGGGCAACACCAAGTTCAGAAACTGAATTTCTTTCTTCTACTGCATTCAGGCAAGACTGTCAAGATGGGCAAGTTACATACTGGAAACAGAAACTACAGTGCTTTCTTTGATAGATTATGAACAAGGATGTCAAACAGTATTAACAGTGTCAGCAAGACAACGAAGTATGCATCCCAAACCAGCTCTCTCTGTCAGCTTTTCATGAATCCGCAGGCACTGGTCGCACGTAGGCCGGTCACCAGTTGCCAACCCCCTGTACAAGTACCTGGAATTCAGAACAAGAACTAGGTAGGTTATGCATGTTCATGGATCGGAAAAAAGCCACTTTGTGCATTTTCTCTTATGAAAACAAATACAGCAGTCGACGCCATAATGTCATGATCACATCCAAGTAATTTGATAAAGATGGCAGCCAATGGTCAGTAAATTATTGACCCTTTTGTGGCTGTGATGCCACTAAGTGTTGTACAACTTTTACATATATTGGAGAAGTTGGTACCAAATTTCACCAATTAAAGACAGAATTTATCCAGTTCCTTTAAGCACCCTTTTGCAGCTGACAAGGCTTTTCCGTAACTAAATCCAGCTAATGGCTTTTCATGATGATCCTGTAATCCTAACCACCTTCACTACTAAAGATGACAAAATCCACCTAGTTCTTTTGCTGTGATTGATTCATTTCACCTCAAGGAATATAATTATAAAAGCAGGAAGGCATCAAGAAAAGCTAAATCCAGTTGGTTCTTTTGTTGCGACTAATTCATTCGCCTGAAGGAACATAATTACAAAAGCAGGAGGGCATCAAGAAAAGCTTGCGTGTCATTGACTCATCAGCCCTCTTTTAAAAAGAAAGGAATAAATTTAAATTCTCCCACATTCCACAGATAATTCCAATAAAAATAAAGCTGGTTCCTCTCCTAAATATACTACCGTTTACATTTTGCAGATAAAACTTCATGTTATTAATGACAGTAATTCCTCACCATTGGTACAAGAATCAAATTGTGCGGTTCCTGTTAATGTTAGCATGGAGTTATCAAAGGTTGCTATCATTTCAACCCCAACACCAGAATTTTAGAGTGGTACAAACAGTTGATAAAGGAAGTGGAGAACTACAGAAGAATGTTGTAGTCAGAGAGCGAAAATAGATCAAGTTCCTGATATAGCACCTCTAACAACCAACATGGTTCATTTTACCACATGCTGATAACTAAAATGTAGTTGTTCCCATTTCTCTTTACTGCAGGATGATAACGAAAGGGAGATACTTTTTTATTTTATTTAATTAGTGAAAATGAGATGAAGCTCCTCCTCCAATAGCCAGATTTGATTATTCAAGCTATTATGGCCTCTGTTTTTATTTCACTTTTTTTTTTTTTTGGGCACCAAATGCATTCCTTGTCTTTCAATTCCACCACTGGCATGTGCAACTCTCATTGTGGACTGAACAAAATGAGTACCCAAAAGAGAATAAACGCATAAGAATCAACCCACAAAAGAAGAGCTGGAAGCAGAAGGAAGATTTTGGAAAAAGGTTAAAGACCACCTCTTCATTTTGTCATCTTCATGCTGCATTCCTAAGTGGCAGGCCCAAACCTACAGAAGCATACTTAAATTCACTTACTTAGGACCATAAGTAGGCTTCCATTTCCAAATGGCGCAAGCAGTCACACAATATTCTTATGTCTGCCATCAGGGTTCTTTACTACCCATTTGGCCCCCAAACATTTTTTAAGTTTTATTTCAATTACAAACTTTTCCCGATACCAACAATTAGGACCTACTGAGAACTGATAACACTTTCCAAAGAACATCAAATTTCATTTTTGGTCCCATCACCATCCAAATGACGGTAGATGGTAATTCTCTGCAGCTTGAATCTGAGCTTCAAAACATCTGGGTAACCAAAAAGGAAAACCAAGGTGCTCATGTTCTCTTCACAAGTCTTTCTAATAACTCAAGTAGCAACAAGCCTATTACAAGAACAAATCAGCTACGGAAATAACCTATTGCACTACATTATGCCAACCTCACCATTACTGCCTGCACATGATTGCAACTTGAAAAGCCTCACAACTCAATTACCAGTGAAAAATCAATTCAACTAGAAAACGACAATATCCCACGTCCCATGGTGCACTACTACAGAATGTAATTTTGGCAACAATGCCAGCTACCAAAATCATGTTGATGCCATGCTGCTGATGAGCATCAACAATGATTTTTGTTTAAAATCATTACAAAATCGTTGTAGGTGCACATCAATAACAAGGTGTCCACAATGATATTTGTAAATACTGATTACCAATATCATTTTTGTAACAATTTTATTGAGAATTGTTGGAAAATCTAGGGGTGTAAACAAAGTTGGTCTAAACCCAAACCTGATCAACCCAACCTAATTTGTAATAAGGCTGGGCTACACATTTTGGGAAAAAAAAAAAAAGGTCACATAACCTGATTTTAAAAGTGGGTTGGTTAGGATTAGAGGGTTGTTAACCCAACCGTACTCGATTTTGTACGTCTATGTAAAGTATAATAAATTATTAAAAGAAAATCATCTAAGATCAACAACATTAACTATTACTTTGATATTAGTACATGCACTGATATAATACATGTCATTAATTAGACATCATTACTTTGAAATAAGATTACTTAGCAAATGTGTTGCTAAATAACTTACAAACTAAAAGGTATTCCTATAAAAATAATTATTTGTTATTCTTTAATATAAATTTTATATTCTGAGATCAATTTAATTAAGTAAAAGATTTTATATATATATATATATATTATACATCTATTAACCCAATCTACAACCTGAACCAAACCGATTTCTATAGGTTTAATTTAGGATTAGGTTGGAGAATAAAAAATAAGTTTGGATATAGGATTGAGTTAAGATTTTACAAATCGGGTTAGGGTCAAAAACATATCAAACTAAGTTAACTTGACCCGATATACATCCCTAGCAAAATCATTGCAAGTGCACATCAACAATAGGTCATCAATGATAATATTGGTAATATTGATAGCCAATATCATTGTGTTGTAGTTAATGAAATTTACTATAGTGATGCCTATGGAAAATGAATTGGAAAATCGAATTTCTCTAAGAGGAAACAAATCATGTCTCCACATATACATGATGGGGAGGCAAACCATTGAATTGCTTTTCCATTTCCCTGAAATCCAATACAAAAGAAACATAACCATGCATTTGAACCCCTGCCCCAAACCATTGATTTTTTCTGCACAAGTGGAAGAGGACTGGCAGATCATTTTTGAGTTCAACGGAACATCAATGGAGTTCCTCCTCTCTTCTAGCAAATACCTATGTTTATCGTCAATCATCTATTGAGTAAATAGCACACATGATATGCAGAAACATCAAATTGCATCAATTGTCCGTTTGCATTTTGGCTTATAAATCAATACCGAATGCTTTTATCCTCACCGAAAACTGTTTCCCAACCAAGTGGAAACAAAGTGCCTGTTTTGTCATTCAATGTGAAAAGTGAAAAGTGTAGTTGAAAATTATTCTGTTTAGCCAAATAAAAAAAGTATTTTAACTCTCATGAATTATGACTTATTTGCCTAGCATCTTGGCAGCAACCACATCAAACATATAGCCCCATCTAATTTGCAGAAAACATCAATAAGTAATTTCTTACAAACGTGAAAGTTTGCCGACCTTCTAGGAGCCAAAGAACTTATGTGAAGGATCCAAACAATGCAAAACTTTTTCAAATATAATTTTCACCATTCGCATTCCTTCAATAAAGTTTCACATTTATGAGAAGCCACCTAATGATGTTTCTTGCAAAAGAGTTGTGTTTGGTAACAAGGACACTAGGTCAAACACAGCCTAAATGGGGTAAACTAAATGGATTCTATTCTGCCGTTCTTGTGTATCTTGAGTTGTGCCCTTGTTAAGCCCAAATATTTCCATATCTTTCCTGAGAAATCTTAACCATGTCTATTCCAACTTCCCTCTAATTATATTCAACACATAATAGTTTTGCATTTCCATTTCTTTCTTAAGAAATTTTAACCACGCCTTTTCCAATTTTCCTCAATTCTTTCTAAAACATAGAATTGCAATTCCATTTCTTTCTTAAGAAATTTTAGCCATAACTTCTCCAGTTTGCTTCTAATTCTTTTTAATACGTAGTTATTGTATTTCTATGTTTCTTAAGAAATTTTAGCCAGGTCCTTTCCAGTTCTCCAATAATTCCCTTTAAAACATAATTACTTCAATAGGGCAGCAATTCAATGGAAACATTTTCCAGTTTGCCAAAAGTAGAAACACTTGATTTGAGGCCTGCCAGGTGATTTTGTTAAATTTAAACCACCCAACGTGTTATCATATTTAGTTAGAAATTAAAAAAAAAAAAAAAAACAAAAAACAGTCATAAGATGCTATAAAATTAAACTCATTTGACAAAACATGCCGACCTGTTAAGACTTTTCAATCAAGTATTGTAGCCATGCATTTCCGCTTTTGTAAAAATGGGGAACATTTCCAATGAATCGCTGCCCGTTTCTATAAACTCATTCCTATCCAGGCTAGCAAACTACAAAGGTCTGAAACAAAACAAAAAATAATTTAAAAAAATTTTAAAACGTAATTGAAAATTCATGGGAGACGGCAGACGCCGCCAGATATGGTACCGACTTCATGAGGACGTCGTAGTACTCCGGATCCAAGGAAGAGAACATTGAATCCACGTCTTTGATTGCCATCATTGCTCGATGGACGACAATCCAATTCGCCGCCTGCAGATTTTGCAAGATTGAAAAGCAATGCAATACTCAACAAAATGGGAATTTCACGTCAAACAAGCACCGAACGGGTGACAAACATTCATTTAAAAAAAAAAAATCGAAAATGTAAAGACGTCAAACCTTGCATCGCTCGTCGCGGGTCTTCGGAGGGGATCCTTCGAGAGCGGTTTTCAGGGCTTCGACGGGTTTGTATCTGCCATGCCAGTTATCATCGTCAAAGGAATAAAAAGGTGAGAAGCAAGCACAAAAATAATAATAACAACAACAAAGGAAATTTCAAGCGAGGAAGGGGAACAATTTCGTCAAAACGACGCTTACTGCTTCAGGAGGGTCTCGATCTTGCGGGATTTGTGCTCGATTCTTGCGATGATGGCTTCAGCATTGTCGGCTTCTTCGAACCCATCCGAGTTTTGGGCCATTGAAACCAATGTGGGATTCGATCCCACGGCTCGCCTTTGCCTGATGATATCTCATAAACGGCTGCCGTGGATCTGGATTTCCATGAGAGCTGGGAGAGTGAAGGAGAAAGAAAGGAGCTACTGCTGCTCCCGCTCCTGCTGCAGATTTCTTTGAAATTTCCAATGATACTCTTGCTAATTTATGTAGGTGTGCAAGTTGGTAACCCATCCACCTCGATCTGATTTTAACACTTTAACACGAAGTTTGAGTTTTATTTTTTAATTTTTTCAAATTAAGCTTCATTTCAACTAGACTTAGAAGAATCTGAAATCAATATTACTTAGAAGAATCTGAAATCAATATTGAGTTTACACCAACATGATATCAAACGCTAGCTTAATATTCTTCATCATTTGTAAAAATAATTATATTTATTTGTGCATTAAGCATTTTAATTATAATTATAATTATAATTCTTTCATCTAATCATAATTTAATTAAATTGTAAAACGTTTGTTTTAAAATTTAATTATCATTTATATTTGTCTACAAAAATGGAGTATTGCATCTAATCGTGAAAATCGGGATAAGTTGACGCATGACCCGTTTCGCTCTTTTTTTTTTTTTTTTTTTTGATAAAAAGGATATCCTCCGTCTTTACTCCCTCTCAACTTGAGAGAGGGGAAGGACAACGGAATCCAACAAATCCATTTCCAAAAAATTATCTGTATAAAGTTTTGCAATGACATCTTGGGGTGGAACCTCCCACCATAAGAGATGGTCCGCATTTGAAACGGAAACCAGATCAGCAAGAGAATGCGCAACAACATTTCTCTGCCTCAATACATGATGAACAGAAAAGGACCCATATGAAGTAAGAATCGCTCTGATTTCATCAATCAAGAAACCCGCCGGGGATGAGATAGGTTCTTAGTTGGACAAAAAATTGTAAAGCAGAAGGGAGTCAGTTTCAAATTGCGCCTGCTCGATGTTTAGTTGAATGACCCATTTGATTCCCAAAAGAAAAGCAGTCGCTTCAATAAGTAGCGGATCTCTCACCCCATCCCTCTTCCAACCCTTGGCAGCAATAAAAGAGCCCCCCGAGTCTCGGATCACCGTGGCGCATCAAAATCCATCCTGATCCGCAAGACATCTGCCATCCGTGTTTATCTTGACAAAACCCCGAGGTGGTTTTACCCATCTGGTCACCATGGCACGCTCAGACGGCTCGGAATATGTGAACAATTTTGATTAAGATACTCCGTGCACCATACGATAGTACATGCAAAATATGGTTGGACACCCTCGTCTCCGTATATGCAAAATATGGTTGGACACCTCCTCTCTGACCCGTTTCGCTTTTACGATCGAGATGGGGTGTTAGCTCCGTCGGGGCGGGCGGGGCTGGGCTATAGCATCCCGGCTCGACCCGCCCCGACTAGACCCACTAGACAAATAATATACGTATCCTTTAAAATTCCTAGGCTACTGCCGCGTGCTTCCGTCCCTTTCCAGCGCCGCGCCCTTTCGCGCGCTTCCAGAGAGCAGCCGGCTTCCAGCGTGCCGTCCGCCAGACTTACGGTCGCCGTGCCAGATGCTGTCGCTGCTGGATGCCTTCCTCTAGCCTTCGCCGATCCACATCTAACATCCGTCTGGAGACACTGGTGCATGCCTGCTTATCTTCCGCCAGAGCCGCCGCTGCTTGGTTGCCTGCTGCTAGAGACGACGGTGAGCAAAGGTCTCCGTCCCTCATGCCGGAGCCACTGATCTCCCCATGCTGGAATGCTGGATCTACTGGTCTTCCCCACGGCAGTTGCTCTTCTTCTTCAAGCAACAGGTGTTGTTGGTTTTGCTTGCTTTGAAGGGGTTTATTTCTTGGGGTCAATCTCTAGCAGCTAGGAACCTAAAAAAGACATTACTTTTCCTATCTTTTCTCTCTGCAGTTGGTTAAATGGTTACATATAATGTGCTTTTTCATGGATCTTCTTATGCACTTTTTAGATATCTGTCTACTAAGATAACAGCTAAAAGACTATGGAAATGGAGCTTGAGCAATGAAAACATTAATCGATTGAGGCAATATTTGCAGTGCAGATAATTGGATTTTGTTTACTATATCCAATTTGTTATTGCAATGCTAATTGCTCGGCTCGAACGACCGATTTCAGTCGAACGCTTTCAATTTCCATTGTTAAATAATATAATGTTGAAGTATTTGACGATTAAATTTAATATTATATTGATAAACATATAAATTTTTAAAATTATCACACCTTGACTTGCATTTCCAACCCGCCCTGTTGTCTCAGTACCAACTTGAAACCGTTTCAAATTTTGTCCCAGAGACCTATTGAAGAAAAATGAGGGTCAGACTGATCTAATCTTGACCTAGTATAAAAAAGAAGGTCAACCAGGTTTTCTGAAACGTAGGGTTAGTGTTGGGCATCCCTTCACCTGTCCCGACTGGTCTTGATTTTCACTCCTAATCTACATTAACTGTATTTGCAAATAATTATAAATTTACAAATTATTTAAAATTATTGCGTACATAACAGTTAACAATGAGATATATAAATTTTACTTTTATTAAACTCTAGATAGTGATTTCACGTAATCTCATTATTTTTCTCACCTTAGAAAATCAACTTTCATCAAGACTAAAAATTTCATAGGCCATCAATTAAAAAATATATCATGGGTTATATAAATATATTCATGTCTAATTGTTTATGTACGAATGCAATAATGTTTTAAAATTTAGTTATCTCTATCGGTAATTTCAATTTCTATTAGTTTGAGAGTAATCCGATTAACCTAAAACCAATGCCAACACAGTCTGAACTCGACCTATACCCTGGATTCTAATATTATGGTTAAGGTTTGAGTTTTGCATATTTGGTGTTGTTGATTTTGAAGCAAGCTTGTTCTATTTTCAGTCAGCATTTGAAACTAAAGAAGCATACTTCAAAGCAATTGGCTATCAGGAAAAGGATGGGAAGATTGAAAGCACAGACAGTTACTTGAAAAGGATGGAGGCCTACATGATACTATATGATGCACTTGTCCAGGTTCATTGTCATCATCTTTGCTGGCGCATTGGTGCTTCTAGAACCGTAATCTGTGGCTGGGTGTTCCATAGGCTTTGCTAACTACCGCTGCAAATGATTTTTTCACTCTCTAATGTTATAGCTCGTTTTAGAAATGCACACAGGATGTGGCTTTCAAATTGAATGATCTGATCTTTGTCAAAAGTGTTTGAGAGGATAGCTTTGTTTATGCATGAAGCGGCATCCAAGCTAATTTATTAGAATCTTATTGTGCAGAAGACACCACTTAAAGACCATGGCTGATAGTGGCTAGTTGTGTTTTGTAATATGGACTCCTTTCTAAAACCCTTTTCAATATTTTGTGATGCTTCAACTACCTAATAACCTTACTTTTCCCTCAATCTTCCTATATTTTCAGTCCTTTCCCTAGTTAAGTGCAAGTATTCAATGACTAATGGAAATGTGCATAATATCTATAACAAAAACCTAACAATTTAGTATGACTTCAATGCATGAAAATCAAGCATGCATTGATAGACATGTGTGTGTATAAATAATATAAACGAAAAACATGAGTTTTTCGGTGATTTGAAGAGGTTATCACTTATCACAGCTATTTGGAAGATAAATAAAAGAAGAAATTGTCGAAGGGGCAGTGGCCAATATTTATAAACCTCGAGAGATTAAAATGTTATGTTATTGCCAATAATATAGAAATTGCAAACCATGTTTTGGACAATGGGTGGAACTTCTATGAACTGATAGAATACCAAATTAGTGTTGTTAAAGCTGTTTGTGAATTTTCCTACCAAGCTTATCGATCATATGTATACTGCAGAGATCAGTGGTTTCAGAAACCTTCATGGGCTGGAAGAAGGGTGGGCATGGCTGGCTAGATTTTTGAACACAATGCCAGTTGAGCCATCCGCTGCTGTTGCACTGCTAGCTTTCCTCCGGGTATGTTCGATGTGTCTTCCACCATTTAGAAGATTCCACATGGATTTTCATTCTCTCCTGCAGATGGCTGGTTTCATGATGTTTCGGAGATACAAGTCCCAATTCAAGAAGCTCATGAATGTAATCTCTAGTGAGTTTCTGGTCTCTCTGAGGACAATTCAAGATCCAAACTTGAATCAGGTCGGAGCCGACATCGACTATTACATCAGAGTCAAACCAATATCTCAAAGAACCACAGGGTTGGCAGTTGCAGGGGTCCTTGCTGTCAAAGACATATTGAAATGAGGCCCGTTCTCCCGTTGTAACACGTGACCATGTTAAGATTCGCCATTTTAACGCTAAGTTATGCAAATGTGCATTCATTATAGAAAGGAAAGTCGTTAGGTGGATTAAAGTATCAATGTAATATTCGGTTGATGTATGGGATATGTATTCATATTTAATAGAAGTCCTTGGTGAGTGTCAAATCTTCACGAGTCCTTACATACGCATTATTTCACTCTTTCTAGTATTACTTTTTTTAAAAAATAATAATTTCTTTTATCAGATGGATGGATAGTAATCTTTTAGCTTATCCCGATTCCGACTCTAATGGCATAAAAAAGGTAGAAGGAAGGCAAGCTGTCGTGGTCTTCTCATGCCACCCTTTGAGCTGAGCTTTTATAAGATGTCTTCCAATGGTGAGAGACTGAGAGTTGTATGAATGAGCCTGATTTGTAATATCAGATGTGGCGGTGTATAATATCAATAAAAAAATCGCATTTATGGCACAAGATGGTGGTTAGTACGTTGTGTATTCATCTAAAATGAAACTATGCGCGTGCCTCTTCCTATATATGAGGATTTTTGTGGGCGCCCACACCTCGCTCGGCTCGGCTCATCGTTGTACCGCAATGCCAATGAGGAGTAAGGACTAAGAAGTAAGAACAATGCTTCAAAAAGATAACAAGTAGGACTAAAGAAAAGATTTGGGACCGAACGGGAGAAGAAGCAAGCGATTTCTCGTGAAAGGCGAAGTAGTGTATTGTTGCAGAGTGGGATCGGGATAGTTGGACACTGAAATCGGTCGATCCGAACGGTCCATTTGGTTTTAGAGAAGAGGGGAGATTTTGGGGTTGGAACGGATTTGAAAATTGATGGGATGAAGAGGAGATCTGGAGTCTCTGAGATGGAATGGGGTGGTTTGAATTTGTTTCATGTGAGATCTGGGCCGCTTGTTTCTTTCTACTGCATGGGTTCGATAACATGGTTACCAATAGGTCCAATATGCGCTGATGGTTGGGATGCTGTCTCTATTGCAGATATGCTCTCCCTGTTCTTCGCCTCATCCTTGTTCGCAGTTTCTGTTCTTTCAGAGAATAAGGTTAACGGAATGGAAAATGCGAGTAATGTTTCAATACATCACTGAAATTTCAATGTATCGCAGGACGCCATTTAAAAAAAAAAAAATTCTTAAAATTTTTTTTATGAAACTGTTTATCTATGTGTATTTAATTTATAATCAAGTTTTATTATTTTGAAGATATGTATATATATTTTTTATTTTTGTAAATATGTATATATATTTTACTCATTTTTGAAAGAATAGAATACCCTTGTTTTTTTAAAAAATATATATGTATACATCTCCAAAAAGGCAACAGTTAATACATAAATTAAATGCATTTAGGTTAATAATTTTATAAAAAAATTTCAAAAAAAATTTGAAAAAATAAGGTCTTGCACCCTGACGCATTGCAATTTCAATGCATTGGGATGTATTGAAATATTACTTCGAAAATGCTGCCTAAAGCACATTAAAATAATTTTGTATCAAGTACGGGCTAACAAACTACACTACTTAACATATATCATCATGATCATACTACTCAATAGGCATAATTGTCATGCCTAATAATTCTTTATATATATATATATATATCTTTAGTGGTAACAATCTTTTAATCCGCACCTCAATGCTGATGATATCTATGTGACGTGTCCAATATGGAGTGGATATTAATGTGACGTGTCCAATATGGAGTGGATATTAATTTCACTTCCAAATGGACCAAAATGAGAGAGAATGTTTAAGTCCAACGGGCTAGAACTCCTATTTTTTATTTTTTTGAATTTTTTTAAATAAAACTCTTAATTTAAGTGTATTTAATCTATAAACTAATTTTTACTATTTTTGAAAATATGTATATATTTTTTAGTTTTAAAAATGGAGAGGTTTAAGTACTTTTTCAATAATTAAAATACCCTTATTTTCAAAAATAAAAAATATATCTGCAAATCTTAAAAAATAATAAAACTTAATATATATATATATAAGTTAAATTCACCTAAGTCATGTTTATTTACAACAAAAAAATTTTAATCTAAAACTTTTCATTTTTCATAATTATTTTATTTTTAATTATTTATTCACATTTTTATATACAATCATTCTAATGTTCGATCATTTCTATACAGTTATTCATATAAGTATACTATCTATTTTAACTTTATTCTCATCATCACTTTTATCATATTACATCATTTTATGTCAATTAAAAATTTTTTATCTAAAAGTTTTATTACTTCCCAAACATACTTCTAAATTAAAAGTTTTATTAAAAATTTTAAAAAAATATTTAAAAATAAAATTTCTAGCTAGCCCGATACACTGGTTGCATTGAACCAAAACCCAAAAGGAGACCTAATACTAACACCATTCACGCACCACAAAAAAAAAGCCTAGTGGAAAGTATTTTTACTATCTTTCATTTAGGTAATTGTATTTTGGGCCACCTGGATGATCTACTACGCCGCTTACATTTGTAATTATTTGCTTAACTGAAAGACAAAATCTGTACATAATCAAACATTTGTATGGGCTTTATGGTTACAAGATCAATCTAATAAGTTATCTTATTACTATATGATTTCCAAACGTATAATTCAGCCTCCATGCATTATGAAACATTCGTCTTAAATGATTATGAAACATTCGTCTTAAATGATTCTATCAATTATTTGGTTATGAAATTCTCACATACAAGTGAATAAGTTTTAGCTGATTTTCATATTTTACATAGAATTATATACAATCGTTGATACCCCTCCCTCAAGCACAAAGATAGATAAATCGAAATGAATTCCAAGCTCAAGCAAATTCAAGGCAAAAGAAAGTTCAAATAAGCTAAGCGGGCCCTTGCGAACTTAGCTCATGGGAGCAAAGCTCCACCTAGCCTCAAAGCAGGCTTTTCAACAAATCAGATCTGGCCCACAAGAGCAAAACTCCTACAGGCCACCTCAACGGGCTCCACAATGCAGCCCACCAGATTCAACTCATCAGACACAGCAAATGGGCTCTACAATGCAGCCCTTCAAGCCTCAAAAGCAGGCTTCTCTACAACTTCAAGCCTCCACAATGACCCACCCAAAACAACGGGCTTAGCCAAGCTCTGGCCCACCAAGATCCAGCCCACTATGGAAGGAGCCCACCAAGCTCAAGCCCATTAACCAAGTCCAATACCTCAAGTGGCCCAACGCCCATGCTCTTACTTCAAGCTCAAGCCCACGGACCAAGTCCAACATTTCAAGAGGCCCAAAGCCCACTCCCACATCTATAAAAGGAGGTGCCCCCCTCCTCAAGACACACTTGGAGAGGCATCCTAGAGGGGAGGACGGGAGTCTGTAGCAATATCCCAGCGTCCTGATTTTCCCACTCTACGAGCTCTAAGCTTCTCTTCCAGATTCTCCCTTTCCATTCTCTCCTATTCTCTCAACTCTTTCATTTTCCTCCTTTCACGTTGTATAAACCGCCTCGGGTTGGTAGATTTTGTCATATTTGCTTTAATCTGAAGGCCGGAATCCGGACTCTGTACGATTAGTGCCTTATTTCATTAAACAAGGACTGATCTTCCTTTAAAGATCAGTGATGACTCCGTTTTTCTTTATTTTTGCGTGCGTGTATGAGTTAATGCCCCAGCAAGGCGGGTGCATGCGGGTCCACAGATGCCAACATAATACGCTGTCGTTATGCTGCCGGGTTTATGACTTGATCCGTGTACGAAAAGTCCGGTCTTAGCCGTTGTGCTGCCGAACCCATGAGAAAATACTCATATGTCGACCTTTCTAAAAAACGTGAAGCCTAACGCGTTTTACCCCATGTGGATGCAGGAGAACTAAGTCCATGCTGCTGCCTCGGAGAGGTTGAAAATTCATCCAGCACGGCTGTTCCGACCTCTCGAGAAAAATAAAATTAATATTCAAAATTCAAATTCATTCATTCGTTTTTGGTTGAATGTGAAATTATTTTCCCGCGGCTTTGAAAATAAATGCTTAATTTTTCCCAGCAAAATTTTAAAGCATCTAATTCTTTAACTGAGTCCGAAAAAATATATCACAGAAATATTTTGCATTGTGTTCCACATTCTGATTTTACATCTCTAACGAGAAAACTCTTGATTAAAAGAGCT
>JAXCLR010000073.1:25078745-25094097 GCA_035584095.1 Annona squamosa | reverse complement strand
ATGCATTCAGCCGCACCTGCTCACCCCTCCTTTAAATTATCTAATATATATATATATATATATATATATATATATATATACACACACACACAAACCTAAAAATAGTAAAGTATAGTTTATATTTTAAATACATTTATACGAACAAGTTTATAAAGAGCAAAATAAAAAAAATTATTGCAAATAAAATTTTTGAGATAGGCTAAGTGGAATATTTGCTTAACGCGGGCTATCAGGATCACTTCTCTTTTAATACTTTTAAATTTTTGAAAGTGTCATTGATTTTTAAAAAGAAAAATATTTAAAAATCTAAAAAAATAGTAAAATTTAATACACATATTAAATACGCTTATATTAATAATTATATAAAAAATTAAAAAAATAAAAAATAAGTTAAACGCACTCAAGGTACACTGAGCTTAGGCGCACTTTAGTGCATTTAGCCTCAACCGAATAAAAGAAGGCTCCGAACTAATGTGTGAACAGAACTAAAGTCGGCCAAAAAATGGGTGGACACTGTCAGTGCAAATGTCAATAAAGACGAAAAAGAGGCCAATGTCGCTATGATTGATGCGACGGTTGTCATTGGGATTGCCAATGGCTACAGTGCAGATGACCTTGCTTGGATGATGAGATGAGATGCCAACCAGATGATGAGATCGATATGAAAAGAACGTGCAGTGCATTGAAAATAAGAAAACTAGAATACAGGGTTTTGTTTGGAAATTGATAAAAAATTTTATAAAAAGTTTTAAAAAGTAAAAGTTATCAAATGATGTGTTATGATAAGGATAATGATGAGTAGTAAAGATAATAAAGTTAAAATAGATAGGTTAGTTGTGTAACAATGATTGAAAAGTAAAGTAGTTACATAAGAAAATGTAAAAAAATAATTAAAAAATATAATAGTTGTGGAGAGTGAAAAGTTTTATAATAAAAAATTTTAACGTGATATTTTTTAACCATTGCTAAACATACCCTAGATGTATTTGTTTTTCAAAAACAAAAAATTTAATCTAAAATTTTTTTAATCTATGCAAGTATCTTAATTTTTAATTATTTCTTCGTATTTTTATACATAAACTATTCTCGGATTATTCCTATATAATTATTTTGTTAAATTAATTTATCTATTTTAAAATTTTCACTTTATTTTCTTTATGTCTAGTTTTTACTCGTGTCCTGTAATATTATTTTCTCTCATTAGCCGGAAGTATGGACCGGACTAAATACTGTAGCCACCATTCAGACAGAATATAAAATGAGTATAAAATGAGAGATTGTTTTGAAAGTAGAAAAATTATTCATAAGAATGAAAAACCTCAATCCATTCTTCATGAGATGGGATGGGATGAACTCATGGTCCTATACAGACCCAAAATCAATTCAAATTATGTTAAAAAAAGTCAATTCGAATTAACCATATATCACTTATTTTTAATGAAATAAAGTAAAACCTGTTCCCCGGGATATGTGTGGATGATTAAAGAGAAAAAAAGAAAATTGTATCATGACAATAATTGTTTGTCAATTAAGATAGTAAAATTAAATAAAAATAACTGCTAATTATACATACATGAGGGAGCAATAGTTAGGGTCGAATTCCCACCAAGTCCCAATTCCCAACCCCTCCCGTAAATTCAATTGCAAATAAACGACCACGTTCATGCTTGACACCACCTGTGGTCCGTGTGGTTGGGGATTTGCATAAACCACGATGCATGCGCATCAGCCTGTCCACACTGCAGAGTAGCAATTAGTACTTTTCCTAGAGCAATAAGAAGTGAAGAACGCCATTAATTACGCGCGAATGAACGTAACTGCGCGCTAATATTCCACTTTTTTTAACGTGTATATCTCTTACCTTCTTTGTATTACATTTTAGTTATGAGATATTCTTATAATTTTATAAGAGAGACAAGAAGCACTCATCAATTAAACTCCTCTTAGAAGGAAAAAGTAAAACCCTCCACAAAACATGAGAGAAATAAACATCTAGAGGCACATGCCAGAAATTGAAGACTTGACCTTGCTAAAATAGGTCATAGGCATTACCATCGGAGTAGAACTTTGGTCGCAATATTCTACTTTTTAAGTGTGTTTGAAAAGTGGTAATATTTTTAAATGAAAAGTTTTTAAAATGAGAGAAAATAGTATAATCCGACATGAATAATGATGAAGAGTAAAGAGAATAAAATTAAAAGAGTTGTGCTACAGTGCATTTCACATATTTTTTAAATTTTTTTGAATTTTTTTGAAAATGTTGCAGATTTAAAAAAATAAAAAATAAATATATATAAAAGTCTCTAAAAATGGTAAAAATTAATACATATGTTAAATACACCTAAATTAACAATTGTATAAAAAAATTTCAAAAATAGGTGAAATGCACCCAGGTGCATTCAATCACATCCGAAGTTAAAATAGTAAACTAGTTGTATGAATTGTTGTATAGAAATGATCGAAAAGTATGATAGTTATATAGAAATATATGAATAAATAATTAAAAAATAAAATAGTTATAAAGAGTGAAAAAAATTTTGTTAAACAAAAAAAATTCCTAAGTGTGTGTTTTGCATATAAAAGAATTCTTAAAAGAAAAATTTTTGATGTAAAATTCTTTAAAATAGGTAAAATTGTATAATATGATTGTGGTAATGGTAAAGAGTAAAGAGAATAAAATTAAAGTAAAAATATAGATTTACGGGATAACTTCGATAAATGATTGAAAAGTATGATAATTGTATAGTAATATACAAAAAATAGAAAAGTCATAAATAGTAAAAAAAAGTTTTAAGTTGATACATCTTCAAGATTCTCAAACATAATCAATTAAAGATTTTTATATGTGTGTTTGGAAAAAGGGAAATAGAAGTTTTTTCTATTTTGTTTAAATTTCACATATGATTATCCTATCTATTTAATTTCGTACATTTTACTTTTATTCATTATTTCCATCACATCACACCATTATTTTATATATTTCAAAAAAATTTTCATCAAAATTTCCCCTCATTTTTCTTTTCCTGAGACCATATCTACTCGTTGACAAAAATAGTACATTAATAACCAACTAATGCAATCAAATGTGTGAAAAATTTTATTATTTTTGTAACAATGTTTGCTAAATTTTTAACCATCATAATGTTACAATTTTAATTATGTCTAAGTAAATAAAGAACCAATCGTTTACATTATTCATGGTCATTACTTTTATCATGCTACTAAGAATCATTTTAATCGGAGGTGTTGGCAGGCTATGTTTGGCTAAAAAATATCTATTCATGTGCACATTATAAAAAAAATAATAAATACATTCATAAATGCATTAAAAATTTAGAATAATATTAATAAAAATGTTAAAATGTAACTTCAAAATTGATATATGAATAATTTATTACATTCATTTCGCACAATTTTTTTTATCAAGCCCATTCGAATTTTTTATTTGGACGCAAGTTAATTTTTTAGCTAAATAAATTATCCTAAATGTAACGAGTGAAAACTACATTCCACATCATCATCATCAAGCTAAGCCAAAATACATCTGCCTACACTAAAGAATTTGCTCTAATCCAATTACATTGAAGAAAAGGCCTTTATTATATTTTGAAATTTTATTTTGTCATTTTAAGACTATTTCAAAGTAAGAGGCTTGAATGGGTGAAAATGTAATGATGTGTACTAAAAATAAAAAAAGTAATTCGGCCCACTTTTAGGTTATACGGAAGTTGTTCCATGTAATTTCATTAAATTTTATAATTTTGATACTTGATGAAAAATTTAATTCATTTATTGTATTTAGCATCATTTATTTAGTTATAAGAACAAGTTTCATCCAAATCCAATATGTCTATGGGCCACATTTGCTCAAAAATAGATGCATTCATGTGTAAATTAGGAAAAATGCTTAGATTTATTCAAATATATATTTAAATATAATAATACTTTATAGAATCATGTATCCATATAGTAATGATATTTTAAATAGTTTAAACATTGAAAATACTGCTTACAATTTGACATTTAGCGCTAACGAGGCTAACGCCTCATTGGTAACTTCAGTTTTTGCACCCACGTAGACGTAGTTCGAGTCATTGTGAGCGTCATTTCTGGTGTTATTTCTCTATAGTGTTCATGTGTCATTGGAAATGGAGGTTTTTTAGTCATCCCTCCAAATATGAGACTATTTACAAAATGTCTCTTTGAAGAATGAGAGTTGTGAAAGAGCTTGATTTGTAATATCATATATAGTTATATTAGATAAATAAAAAAGTTTTCATAATAATATAAATGATGCTAAACACCATCAATGAAGTAGATTTTTCATCAATAACCTAGATGTTAAAAATAGAAAAGTTACATATAAGTATCCACAAAAATAATATTCAAAATGTAAAAATAAAAATTAAAAATAAAAAAATTTATATTAGAAAGCAAACAATTGGTATTCAAAATAAAAAATTTATCTCATTCAAGTATTTGAATAGTCTACGGGCCATTACAATTTGGAGATTAGCTTTGGATTTTTGTAGTCATTCACTTTTTTTCAATTGATCACCAATTCAATATGAAGGCTAACCGAATCTATAGTTTTTCATCCACTGACATAAAATATTCTATTGATACCAATTCTTATTGTTAAAAGTGGTAATGTATTTGGCTTTCCTTAATTAGGATCTCAATTCGAGCCTTGTGAATCTATAGTTTTTCATCTATTGACATAAAATATTCTATTGATGCCAATTCTCATTGTTAAAAGTGGTATTGTATTTGGCTTTTCTTAATTAAGATCTCAATTCGAGCCTTGTGAATAGAGAGACAAGTACCCCAAGAGCTTTTCCATTCTCAAAAATAAAGTCATGTGGATAAAAAATTATATTTTAATGATATTATCCTAACAATTCACATTCAAGAGGCCTTATTGCATGCACCCGATGTATTTAGTTTCAATTCACCCAAGTACATTTAACTTATTTTTTATTTTTTAAAACTTTTTTACATAAATATTAATCTAAACGTACTTAACATGTGTATCAATTTTTACTATTTTTGGATATTTTTAGATTTTTAAATCAATGTCATTTTTCATAATTTTAAATTATTAAAATGACATTTATTTAAAAAAAATCTAAAAACCTCAAAAATGATAAAAATTGATACGTTAATTAAATACACTTAGATTAATATTCATGTAAAAAAATTGTAAATAAATATTTGCACCTGAATACAGTGAAACTAAATGCTGCCAAGTGCATGCGATGAAGTCCCCAGATTCAAAGCCGCCGTCCATCAGCATGTATTATCCTAACTACTGTTGTAGGGCAAAGATGAGAGGACGCAACAAACGAAGGTGCTTTACAAAGCAAATGCATGGTTTTTTTTTTTTTTTGTTGTGATAATTCACATACATGGCTTTTGAATCGAAAGGACAAGCAAAGGGATAAGCCATATCTTTTATGAAGTCCAGCATTCGTGCCTATTGGCGACAAAAGGATACTTCTGATCCGGAAGCCATCACTTGCTGTGGTCACCCACAGGGAAACACCCTTTCAAAAGAGGGATTCTCATCCCTTATCGAAGAGATTTTTATTCGTAAGACGGACAAGTACACCTGCTAACTTGCAAACCGTTTGGATCATTCAAGCTCAAGAATGATGTAATGTACCCAATCGTTGCATTTGTTATGTTTGAGCTACAACCTATCTTGGAGAGACACGAAAATCATTTCAATCCAAATTGAGCCACACCTTTGAAAGAATATATAGGGATATAAATGTTCGAAATTACTCGAGTCCATCAGATAAAGTATTAGAATGTTATTAAACTATACACACTAGCACCTTCAATTTTTAATATATTGATAATTAATGTAAAATTTAATTCATTCCTTATGTTTGACATAATTTATTTAGCTAAAAGAATATGTTTTATTCAAATCAAATATGCATATTAGCAACATTTGCTCAAAAATAAATATATTCATGTGTAAATTAAGAAAATATTTGGATTCGTTTACATATATATTAAAATATAATAATACTTTATAGAATTCTTTATCTATATAAAAATGATATTTTAAATATTTTAGATATTGAAACATATGCTTAAAAATTGATAATTAGTGCTAAGTTATTTTATTATATTAATTTTATATATTTATAGGTGAGACTCATACACATTAATACTAAACAAATGAAAAAGTTCATAAGATAATATAAATGACGCTAAATATAATAAATAGTAGATTTTTCATTAACATCAAAATATACTATAAAACTCTTGAATTACTTTACTTTAATTGTATGGAAAAATACTGACTATATGTAGAGGTAGGATCATATTAGCCTAGGCTAAATAATAACTAACTTGCCCCATTCCAAAAAAAATTATTAAATTTTTTTTTTGATTTTTCATAAATTTATTAATTTAGATGTATATAATATAAAAATCAAGTTTTACGATGTTTATGTATTTTTTAGTTTTTTAAACATAGGGTTACTTTCGTAATTTTAATTTTTAATTATGAACATTAGCTAAAATACCCCTATATTTAAATATCTAAAAAAAATATACACATTTTTTAAAATGATAGAACTTGATTTATATATTAAATATACCTAGATTAATAATTTTATAAAAAAATTAAAAAAATAATTAAGAAATAATTTTATTAATGTGGGTTAAGTAAGTCATTACTTAGTCCGGGTTAATAGGATCATACCTCCCGTATATAGGATTTTGATCCTATGCCCCTGAGTGCTTTTTTGTATTTTCTGTAAATTTTTTTATGCAACTATTAATCTAGGTATACTTAACGTGTGTATCAATTTTTACCATCTTTAAAATTTTTTAGATACTTTTTGAATTTTTAAAAAATCAGTGGCATTTTAGTAAATTTGAATTACTAAAAATGTCACTAACTTTTAAAAATCCAAAAAAATCTAAAAATCTCTAAAAATGATAAAAATTAATATGCATATTAAATACACCTAGGTTAAACGGTTTTGTGAAAAAAATTGCAAAAAGATATAAAACATGGGTATTTGCACACAAAATTAGTTTCCCTATATATATATGCACCTTATTTATGAAGTGTAAAAAATGAAATTGTTGCGAAGAAGTACACTTATGTTCACTTTTTTTTTTTAATCTCTTATTGCTTTCTCCGTCTCCGAGCCATGAAACTGAGCTACATTTAAATTTTAAGATTTTGATGATCGATAAAAAATCTAATCTTTTATTGTATATAACATCATTTATTTAGTTAGGAAACCAAATTTTATCTAAAATCAATATGTACATAAGTTACATTTGCTCAAAAATAAGTATGTTCATGTCTAAATTACGAAAAATACTTAAATCCATTCACATGTATATTGTAATATAGTAATATTTTATAGAATCGTTTATCCATATAGTAATGATATTTTAGATAATTTAGATGTTCAAAATACTACTCAAAAATCAATTATTTAGCACTAAATTATTTTATTATATTGAATTTACATATTTATATATGAGGCTCACATATAGCGATATTAGATAAACGAAAGCATTCTTATAATAATATAGGTGATGTCAAACATAATAAATAAAGTTTATTTTTCATAATTATCTTGATGTTGAAAATAAAGTAAGTTATATATATAAAAAAAAAGTTCCGTAGAAGCATCTTTCTTTGAAATGAGCTTTATCTTTGTACTCACTTTTAATGTACTAAAAAAAGCCATCGTTCTATCAGAACACCTTCATTAAGGTTGACTTTGGTTAACGTTGCTTTTGTTACACTAATTCGTAATCTACAAGTTTTTTTTTATTAAAAGGAGTAGTACTTATCCATGGAAAGTACGAATTAATGGTCCTCCTATTCAATTACTTCAGACTGGCTTTGTTAGCTAAGATGGTCAACTTTTAGTTAATTAGTTTATTTAAAATGATATAGCATTTTAGCTAATATGAATTTTAATTTTCATTATTATTTAAATTTAGAGCCATTGATTTAAACTTATTTATTTTAATTTCTTCACATTATTTCTATTATATTTCTTTATACCATTGGTACATTTTCAAGGTTAATCCCTATATATCCTTTGTACCAATTATATTTTTCATTATCATCTTTTTTTTTAATTATTATAACTTTTTATTTATTTTGGGATAACCATTTTTCTATTTTAATACATTTTATTTACATCGAAGCTATGTTATTATTCACCCATATGTAAGTCCTATGATGCAAATAATCACATTGGTTTGGAAACTTATAAAAAAAAATTAACATTATTGGAGAGTGTATAAACGATGAAAATGAATGTGTTATAAGCGGTAAATACATATGCATGAATTACATAAACTGCTTATTAAATTAAAAAATAACATAAACTGCTTTAGATATAAAATAATAATAATAATGTCAAAAAATAACAGATAATAATAATAATAATTCTTATTATTATAACTACTACTAATGTTGCTATTGTTGTTATTATTGTTTTGGTGATATAATAGGTCTCCCTTTCAATTTCATTGCAAGCAACTCCACCGCATAATATTAAAAAAAAAAATCAGTATGACTTGTTTTACCATCCATATACAAACATATATAGGAATCCACATTAAATTAGGCCACCTAGTTGGTTTAGGCAAAATGTTTTTTTTTATACATATTTGTATATATAGAACGAGCTTGTTAGTCCAAACTAAGCAAAGATTCTACTTAGCCCACAAAAAAAATTCATTTACAACAATTTATTTTTTTATTTTTTTCTTCATCCATTTGTTTATATAAGCGCATTTAACATATAAACTAAATTTTATCATTTTTGAATATGTGCATTTTTTGGATTTTTAAACATCTGTGTGTATATATGTAATTAAAATACATCTATATTTAAAAATCTAAAAATATATATGGGCATATCCAAAAATAGTAAATCTTAGCTTATATGTTAAATACATATAGATAAACAACTGTATAAAGAAAAGAGTAAAAAAAAAAAATTGTTGTAAATGAATTTTTTGATGTGTGCTAAATAGACTTCGGATATTACATTAACTCAACAGTTATTACAATAAGGCTCTAATATATTCTTCCATCATCCAAATGCTATTCTACAAATATATTTATCAATATTTTAATTTTTCTTATACTATGCCTAAAATCTCACCTTAGTAGATGCTCTCACAAAAATTTTGGGCCGGCAATAAGCCACTGCTAAACACTTTGAAAATCTGCTTCTGTGAAGATTCGCAACAGCTTTGCCAGCGCAATATGGGAATGCTGTTACCACGGCGGCAGTTTAGGAAAAACGTTGATCGGCTAGGATATGTTGCAGGGATTAATAATCTCATTAATTAGCTGCCTGCGTACAAGTTATCAGAGATGCGGAGATGAGACCAGAGAAACTTAAACCAAATGCATTGCTCTGACGACGCATTTGACCAACCCCCATTCCAAGGATGGAGTTGGGCCCCATTAACTATAAGGTCAACAAGTTTGAAAAATTGGAAGTCATGACTTATCCAGACTCTATAATTTATTAGTTTGTACAGAAGGATACATGGTAATATGGTATACACCATTTCCGATTCTAATTCTTTGATTCACATGCTATTGCAATTTTTTTGAGAAAAATTATATTAAACAAAAGGGAGTATGATTATTTATACCATAATGTATTTTAAGCTAAAATTTAGCATTTATTTATTTTATTTTTATTTTATTTTTCTTCATAAATATATTTTCTTAAGCATATTCAATTTATATATGTCATTTTACAATACTTTACATTTTTATTTTTATTTTTAAAAAATCAACAATTTCAGGGGCGTTTAACTCATTTTTCATCTCTTAAAAAACTTAATTTTTAAGCATAAAAATAAATATATAAAAGTATTATAAAGTGGTAAAATTTGATATATAGATTGAGTATACTTTAAAAAATGTGTTTATGGATAAAAAATCAAAAAAATAACTAAATGCAAAAATAAATAAATATTATGTTTTAACCTAAAATATGTTATGATGTATATAATCTGACTATAAACAAAGGAAGGCTAGATCCACCCAATCCAAAAAAGCTGAGGACAAACATGCCCTCAATGAACTATGCAAAAAAAACGTGTCCGAAGCTGAAATAGATGTAGTGCGATTTAATGCACCTGAGTGCACTGAAGCTCAGTGCACCCGAATGCATTAACTCATTTTAACCTTTTTTTTAAAATTCTTTTATATAACTATTAAAATAAGTGTATTTAACATGTGTATCAATTTTTACTATTTTTGTGGAGTATTTTAGATATTTATTTTTTATTTTTAAAAATCAGTGACATTTTAGTAATTTTAAAGTACTAAATGAATAGAGTAAATATCAATGATTTTCAAAAATAAAAAATAAATATCTAAAATATTCCACAAAAATGGTAAAAATTGATACACATGTTAAATATACTCAGATTAATACTTTTATAAAAAAAATTTCAAAAAAAGGGTTAAAATGGGTTAATGCACCCGGGTTCACTAAATGGGTTAAAATGGGAGGGGGAGGAAGAGTGTGAGAATCTATTTCCTAAGACCAATGATTATTTTGTCAATAATAATATTTTTTTACTTTTATCCCTGTATTTCAATTATTTTTCCTACCAATTACCTAAATCAAACCTATTTATTCAAACTTTATCTCTATCATTTCTAATTAATCACACAATCTCTAAAATATTTCATTTATCATTTCTCACCTCATCCCACAATCTCACAAATTTTAACTTTCCATACTTAGCCTAAGCTTCTTCATTAGTGTTTCTCAGCACATGAATAAAGATATAAAGAATAAAAAAAGTACAAAAATTCTTTCTCCTCGTTCAGCAACTTTAGATTAGAATCCACCTTTCCATTGTGCCGGAGAATCTCAACTAAAATCATGGAATCAATTTCAATTATGGCTCTTTTTAGACTAATTTTTCTGCCATCTAAACCAAGACAACACAAGTATTTAGCATGATTTTTAAATCAAGGTTAAATGTCATTTGAAGGATCCGTTGGAAATGATTTATGTAACTTAAATGGGACAAAAAATATGATGAAAATGTAATAGTCTTTATTAAAAATCGAAAAAGTTGCAATGAAGATGCAAGAATTTATTTTGAAGATAGAAAAAGTCATATGTAGAATGGAAAATCTCATCCCATACATTATTATTATTATTATCATATCCAAATTTGAATTTTTTTTTGCATTATACAAATATTTTATTTTTATTCTTTTTCTGCTTAATCATTATCTTATCACCTTAAATTATTCTCACCTAATAAAAAAAAATTTTCTTCATGAATTTTTCGCGTCTCTTTTAATTATTACTAAATATATCCTTGATGTTTTTAGTAAAAAGCAAACAAAACATAATATCAATTTACCTTTGAATGGTCAATCAGGCAGGATTCTGTTGATAACACCTTTGGCTACCATCTAGTAGCCGAGTGTTAAAATGACGGTAGGGGCGCTGTCTCCTTCGCATTTATGTGAGAGTTTTAACTTCCTGTTCGCCAGATGAGAGCTTGTGTATTTGCTGAGTTTTAACCTCATGGTCTCCCTATTTGGAAAATTTGTGTGTCGCAGGGCTTGTAATATAAATTGACATGAATGTAAATACATACTAATGAAACAATTCACCTTCAAACGTTGTCTCGTCTTACAGAGGGGTTGATCATACTATCTCCATCTATCTTGTAACTCTTTGTCTTTAATATATGCGACTGACATAATTCCTACAAAACTAATATGACTTGCTAATAAAAACAGTGAAGGCATGTTTTAATAAACGTGCAGTGATTGATCAGACTTAGCATATCTATCACATTCCAGTTAATGCCACGGAGAAAATTAAAATATCATGAGGAGAGGGTCGTGCTATGTATCGTGGGCTTCAAAGATGAAAATTCCCGGGTTTTTTCTTTTCTCCTCTTCTCCACAGGCAATTTAAGATTAAGGGTTGAAATGCATTGAGAGTCGACGGAACAAAACCGGATATTGCCAACATCCTCAAATGGTGCATGGATTATATGGAGCAACTTCAGAGGGCCACCCCTCTCATACTTGAAGGTGTGATTGATCGACCATTGGTTCCCCGATGGTCCCGACCCCCGGCGGGTTTCCTCAAGCTTAATGTCGATGCTCGGATCTTTCATGGTTATCCTTCAATGGGCTTCGCTGCTATCATCAGGGATTCCAGAGGCTCGTTTGTCGCTGCTAAAGGATGGCGTAGGTGTGGCATTATGGAGCCTTTGCTTATGGAGGCATATGCTTTCCTTCTTGGGGCTAGATGGGGTCATGAGCTCAACTTTTGCAAACTGCAAATTGAGTCTGATTCGCTATTACTGATTAACTTTCTACTCTCAAATGACCCCATCTCCTCTCCTGTTGGGGTTATCGTTGATAAAATCAAGGCTATTCTTTCACTTTCTCCCCATATTACGGCTCATCATGTCCTTAGGCAAGGCAATGTTTTGGCCGATTCTCTGTCTGTTTCGTCTGTCGATCATCAAGTCTGGTAGGGCATCCCTCCCCCAGCTATTCATGAGAAAATTTGTATAGACAATTTTTTGAAAATAAATTTTTGTTCTTCCTATCCCTCCGCCCTAGACGCGATCTAAGGTGGTGAGATAGGTTGTTTCCTTTTATCAAAAAAAAAAAAAGGATTAAGGGTTATATTAGGAAGATCGTGCTTTCTTCGGACTCCACGTTAGCATTCCAAGCACACACATCAAATATAATACCATTGGTTTATGCTCTAGTTCACACGTTATGTTATTATTTGAGAAGTAGCAGTCACGTCAAAATAAACACAATTTTGAAATATTTTTCAAAATTTTAATTTAAATTATATAGCTTTCGAATTTTTTGAGAGGGACATAAATAGACACGTATTGTTTCCAAAGCTTGCTGTTAGCCGATGGGTTGCTTTCGCGTTTGTGGCCGAAAGCACCCATTTCTATGAATGAAAGGTTGGAAAAATCCACTGAGTGGAAAGGAATGGAACCCTTCTGTGTCTGCCTCGGTGGGGTTGGCTATCCAAATCAAACCTCGCGGACTTTAGAGGTGGACCAAGATAATGTTGATCCTGTCTGATAGTATTAGTTAATAAGCTATATCAGTTAGTATATTTAATATAGTATATAAAAAATATTATTTAGCATAGTTTACTAATCAATAAAGACAACTATCACGCAATATCAGTTTCAACGTTATTTTATTACATGTCCCTCGATTTCCATTTGTCTAAAGAATATGATGCGAATAAACGGAACCTGATTTCATACACTTGGTGTATTTAGCTTCGGCGCACTTGGGTGTATTTAACTTATTTTTTAATTTTTTTGTTAATTTAAATATATTTAACACTTACGTTAACTTTTACTATTTTTGAAGATTTTTAGATTTTTTTTAAATCAGTGATATTTTTAATAATTTTAGATTGATAATCATGTAAAAAAATTTCAAAAAAAATTAAAAAATGGATATTTGCACTCGGGTACATTAAAGTTAAGTGTACCCGATGCATAAAATCAAGTACATGTATAAACTCCTGTGTCTTTTCTCAGTAGCTTCCATACATTATTTTCAAAAAATTATCAATTTCTGGGGCATTTAAGCCATTTTCACTCTTCAAAAACTTAATTTTTAAAAATAAAAATAAAAATGTAAAAATATTGTAAAATGGCAAAACTTGATATATATGTTGAATATACTTAACAAAACATGTTTATGGAGAAAAATAAAAATATATAATTAGTTGTAAAAATAAATAAATATTGTATTTTAGCCTAAAATACATCATGATATATATAATGAGACTCCAAACATATATTAATATCATTTTAGGACCCCTTCCTTTTTGTGATTAATTGCGTCTGCAAAGCAATGCAAGCACTCTGTGGGCTCCACATATATTTTCGATTTTCTATTTACTTATGGCCCCATTTAGATAGACGCCTACAAATTTTTTTTCCCAAAATTTTTAAAGATTTCTAGGTAGCCAACACATGCAATAAGAAATACATTTTTTTAGTTTAAAATTTTTCAAAAACATGTCCAAATAGTTTTAAAAGATTTGTATATACTCGCATAGGTTGAGCCTGCGAGTATCTGTAAAAAAAGTTCTACGCAAAATGAATATTTTAGATTGTTTAGATGTTGAATTTAAACCTTATCGGTCTTTATGGTAAATAAATAATAATGACTTTATAATTATTTTTGAAGTCATTGTATGTTTGGAAATATGTCAAACATGATAAAGTGGAAATAAATATTATTTTAAAAGTAAGATAATGATATGATATAAAATTAATAATAATTATGAATAAATAAAAAAATTTAAGTGAGGGGGTAATGTGATAAAATAGATAAGTTATTTGTATATAAAAATATGAAAATTTAAAATGTAGAAATGATAACAGAAAAGTAATGCAATTAGATTTTTTTTGAAAGAATGCAATTAGATAATTAAAATGTCAATTTAGGTCAAAACTCAAAAGTTGTGTGAGAAAAGTGTGACCTTTTTTAACTTTAATATGTTTCGAAATAAACTTCAAAAGATGAAATTTGTTTTCTAAATACTTGTTGGCAAATTTTTTGTTATGAAATTGTATAAGTAATTTTGTAAAACTGATTAAAAAGTAGGATAATTTATATAAGAAAATGTAATGTAATAATTAAAAAGTATTATAATTGTAGAGAGGAAAAAGTTTTAAATCGAGAAGTTTTACTTATTACCAGACACCTTCTAAATTTAACGTAAGTAAAAAAAAAATTAAATTGAAAAGTTTTACTTATTATCAAACAATAAAATTTTAAAAAATTAAAAATATGTTTGCGACCCACATGAGCGCAGCGCTTCGATTCTTGTCCTGGTTTCCAGCTGTGCCGACGCAAACGACAAACCCAGATGCACCACGTCACCACCGCCGTCCAGTCCATGCTCTTCGGATGGCACCCCCGTGGCCACGTGCCGCCGCTAATCTGGACTGTGGATCCGCGGGCAGACAACCGGTCCCATCCATCAGATGGCGATCTGCCGATAACGAACGTGAACCGTCCATCCACTTATGATTAGGCACTTGATGGGGATCGATTGGGTGAAGGGGACATCGTTCGGGAGGGAAGCTCTGCACGTGTCCGAACGGTTCAAGCGTGCGGGGTGCCAAACTTGCCGTGCATGGCCTCAGCCGCATTGCTGCGCCAGATGGCATTTTTTGCTGGGCTTCTTTCCGTAGTTGGCCTTCCTATTTTTTTTAACTAAAAAAAGAAAAAGAAGGTGCAGTTTGTGGAGCACTTGAAACCGTATACTAGCGAAGCAGG
>JAXCLR010000073.1:25052144-25063630 GCA_035584095.1 Annona squamosa | reverse complement strand
TTAACCTATCTATTTTAACTTTATCATCTTTACTCCTCATCATTACCCCTATCATATCACATCATTTGACAACTTTTGCTCTCTACAACTTTTCATCAAAAGTTTTATACATTCCCAAACACACCCTAAGTTTCTTAGAATGGATTGGCTCAGCTTCGTAACATGGCTGGGTATCAGTAAGCCTCAAAATATAAAGTGATCTATCCTCTACCTAAAGCTTTGTCAGCCACTGACAGACCCAAGCAAAGGACCAAGAAAGAAGCATGCTAATTACCATTCTATCCAAGTCCTCAGGAGACATGGAAGACATAGCTTGTTGAGCTTTAGCTGCTTCCTCCTGGGAAAGCTTCATTCCGAATTGTTCACTCATATTTGCTATCATGTCAGGACTCATGTTCTTCATCATAGATGTAAACACCTGCATAAAGCAAGCATTTATGCAGGAAATGGTTAGAAAGTAAAACAATGAAAACACTTCAACATAGAGGGAAAGGCATTCTGTACAGCATGGAAGCAAGAATGCAAACAATTGTGAGGCCAATAATTCCAAATACATAAGACTATGATTTGAAGATCTCAACAATAATACGCCAAACTCCATCTTGGACTACGAATCTTTGAACAAACCCAAAAAACCTAGTCATATCAACAATTAAAGACCTAAATTCTGAAATAAAGACTCCGTTTGGAGGAGCACTAGAATTGCATACAGTTGTTCCCCCAAAACAATTTTCAGTTCAAATGAAGAAGTGTCATGTGTTTTGTAGAAAGGTTAAAAATTTAGTAGTTATTCGTAATCTTATGTTGGGACTTGGCAATTGAACAAGATTATGACTCTTTCATATGGAAGCTCCTAATCAAAATTTTCTGCTGCTTCAGCCACCTCATTACAGTGATTGCATGTTGGCAGGAATATATAATTTTTTTTCTGAACGTCTTGTTGATTCAGAAATGAGTTTAACCTGAGACTTTATACTTTTGTTCTCACGTTTCTTTGGTTTCATCTTTTATTATGATCTCTTGGTGATCAAAATTAAACTGTAGCTTTACTTCACTGTATCCCACCTACCAGTTCACTGATCTAGATAGGTCCATTAACATCACAGAAGCATTTCGAATATGAAGACCTTATCCCTTAAATTGACCACAGAATCAATCCATGGCTCAAATTCAAAGCAAAATCACTGTCATGAAAGGGCTAATAATCCAGTGCCTTCAATATTCAAGTGATATACACAGACTCACCTGGCGCATTGCTGGATCTTTCATTTGATTTCTCATCTGCTCTTGAAGATCATTTGTTGAAGCAGGAACATTCAAAGAAGACGAGCCTGAGGCTGTTCCTCGATTCTCAAATGACCCACCCACACCTGAACTCTCACTCACAGCAGTTCCTGTGCTTTGTGAGGATGGAAACCCAAAGTTTGTTTCATGGCTGCTAGCACTTGAGGTTGTAGGAATGGACCCATCCTTCAATGAAGCAGCAACTTTAAACATTTTCTGAAGTTCTTCAGGTGACATCTTGCTAATCATATCAGATGCAGTTTTAAACATGTCTGATGGCATTCCAGGAGTTTGCAATCCAGCAGTGGATCCATGCCCACCAGCACCTGCTGCTGCCATTGAGGAAATAGGTCCTTCTCCATTCATAGAAGAGGCCATCTCAAGCATCTTCTGAAGGTCTTCAGGCGGCATCTTACTGATCATAGTTGAGGCTGTCTTGATCATTTCTGGAGGCATTCCTCCAGCATTTAGAGCAGACAAAGCACTGGGATCGGCGTTTGCTAGGAAATTTTGAAATGACCTGGAAAACAGACCAAATCTGAAATTAACCAAAGTAACACCAAAAAGGCCAATTGTCTGATTCCTTTGCTGTAAACCCCATGCTATGAAGATTTTTTGGCAGGAAAAAAAAAAAAAAAAGGAAAGGGTTGGGGGGGCGGGGAGATAAGATAGAACTCTCCACAGCCAATCTCAGAAGTATGCCCCCGGATTCTTGAGTCGACCACATTGTTTTGTTCATGCTGTGACATGCCCCAAACAAAACTCAAATTGTTCATAGTTGGGTGGCAGAACATACATTGACTCAAACATCTATCCACCACCTAAGATCACTGGATGGGGCTAATTTCTCAACCAGGTCATGTTGAACTGTTCCAAGCGAAATCTCCTGACCCCATGGTTGTTTTGAGCAGAACCCTCCATCGATCATTACACGTATGCAAGGATGACAATTTCAATACTCAAGAATGAGACATGGAGAAATCAGATGTGCAATAGCCAACCTGATGGCTTCAGGGTTGCCTTTCAACCCCTGCAGGCACTCAGCTTCTGTGGCTGGAACTTGAATACTGGAACTGCCTTCAGAGCCAGAACATTCTTCCACTACCTGAGTCACAGACGATTCCGCAGGAGATGAAACGGTATCGCATTGTGATGGAGTGGGACGATCCTCTTCTTCTGTTATTTCTTCAATAATTACTCCTGTGAAATTAGTCACACAAGAAAACTACTGAAAGGCAACAGCTTTCAGAAAAAATGTTTAAGGGAAGAAAGATATGAAATAGAAAAATAAAATAAAAGCTGCAGCATTTCATAAACCAATGAATGTCAAAATGGAGTGTAATTATGAGAGATCAGAAGGGTTTCACCATAAGAGGGCCACTGACTATTAAACAAATATGGTTTTGGCAATCCTCACCTTCTCAGCAGTAAACTTCAATCTACATTCAGTGCTAATTATGGTGAATTACTCGATATCAAAAAAAAAAAAATTATGGTGAATTACTTTCTAGCATTCATATTCATTAATAGTCTACTATATAGGTCATATCCACTTTCAGTTCAATAGTCTATTAAAATCGATAATGCAGCAAGTCTTCCTAGTTGTTGAAGCAAAATTAGAGCAACAGAAGGAGAGCCCCATATGTTGTCCAAAACATTTCATCTTTTGCTGGAGCTCCAGTAAGGAGCAGTAGCACAGCAAACAGATGTTTGATATGTTTATTTTCACTGGTTTCAGTTCTAAAGGAATTGCGCACTGAATGATGTAAGTTATATAGCCCAGTTTGAAAGTCGACCTAGTGAAATTCAGGTTTTTAGCCAGTTGAAGTTAAGCAAATGATTCAGCAAACATACATGCTGCTTCCAACTGGATGGCACATCCACCAAATATTCCCAGAATGGAAAAACACTAATATTTGGCCAACTTGATGATACATGCACCCAATATTCCCAGAATGAAAGAACGCTAATGTTTGGCAGATATTCGGTACAGAGAGCAACATTCCTAACTTTTTTTCTGTTTTAACTGTTTATTTGTGATAATCAGTCCATGGCGCTAGAAATTTACCCACCAAAAAAAAAAAAAAACACCTCTGGTCCATGAATCTATCATCATTCAATGGGGCATATTGAGATTCAAGCGCCTGGCCACTGCATATGTTCCCTTGGAAACCAAAAATCTGAACTGAGATTCAAAATTTTGGTCACTGCATTTGTTTCCCATACCAAAAATCTGAACTAAACTGCATTATTGATACCATAAAATGGAAATACCATGGATGTTTTACTACAACAGCAAAACATGAGAGTTAAATAGTACCATGATTTGTGTGCTCGGACCCACCTTCTTTTGTCAGTTTTTCTTCAGCATCTCTGCATCAATTAGCAGCATAGATCACCCACATCTTCTTTCTAAATCAGTTTTTTATGAAGCAGCTAAGGTAGCATTGTGTATTTGCATGCTTGCAAAGAACTAACTACCACAAGGATTAGAACAGACAATCTTGCTCCAGTACGCATAACAATGTAGTATATGGACAAGCTCAGAGATGTTCGCAACATGGCACTGGCACCCACACTCATGCCCAATGGGCAGAACCTGGCCAGAATGATCAGTAGCAGGGACAGAAAAAGAAAGAACACAGACAGTAAAGGATTTCACATCTCTTTTGAACACATTCAAATAATGTGTAGATCAACATATGTTTAAATCTGCCAAACTTTTGGATCAAGGCATATGATGCCTGATGAATACATAAGATGATCTGCATTCAATAACTGCAAAATAAAAGACTGAAACTCCTGAGTAAGCGATGCACTAAAATGGTCCATATTGATGACACTGGTCAGATCAACAGTCAGATGATCAATCTGATCATAATAATGGTTGACTTGCATAGTGAGGATTTTTAGAAGCAATCACATGAAACAAAGAAACAACAACATCAGTATTTCTTACACATTAACTAGATTTTATATAAATGAATTATCAATGTCTGTTTAATGCAACATTAATCCTATTTGTATCCCATCACACTAACTTGAGAGGAGGCCCAGAAAGATTGTGCAAACTCAACAGATTAACGGAAGTTATGGAACCTTTAAAGAAGACCTCCAAGCTTCCTGCAAAATATAGTGATGCTCTTTTCATTTTATTTATTTATTTTTTTAGTACTTGAAGTTTATCAACATAAAACTTATATAGACTACCATTGCAACATTACTATTATTCATTGAGTCTAGAAACTACTAGTCATGGGGTCAAAAAAGCTTTCAATTTCTCTATAATATTGTGAAGAGAAACATCATGAAGAACCTCTTGTCCCTGGGAAAAATAATACTCCTTTCCAACCTGTCCTACATCACAATAATTCATAGATTGTCATGTTGGCATGGACACTGGTAGAAGGCAGACTGGATATCTCCCTCTCATCTTAGGGTTTAAAAGCTACATCAATCAAAACATACCTTAATGCATCTGCAACAGTTGCATCATCCGGGGAAACTCTATGAGCATCTCTCAAGTCAGCAACAGCAGCCTAGGGAATCATTCATTTTGGAAATTTTATCAGAAGAGAAGTAAAATAAAGTATAAAGTGCCAGCATAAAGTATTAAGTGCCAGCTGTTGTGTGCTGCGAAAAGCAATTTTACTTTGGACGAATGAGAGGAAATCATTTATTCACAGCTATAATTCCTCTATCAATTGTTTCACCCTGGCAAAAGATAAAGATTAATGAATCAGACACATGTCAGCCCACCTTCAATTTACCCAGTGCTTTATATGCTTGGCCTCTGCGATAAAGAGCTTTGACATTCTCCCCTTCATACTGCAAAACCTGAAACGGTAAAGAACCAGTTAAATACAATGAATATGTAACATAAAGGGGACATGTTTGGGAGAAAATATTTCTTTTTCGAAAACATCTTTATGGACCAATTCAAACATTTGCACCAGCAAGGAGACTTTAGGACAGCACTTCCTTTATGCCTTATAAATGAAGCATAGCACCTACAATGTTTCTGACCAAAGGGGATGTGGCATCCAAAGGTAAGGATTTCCACTTATCTGAAAAAAAAGAAAAATCCTAAAGTGATGCTAGCCTTCTTGACTTGGACAAACAGAAAAGGACACAAATTTCTGAACTGAACCCCTAAACAAATATGCAGCAGCAGCACGACATAATCATAAGCTGAACTACGTAGGCACATATACATGAGGGTCTAGAAATATAATAAAACATTCAAAATGGCTTGCTGTCTTGAGATTAGTCTTTAACTGCATCGCCATTCATGTTCAAACGATTCACTCATTGCACATACGGCGCTGCATGGATTGCCACGAAGGATGCAGGAGTCCACCACAACAGCTCATTTTCTATTATGCAGTAGGATCAGAAATAGGTAATTCAGGTAATTCCATGTCTTTTTTGGTTTGTTGGATAATCAAACACAAGGAATTCAAAACCAGTTTCAGGAGAAGAAGGAGAAGAAGAAAACAGAAGCCAGTACAATCATGTAAACTTCTCTGTTTTCCATCTTTTTCCACTGCAAAATCTTCAACTCTCTCTTTACTCTTATTTACATTGAAGCAAAAATGAAAAAAAGGATCAAACCATTTCCAAACCCATTTCCACTTTGTGCCTATTTTCTCTTGCATCTTGTCAACAAAGTAAGCTTTTCCTTCCAGATCATCAGAAACATGCTGCTTCGGTTCACATTCTTGAGTTTATTGCAGTCAAATTAGTGTAATGGGGTGAATGAGCTGACCAAATCAAACAATCGATGATCTGTTGAATCTGGTTAAAGTGATTCAACAATCTATTTGTCATTTGTTCCCAAAATTCAGTCATGATGTATTTGGATCAGCAGATCCACAAATTTCTATTTGCATAATAAAATTAGCTCGAACAGAAGAGCATACAGAAACAACTGCTTGATGGAGTGGATAATGATATCTGAGATTAGGCAGATGGAAAAGTACTAAAATTTGTAGATAACCTGTGACTGGCCAGGTTAATGCCCATGCGCTAGAATTAATGTGCATCACAAAACCCCTTTTCCAGTCTGTTATAATATCCATCAACTACATTGACTGCCCATCCACCAAACCAATTAGTGCATCACAAATGACTAAATCCCTTTTCCAATCTGTTCATTTCTTATGTCGTTAACTTAAGAGCATGTTTTTCACACCCAAAAATTTTCAAATCAAAATTTTCTGTCACTCCTCACAACTATCTTATTTTTTAATTATTTTTTCACATCTTCCTATACAACTACCCCATTTTTCAATCATTTCTACACAACTACCCTCATACAACTAACTTATCTGTTTTAACTTTATTCTATTTACTCCTCATCATTAACCCTATCATGTCACATCATTCTCTCATTTAAAAAACTTTTCATCCAAAAGTTTTATCATTTCCTACTTAGTGAATCACAAATGACTAAATCCCATTCCAATCTGTTCATTTCTTATGTCATTAACTTAATGGCATGTTTTTTACACCCAAAAGTTTTCAAACCAAAATTTTCACTCCTCACAATTACTAATTTTAATTATTTTTTCACATCATCCTATACAACTACCCTATTTTTCAATCATTTCTACAATAATACCTCCATACAACTAACCTATGTATTTTAAGTTTATTCTCTTTACTCCTCATCATTACCCTCATTATATCATATCATTCTCTCATTTGAAAAGCTTTCATCCAAAAATTTTATCATTTCCCAAACACACCCTAAAATGAAAAATCTCAATATGCCAAATTGCAAACCAAAGTTCCCAAACTGAATTTTAAAATAGAATAGAAGTAATAACTGAAGTTTTAAAGATAGAGTTGTATTTGGATTAAGGCTGAAGTTTTGCAAATCATGTCAGGGATAGAGGTTGATTGAATGAGTTTTAAACAGGCCCCTAGTAGGAAGTGGGAACAAGAGTAATTCTCATTGGATGGATGGGCCATGTGAGGGCACCAACAAGCAATGGTAAAGCTTCACCCTTGCATCCTTAATAATGCACATTGAAGTCATGAAAACAGCTACTCCAAGAAATAAACATGAAATTGTATACATTTTACCTTCTTTGGACCTGATATTGGTAGGAGCCTCATACACTTGGAATACAATTTTTAGATGGATGGACCATGTAATAAAAGAGTAACTCAGGGTATGTTCAGATCATAGAAAAACAACTCAAAGCTTAAAGTTTTGGAAAGCCACGAGAAGCATGAAAACTCATAGTGATCGGTAATCATTTACATAAACAAAAAGAAGAAGAAAATGAAGAGGAAATTAGAAAATTGAAAAGTGAAGGAAAATGTGAATAGTAATATGATAAATCAAGAACAATCAAGGAAAATGAAACAAATAAACAAAGAATAAATAGACTTTTGAATTTAAAAAATAGAGGTGGTGATTGAAAATGTGAATGATGATTGAAAAAAAAAATTATAGTTAAGATATATGGGGGAAAATATCATGTCAGTTACAAGAAGTGGACAAGGAAGGAAATAATTTTTGTTTTTTTTACCCCTTTTCCTTGTTACCAAACAGGGCCAATTTTTTCCCTTCACAACCAATGACGTAGAGTTCTTGAAGTTGACACTTCCAGTGAACATTTAAACAATCAAAACGGAAAGAAGGAACTTCAAGCATTTGCTATGCACTCATTATCTTTTTGTAGGCTCTCCCTTTTCCCAATAAAAAACCAATATGCCCAAGCACTTTCCAATCATGCCCTTTTTAACAAATATTCCTACTTTTTCCATTTATATTTAGTTAGTTCACTTGGTTACTCATCCATCTATGGTTGACTTAGCTTAAGGTTAACTTCAGAAGGACACTGGTTACAAGTCTTGGTCACTGAACCACTTGCACAATTTGTCCATCTGAAATCCTAGGACCTAGGTTATGATGTATAGTTCAAATGATTATAATCATTAAGTAGAACATCGTGGAAAAAAAAGGGGGAAAACAAGAAAGCATCTCACCCTACCTCTGAACCTTCTTTTACACAGTCCTCATACTTCGTTGTCTTCAAGTAACATGACATTAAATTAAGAGAACATGCTAATTGGAGTTTTTTGCCTTTTTTGACAGGAACATTCTTCAGGTTGTTTTTTGCCTGAAACGTATTTACAGAAAATAAAATAAATAATTACAAAACAGAATGTGGATCAAGGTGTTTCTGGCGATGGCACATCAATCTAATTTATAGTGAAAACAATTTGCTTGGTCTGCACATGACATGTTTGTTCGTGCACTTGTGTGCAGGTATGTGTGGAGGAAGTGTGTGTGTGTGTGTGTGTGTGTGTGTGTGTGTGAGAGAGAGAGAGAGAGAGACGAAAGGCGGGGGGAGAGAGATACATGCAGATATTTCTGAGCAGCTTCACTAAACTTTCCTCTGCTATGAAGATCATTGCCCTGTAAACAACAACAAATGGGATCATAAAGAATATTCTGATACATGAGTCTAGTTATGATGAAGAAAAATAATAAAAACTAGTTATGAAAATTAAAACTAAAACCTCTTTCTTGAGCGTCTCTGCTGCATTAAACTCATACAAAACATAAGCATTGGCACGTGCACGCAAAGCTGCAATGTCTTCAGGGCTGGCCTTAGCCATCTTTTCTGTCATCTCAACCATATCCTCGGGTTTTGTATTCTTCAGTTGTTCAGCAGCTTGCCTTAGATCCTCAGGCCTCATGTTATTCATGCTTTCCGTGGCTAATTTTATTAATTCAGGATTTGACATCATCTGAAAAATGCAGCCAAGACAAGCATCAGGGACGACCATAAGCAAGCATATAAATGGTAATACTAGAAGGGAAATAAGCCTCTTTTACTGTACTTGGATTCATAAACATGCGAATGAAGTAAGTTCTTCATCAATCAAAAGATTAACAGAACAATCCCCAGGACAAAACAATCAGGCACTCTTATAAAGCAATTGTCAGCTGCGATATATTTGTTAACTTTTATTGCAATGGATTCAAACCGCACGCATTCCAGCTCCTTCCACTAGTGGAATGCACGCATGTAACAGATGCCTGCACCAAACACCACATGATTGAAATCGCTCCGTACAACAAGGCATGTCATTCAGCAAAACAACTGAATGGCAGTTTAATTCAGACCTGTCAACAGTGACCCTGCAGAGATATGGGAAATTTCTTCCCAATTTAACTCTAAATCGAGAATTATTGCTCGACCTCGAAATGGATGTTCGGTAATCCAGATAATTCAATTTTCATGCAAACACAACCCATTCGGGAAAAAAAAATACTCGATTGAAAATCAGAAATACACCAAAAACTGCATCAACGATGACCTCTGATATAACCAATGTAAAAATAGAACATTTTTTTTCCTCTCATTTACAGCTTCAACCCTTGGACACTCGAATCAACCCCGCAGGCACCAATTCGACGTCAAAATACAACGCAATTAAAAAAATCATGCCGATCACGATTTGAAGCTAAATTCCAATATGCTTCTGGATTCCCGCATGAACTCCACTGACCCAAAGCAAAATCAACCATGGAAAGAAGAAACACACTCCCCCCACAAACCCAACTATTTCCACATCAATTCACAGATCAAACACGAAAAAACACACCTTGGCCAATTCGTCTGGAGGCATCTTACTCATCTGCTCCTGCGCCAGCCTCATCATCTCCGGATCCATCATCATGTTATCGTACATTCTCTTGCGGATCCAAAGTGAGATCGGTCCACGACAGGGCAATAGAAGGACGAGAATTTCAACGGGCGATTGAAGTGCGAGTGCAAAAGAATCTGTTGGGAGGAGAGAAGAAGAACGAAAAAACGGGAGAACAAATGCGTCCGGAGTCTTTTGGTGGGTTTTTATGCTCGTTTCCTGTCGAAGGCGGCCAGGCCAGTGCCACCCACCAAAGGCGAATTAGAATTTAGACCGCGAAGGCGAAGCCGCACGGAACCTCGCGGAGCTTGGAGCTCGTTTGGGAAACCCGAATTCTGTCCTCCGAGAAGCCAAGTGGCGCATTAGTCGCCTGGGTTGTGAATTCGACGGTGCAGATTGCTTCTACAGGCCATTGGTGTGATACATTGGACTGGAATGTAATGGACTGGAGATTGTTTCAGCGCTCAGCGATACCCGATACGCTTTTCAAGAATGTGTCCAATGAAACTTTTGATGAAAAAATAATTTTAAAATTAATAGAAAATTATATGATATAAATTTAAGCATACAACTCCGGTTGACTTTAACTTTAATCTGAATCTTAATCTTATTTATAAAATATTAACTTTAACTCTAACACTAATCCTAATCTTTTTAATAATTATGTCCAAGTTGAGTTTCACGTTGAAATTTATGTTGATGAATTTACGTTTTATTTAAGAATAATAAATTTAAAATTTCATATGAATATATAATAATAATAATAAATTATGTAAGTAAACATAATAATTTATAGTAAAATTATAGACTTTTAAAAAATATATTGCAGCATAAATAATATTTTTGGAAAAAATTTAACCTCAAAAATAATGTAAGGGAAGAAAATTAATAGATTTAAAGATAAATTATAGATATAAAAGACAAATATAAATGAAAATAATATAATTTATTTTAATGTAATTATAATATATCGAATATTTATTCAAATATAAATATAAATATAAATAACATAAAATACAAAAGTATAAAAAATATTGTTTAAATATTACATCTAGGGTAATTTGCATATATACCCATATAGTTTCACCGATATTGCAGATATACTCACGTAGTTTCACAAAATGCATATTACCCCTACATAATTTCACCAAAATTGCGTATTACCCCCACGTCGTTAATCGTCATTAATATCTGTCATTATACTTTCAAAAATGACGAAAATGCTCTCATCTTCATGGGAGTAATATGCAATTTTGATGAAATTATATGAGGATGATATGCAATTCGTGAAACTATGGATGAGAGTATTTTCATCATTTTTGAAAATATAACATCAAATATTAACAATAGTTAACGGCATGCGGGTAATACGCTGTTTTGGTGAAACTATGTGGGGATAATATGCATTTCGTAAAACTACGTGGGTATATCTACACTTAGCGTCAAACTATGTGGGTATATATGCAAATTACTCTTATATCTATAATATATTTTATAATAAACAATAAATGGAAAATCGAGTTTGGATT
>JAXCLR010000073.1:25000376-25012814 GCA_035584095.1 Annona squamosa | reverse complement strand
ATTTCCATTTATTCATAAAATAATTACAAAATTACAAATGTCGAAATGACGCGTATATGGTCGAAATGACGCGTATAAGGTCGGGGTTCCACAATTTGCTTGGAGTTTAAACTAAATTTGGGCATTAGCCTTTATCTAAACTAAAATATTTGCATTTAAAAACAAAAAATGTTTTTATTGAAACTAATAAAATTAAATATATCTAAGTGTACAAAAAATTCTTAAAACTTTAAGAAAGGTAAAGCAACCCAAGCAAATATTATCATTTGTTATCCTCAATTTACTATGTCAATATCTTCATATCATAGTAGCAAGCTTTATGCAGACTTTTTTTAAATAAATAATACTTTTATTATTACTTAAAATTGAAGATTTATAAAAATTTAAAAAATAGGTAAAGTGACCTGAGCAAACATGGTATTTATTAAACTCGATTAATAAGAGTAATGTTTTTTATTAGTGTTATAATACAATAAAACTTAAAAATTCAGATAGGAATCATTTAAAAGAAAATAATTTACATATGGAATAATAAGTTCCCATCTATTTTATATGTATTTTGGCTTGGTGCACTTGCATTATATTTTAACTTATTTTATAATCAAGCTTTGAGACAATTCTTAAAATTTTTAAGAAAGAAATAATGATAAGCTCCCATCTATTTTGCACTAAAGATTAAGTTTAATCACAAATCAACCTCCATAAGAGAGGAGATTAAAACCCAATCTAGCGAAATATTTTTCATTGCCTCGGACCTATTGGGATGATGCCCATTGGTAACAAAATCAATGCTAATTCAACCTCCATACCACATAATGACGTTGTGTGTAGACATTTCTTATAAATTATTATTATATTTCGATAAATTTATAGATTATAAGTATTTTTTAATTTTTTATTAAAAATTATGATCCTAATGATTTTGTGACAAAAATAAATAATTTTAAATAAATTAATGAGATTGAATTAGTTAAGTTTTGAACTACTTCGATCGGTTTAGTAGTATTGGTTTCATGAAAGTATTTTTTATGGTATTGAGATTTCTCAAATTAGCTCAAATTGGTAGTTAAACTAAAATGATGGTGGTGTTGTCTTATTGAAGTTCATACTTTAAATTGATAATTAAATTAAACTAACACATATTATATTTAAAATTTTGTTTAAAGATGGTAGACGCATAAAAATAAACAAAATTACACAAATGTATTTAATTATTTCAAAATTACTCAAATTTATATGTATCTAGTTAGTTCAAACTCTTAATTCAATGTATGTACAATCTAAGGGTGTTTTGGGTAATGATTAAAATTTTTAATGAAAAGTTTTGAAGAGTAAAAGTTGTGAAATGATGCAATATGATAAGAGTAATGATGAGTATTAAAGAGGATAAAGTTAAAATAAATAGGTTAGCTGTGTGGATAGTTGTGTAGAAATTATTAAAAAGTAGAGTAGTTTGTATAAAAAAATGTAAAAAATAATTAAAAAATATGATAGTCGTGGAGAGTGAAAAGTTTTAGATTAATTATCAAACACACCTTAAAAGATTTTCTATATAACGATTGTGTAAATGTAAATAAATATAAATTAATTTATCAATTTTTTATATTTACAACTCTACCTAAGTATATATCTTGCAATCCTTCAGCTGAAGAGGTAAAAACGTAAGAGCTTTACTAATAGAGTATCGACGGAGCTTTAAGAAAAAAAAAAAAAATAAAATAAAAAGATACTTTGCACTCGGCCTTCCAGCGTCAGGCTTCGACCCAAACGATTTTCGACTTTCGGAAAGCGAAAATTTCGAGAAAATCACGGGCGAGAATCTTGCAGGAATGACGCAAGCTGTTCCTAAGAATCCGTGAACATAGAAATGCGTGATGACAGCGTTAAGGATCCCCCTGTTCTCAAATTGCTGCCACAAGACCCCTTTCAAATTTTATAAATGCGGTTGCGACTTCGGAGCTGGATTGCACATTGCAAGTTGAGGAGACTAAGGGCGTGTTCAGCATGACACGTGATTCTTATATTGAATTTGTATTATTATACTCAAGGTTTTCAATTCTTAATATAATTTTTTAATTTCTAATACAACTTTATCCATTCCCACTATAATTTTACTAATTCAATTCAAGAATATCGTATCATTTACAACACACCCTAATTAACCAAACAATGATGGGTTTTCATTATATGCACCAAGTGCACTTAACTTCAGTGTACTTGAGTATATTTAATTTATTTTTAATATTATTTAAAGTTTTTTCATAAAATTATTAATACAAGTGTATTTAACATGTGTATCAATTTGTAATCTTTTTGGAGATTTATATATTTTAAAAATTTCTTGAAATTAGTGACATTTTTAGTAATTTAAAATTCCAAAAAGTTAAAAATTTGATACATATGTTAAATATAGTCATATATTTAGATTCAGAGTTGTATAAAAAATTTCAAAAAATATAAATTATGAGTATTTTTACCTGAGTGTACTGAAGCTAAGTACACCAGGGTACACCTAACCGCAATCCATAAAAATAGTATAAATTCTTATTTTTCAACTATTTTAAATAATACTTAGTTAAGTTAGAAAAAAAGGTTAAGTTTACAGGCTCTAAAGTTTGAGTACTTGTATCTCCTGGAATTCAATAATATATAATACATTATATATTTAAAAAGACACAAAATATATCTCTTATAAATATAAAAATTTGTTGGGTAATTTGCTAAAAAAGCCGAATAGTTTTTTTTAATCATAATTGCAAATATAACAACATAATTTTAGAAATCACAAATTACCCCCATACTGTTATGACAATGTTACTTCATTATTGGGACGTGTGTATATTTGCAAAGTGTTATATAGACTAAATAGGTATATTTGCAAAAACTAAATATACTTACTTAATTTTTGAAATTGCAAATATATTTATACAGTTTGCAAACATTTGAAAATATATTTATGTTGTAACAGTGCAATAACCATGTTGGTACATTTACAATTACGGTCAACCTGTGTGGGGTAATTTAAAATTTTTGAAACTATGTAGGTATATTTGCAATTATGATCAAACTAAGTGGGTGTATTTGCAAATCATCCAAACTTGTTTAATTTATCTATGATTTAAGGAATTTAATCAATGCATTTTAAAATGATATTACTACTATATTAATTATAGATATTAAGTAAGATTTAGAGTGGAATTATAATGTTTATATATAAGAAAAGTTTGTTAAACTAAAAAAAATTTCAATCTATAATTTTTTATTCTTTATAACTACTCCCTATTTTTAAAACATTTTTTCAAATCTTTTTATACAGTTACCCCACCTTTTAATTATTTTTAAAGAAATATCTATATAACTAACTTATTTTTACTCTTTACTATTACTTTTATCATATCACATCATTTTCTACGAATTTAAAAACTTTCGTACTAAAAAATTTTCATTCAAAAGTTTTATTTATTCTCAAACACTGAATATAAAAAAGACTGTTTTAAAGAATTTAGAACCAAAACTATATCCTTGACCTTAAAAAAAATAGGATACGATAGTACTCAAACATGCAAATAAAAAAAGAATAGTGTGGAATTTTTTTGAAAATGAGATATGGTTAACATCCACACTAGGCTTGACATACTCAACCTAAGTTACACACTTACACACTAACGTTAGAGTTAGGAGTGCATCTATTTTTTTTAAAAAAATTTGTGATTTCGATTTATAATTTATCATTTTTGCTAAAGTAGTTCCATTTAAGAACTTTTTGCAAAACTAAACATGGATCTAGCCCGTGAGATGACATGGATCACCCTTGTCTTGTTGTAGTGTAATTATGAGCAGGAGATGAGGAATTAAATGTAGGTTTAAATATATATTAGTTCTAAACTTTTACTAAGGTATGTTATTAATAAATTTTATTTAGAGTGTGCTTAAAAAGTAATAAAATTTTTGATGTAAAATTTGTTTGCATAAATTTTTTTGAAATGAGAGAAATAAGGATAATGATGATGAGTAAAAAAATTAAAGTTAAAATAGATAGTTTAAATGTATAATTGGTTATGCAAAAATAATTAAAATGTATGATAGTTGTATAAGAAAAAGTGAATAAATAATTAACATAAGACAACCATAGAAAGTGAAAAATTTTAATTTAAAAAGCTTTTAAAGTTAATAAACACCCCATTATTGCATTTATCCAACGTAACTCAAAATGAAAGTAGTAATGCTCCCGGGTGCATATAACTATTTTTTATATTTTTTTCAAAATTTTTTTATGAACTTGTTAATCTAAATGAACTTAACATGTATATAAATTTTTAATATTTTTGGAGATGTTTAGATATTTATTTCAGATTTTTTAAAATCGGTGAATTTTAGTAATTTAAAAAAATCTGAAATAAATATCTAAAAATCTTTAAAAATGATAAAAATTTATACACATTAAATAAATTTATATTAACATTTTTGTAAAATATTTTTAAAAAAATGGGTTCAGTACACCTGAGAGAGTGCATTGAACCATAACCCGTTGAGGAGCGCCGCTCCTCCCACCACGTTGCCCCCTACACCGCTGCCGGCATCTATTTTTAGGCTCCATTTTCGCGGCAGCACAGGGAGCTTCGTTGTCGCCTTAGTGGTGGTGCCGGTGTCCTGACCTGCTTTTGAGCAAAGCAAGGTTTGTATGAAATTCTTTTTCCTACTGGATTTTCTTCGCTTTTAACATTTGGAAATCCGATAAGAAAATTTTCATTTATGATATTTAATATTATTTATATTATTATAGAAATATTTTCATCAATCTAATGTCACTGCATATTAATCCTATTTAGAAAAATGTAAAATCAATATAATAAATGATCTAACGTTAAATATTAATTTTAAGTAATATTTTTAACATTTAAACCATTTAAACCATTTAAAATATTATTATTATGTAGATAAGTAAGGAACATTTTTAAATGTACTTGGGTGCACTGGTAGGGGTGCAACTTGGGCTGGATTTAGCCGAATCCGGCCCGCCGTACTCCATTTTGAGCAGTGTTAAAACTTATTTTTTGTAACTGGAATGCAAGGAACTCGATTTGTAAATATTAAAGTGAACCCGAGCCTGATTCCCCATTTTATATTTATTATAAAATATTATATATATACACTATTTAAACAATATTTCTTTATATTCTTCGTATTTTATGTTATTATATCTATATTTGAATACATGTTTGGCATATTGTAATTTTATTATAAATAAAGTATATTATTTTCATTTATATTTATTTTTTATTTTTATCATTTACTTTTACACTCATTAATTTTCTTCCTTTATCTTATTTTTTATGTTAAATTTTTTTAAAAAATATTCTTTATATTACTATTTTTTTAAAAATATGCAGATTGATTATATATTATTATGTTTACTTACATGATTTGTTATTATTATTTATTCATATGAAATTCTAAACTTATCATTTTTAAATAAAATATAAATTAATCAATATAAATTCCAACTCGAAACTCAACCCGGACTTGATTTTCAAAAATAGGGTTAGGGTTTAAGTTTTACAAATAGAGTTAGGGTTAGGGTTAGGGTTAGGGTTCGGGTTAGGGTTCGGGTTAGGGTCGAGGTGAACCCGAGTTTCATGAGCCCGAGTTGCACCCCTACTCGCTATGCCAGAAACCACCAGTAGTTCTACAATAAATATGCAGCATTTCTGCACCTTATCATGGCAAGTTATGATCATGCACACATAATACATTTGAGATCCTGATTGCCCATTACTGATATTCTCGCTATGTTGTAAACATCTAGTAGTTCTGCAGTAAATATGCTGCATTTCTGCACCTTAATATGACAATTAATGACCATGCATGCATCACGCATATGAGATCTGAAGAGCCCAGAACTGACTTTGAAGGTCACTTGGCACTAGTTTTGTACATGGTTGGTGGTGCTCAAGTTATTTTGGGCTGAGGAATTCTTAGTATGGTGCAATTTATCTTCCTTCTGATCCCTAGTTATAGGGCAGTTTGAATGGTTGGGTAAGATGAAGGGAAGCGATAATACAGAGAGAAGTATTGAAATTTAAATGACTGCATCCTATTTCCTCCCAAACTGTAATCTGGAGCAGACATTCAAGCCTTGCTCTTCCAAATTTTCACCTATCTGAGATCCGAGTCTTGTGTAAGGTAACAAATAACAAAGGGAAAAGTCTGTTTGGTCCCATGTATTCAGATGGGCCATGCAATTGATTGAAATAAATAGACATCCGCAGTTTGACTTGGGTATATCGCCTACCTTCTTAATGGTGAGTGCATAGTTGGATTGCGGATCGATGGGGCATTTGGTAGAGGGCAGGAGCCACACACAATGTTCATGGGGGTTGTGATTACATCTGTTCTACAAGGCATGCAGTTGGTGACAGACGACGTTCTGAGGCTCCACTTAAGCAAGCTACACGACAAAAATGCTTTCATGGGACAGTTTGGTCTATTTATTAATGACAGGGATCCCACAAGGTCCTTGTTCAAGCCTTCAAGTCTTCAAGCTGTAATCTAGTTCAACCCTAGAAAAAGAGACATCTGGTTTCACATTAATTTTTATTTCTTTGCAGCTTTGTCACAGAAGCCAATTCAGTTGGCTTGAATGCTGCCCTCGGTTCCATTTTCAGTCCATCTAAATCTGGTGAAGACTTGCCTGCTAGCAGCACTACCTGCAGTATCCCTGAAGCTTCTGCTGTACCGTGCTTGCAGTCTGCATATTTGAGAGGATTGAAGTATGTCAATGGCTCATATCTTGCATCACTTTCGCCAATGTGATTGTTCCCTTGCGAAGCAGATTCTCAAATATGAGCAGATTTTCCCTTGTGTGACTGCCTCTCTGTGAAGCAGACGTTCAACAAATGTAGATTTTGACACTTAAGATATATAGTTGTTCCTGCAATGTGTTACCTCATTTTTCATGGTACAGGAATTTGAGACATTTTTATTTCTTCAAGTCAGATTACATGTCCAACTTCATTTTTCAAGAACATAATGGAGGAATGATCTCATGCAGCTGCGGCTTTATAATAAACAAGGAACAAAATGACAGATTTCCACATTTTGATACCAACGATAAACAGCTGCAGTTAACTTAGAAAGATACGGTTACTGTGAGTTTACATGTCCAACTTCATTTTTCAAGAACATAATGGAGGAATGATCTCATGCAGCTGTGGCTTTATAATAAACAAGGAACAAAATGACAGATTTCCACATTTTGATACCAACGATAAACAGCTGCTGTTAACTTAGATAAGGTTACTGTGAGTTTATGTTTTCAGTTTTTACTGCTGATTCAACTATACCTGACTATTTTCAATATATTTTTAATTTTTTGACACAAGAAATTCTTTATAGAAGGTTTATTATAATTGTTGTTGTTGTTGTTGTTATTTGAAATTTTCTGTGCGAATGATCTGTTCAAGGCTCAAAATTCTTTGCATTCTTTTCATGTGGTTTGATACTAGATATGAACGAATTAGATTAATGCATCAATTTATTCGATATAATATCAGTAATTTCTGTTTTTCTTCATTGTTATCCATAACTTCAATTTTCAATCATTGATTTTCATATTTTCTGTTTTCATTCACGAAAATTATTTATTTACAGCTATTGCGTTTCAGTGAATCCCGGAGGAGCCCATTGCTCCACTGAAATCAAAACCAAAATGAAGAAAAACAATGACATCAATGTGGCCGTTCAATCTCAGTATTCGAATTGATCTGTCCAGGTTTAAATAATCAAAAGACATGAATACCGGAACAATCAATCAGAACTACAGCTGCTTAAAATGAAATCAAACTTCTTAAGCCGGTACAAGGCCCTCATCAACGTAGGGTGGGCAGCATAAGATGCATGTTGAAACTTGCTTCCAACAGATTCTCTATTAGAGCTGGGCTTGAGCAAGTCATTCTTCTTCACTTCGTCAACTGACTGAAAAAATTTTAGAAAGAGAACTTGAATGCACCCACCTTAGCATCTGTGACAGATTCCCAAAAAGTCAGTTTTTTCTTCCCAGCCTTCTTCTCTTCAGCCTTCTGCATGACCTCATTAATAATACCAGCGTAGGATACTTCAATGGCACTCCTGAACTTGTCGTGTAGATTAGCTTGATCTCTTGTTCCTGAGATGAGCTCGCTTGCATTTGGCCTCCGGAGGAAATCAAGAACATTCAGGAGATTTCTCCTGTGCATAAAGAAATTGATGATCATTCAATGACGCATATAAACAATGAATGCAAAGATAGATTTCGTTGCTGGCTGGTAAATGCTTGCCTATCATCTGTTCATGTGTAGATAATGGGGCCTGTTCTATTTTCTAAAAATTATATCAAAGCAAATACACGCTGTGTGGTATTGTATCTGCTGAAGCAGAATAAGAATTTGGATAACCCCTGGCATCTACTAGCATAGCATTTTCTGAATCATACAGTTCATTACAACTATCATCAAGCAAAAGTCAAATTGATCAGCCACAGAAGACAATGGACAAATTGCATAAATCTAACTGGGCATAGTTTCAATGACCACCATACCTGCTAACATAGTTTTGTGTAATTGCAATGGAATCCTCGAGGTTGATCACAAGATGCCACCACCCATTTGGAACAAACACCACCTCCCCAGCTCTACACACACATTCAACTGGTCTCTTCTTCAACTTCTTTGTTTCCCCGTAGAAATTCATAAACCACTCAATTATTGAAACTGGGCATGCCACCTCTGCCCCATCTGGGCTTGGATGCACCCCTGGTGGAACCACATCCGGTGGGAACAACACCCACTTCTTTGATCCCCTGACCACAGCATTCCAAGCTGAAGTTGAGTTTGGGTCGACATGGAAGCTTGAGCCAGAACCTGCAGGGCCAATGATGATCCACCTGAAGTCTGGCCGCTCCGCTCCTAAAACAGCAAACAAATCCTCCCTGAAGTAGACTGGAACCTCATAATCTACGCCCAGCTGTGGAACTTTCTCTGCGAACTTGGGATCAAACAGGTAGAGTGGCCTTTCCTCCTTGACCAAATCTGCATACTGCAAGTAATCTCCCAGCTTCATTTCAACAGGCCCCACTGAAAATGCAGCATCCCCACAGACTCTAATAAGGTAATCCCTATCCCACTTCTCCACTGCAGCCCAGTTCTCCAAACAACCCTCTAACAGCACAGGCTTATTCAACTCTTCAAAGTCCAACACAAATTCCTCCGCCGAAATCCCACGCCTCCTCTCAATGTTATCGACCTGCAGCCACTCCGGCTTTATCTCAAGGTTGGCACAAAGCCAGCTCTGGAAGAGGTAGTCCGAGTAAAAGTCACGAACTTTGATCCCCGAAGCCAGATTTGGAGCAACCCCAGAAAAGAACGAAGGGTGGAATGCAGCAACGTACGTCGATTTCCAGGAGCCGGCGAAGTAGAAGCCGGAAGGGAGGGCGTCGAGGACGATGGCCCGCCAGAGGGGGTCGTGGCTCGCGAAGACGTAGAGTGCTTTGCTGGTTGCTGATAGCTGGGCGAGTTGGGCAGGGGAGAGAAGGGAGAGGATGTCGACAAGGAGGTCGTCGGGAAGGGAGGAGAGATTGCCAAGGCCAGGGTTTCGGGAATTGAAAGGCGAGGAAGAGAAGAGAAGATTGCCCAGGGGTTGGACGCCGTGGGTGTGAGAAGGAGCCGATGGCTTTATATCGAATTCCGGCGCTTCTTCTTCTTCGATTTGCGGAGGAAGATTTGGGATTTGATTGAGGTGGGTTTTGGTTTTGGCATTTGGATTTTGGCTATTAGGTTTGGTTGTGGTGGAGGGGTTGGAAGTTGGGCGAGTCTTCTTCCTTTTCTTCTTTCTTCGTTTGCTTACGCTGCCGGCGTTGGTCCGGAGCTTTTGAAGGAACGCTCGGAACATGACAGCAGAGAAGCCGACGCCTGCATGGACACGAAAATCTCTCAAGCTCGGGCGCTGCGGTAGGGTTGACGCAGTGCTCCCCGTTTTATCTATATTTGCATTTTCGAACAACGTTTGTTATTTTACAAAATAGATCACGTTTTTGCAAAATAAATCCAGCTGCCGATGTTTATAAAGTACGGACGGAAAGTGGTATAAACATTTACAACCGAAATACTAAAAGATGGTCTTAAAACTTCTTGAAAGGAATATTTCAAGTCAAAAGCGGGTAGGATTAGTTTTGCAAACGGCAGAAACTTATCAGGTCTATTTTACATAATGCCAGAAATTCAATCAAACTTTGTTTCAAGTCGACTTAGGTTTATTTTTGCCTAGGAAATTAATTAGTATCTTGGTAAAAGAATTTTGGTAAGCCATGAAATAAAATCACGTAAAGGTCGATATATTAAAGGTTGGAATGTTGATTTTAATTGATTTAATCTTTTTTACCATGTAAAAAGTTAGATATATAAGAACAGGCTCATATTTTAAAAGATAAGGATGTTTTCTTTAAAAGTTTATGAGTTTAAATTTAAAGTAAAATGATCTTTTCAGACCTTTTTTTTTTACTTTTAATTTTTTTTATAAACATGTTAATCTAGTTATGTTTAAATTATAAATCAAATTTTACGATTTTTGAAGATTTTTATATATTTATTTTTTATTTTTCAATACAGGGGTATCTAAGTCATTTTAAATAATTTAAAAAAATTTAAATATGCCTCTATTTAAAAATAAAAAATAAATATATACATCTCTAAAAGTGGAAATTTTAATTTATAACTTAAACATAACTAAATTAGCATGTTTATAAAAAAAATTTAAAAAGTAAAAAAAAAGGTGTTTGGACCCGTTGGCCGGTCTGAAAAGATCATTTTACTTTAAATATAAACACATAAACTTTTAAAGAAAACATCCTTATCTGTTAAAATATGAGCCTGTTCTTATAAGGTTGCGATTAAAGGTGTCTGCTAAAATATACGTTTTTATTTTAAAAAAATTTAAACATACATTTTATTTCACTTTATGAAAATCAACCATTTTTGAAGTTTATTTAATATTTTTATGTGGTTTAAAGTTATACGTGCTCGCCCGCCCATGTTTAAAAAATTTCAAAAGAACAGCAAAATAATGTTTTCAGGGTCGCTCATAAACCTCTTGATTTTCGACCCTTGAGATTTTTCTTGTAATATATAAATGACTCCAAATGTCATAACATTTCGCCCACGTAAGTTATAACTCTTCTTTTAAGACGTCTTCATTGAGTTTTTTAATCGAAATGGTTATAATAAATATATGTCATAAAATTTCGTTGTCAAGGATGAAATATTAATTTTTTGGAATAAATGTTAGTGCCCATAAAATATATAATAGTGGGGTTGAGATTTCATCCAAATATTTAAATATGCCTCTCATGCTAACCTTACATGCGATTAGCCGCTTGCCAGCTCTTAGTACAATATTTATTTTTATTTTCTTAAGTATATTTAACCTATATATCAAGTTTTACTATTTTACAATATTTATACATATTTATATTTTATTTTTAAACATCATCAATTTAACCTTCTACTTGGTATACTAATTAAATATATTTAGAAAAACATGTTTAGTAAGAAAAATAAAAAAAATCAATATTGTATTGCCTCAAATTTGTCTCGTCCCGCCAACTAACAGCTACGAGTGCATCTGTTACTCCAGTCGATGATGGAAGCTTGGAAGGATAATCTCCTCTCATTCAACGCCCTGTTCTCCAGAGAAGTTATATATCCAGGCGTACGTATCAAAATTCGATGGATTTAGGCCATTTGGGATTATGACGGATTTTATTCCAAAATAAGGGCCTTCACGTAATTTGGCTTCAGGGACTGAATATTTCAAACGTAGCCGGACCTGAAGGAGAAGGTTGCCGAGATCACAAATTTTTCTGGAAGAAAATGCCGCAAAAGGAACAGAAATTGTTTTCACTTCAATCTCCTCATGAAAATTCTCCCACCCAAAATCAGACCTATCTGAACAATCGCTTATTTTTCTAGTTCTCGATCTCTTCTGGGGTTTACAGCAGGTATTTTCTTGCTTTCTTTCCTTCTTTTATGTTTGTCAACCGAAGACGATTGAAACGCATACTATTATCTCATCCAACATTAATCCGATAAAATTTTGGTCGGGCATTGAATTGATTTTGTGAGTTTCTTGTTTGCAGAAAAATGAATTTGTGTGTGTGTATATATATATATATATATATATGAGACCCGATCCTGTGCAATCGGACTGCATTATAATTATGGTGCAGTCCGCTGTAAAATGGACCCTACACATATTAGATTGTAATGAAACTTTATACACTCGTTTATCCATATATAAATCATACTTTAGATGGTTTAAATGTTGAAAAAACAACTTTAAACTTGATATTTACATTAAACCATTTTATTACGTTGATTTTGCACCATTTTAAGATGGGGACTGCACACA
>JAXCLR010000073.1:24953002-24968981 GCA_035584095.1 Annona squamosa | reverse complement strand
GAAAACGAAAGCGTTTACGAATTTACATAAAAAGGAAGGGTTAGAGTCCGATCCTAGCTATTACGAAAAGAGGGCCTAGAGGAAATCTTTCTGACAAGATCTCCAAATCCCATACAGTTGTACAAGAGATCTAGCTTTTGAAGTCTGGAAATTACTTGGACGGGAACGACGGTTGCTGTCATGCAATGCAGCCAGTCACAAAAAAGAAGGTTCCCATCCAAAGACCACTAGAATTACTCGGTACTCTGCCTAACGGTACAACAGAAACAGTTGCGAGCACGAGAATCTCATCATCGCTGTCAAGCATCTCGTGGACCCCACAATTTTCTGAAAGACATAAAGGTTGTAAGCATTTCACTTTTTGTTGCAACTGGCACGTGGGAAGAATGAATACAGCGACCAGTTGTCATTCTCTTCGTTTCCGTTCATGATTCATGTTCATAGGAATTCAGATGCCTCGTTCTCATCAATCAAGAGCAGGTCCACGTCATCCCCTGAAATTCCACGCCATATTTGGCCAATGGTTCAATAGCCAATAGCCCACTTCAAAACCACAAATTCTATACTATGTCGTGCATAAGCATATCTACAAGGAGCTTAGCGGCGGAAAAAGGCCCCAGCTAAATTTCGAAATTTTCGTTTTTTTTAATATTTTCCCTCAAATTTTTCAAAAAAAAAAATTCGAAAACACAGTTTATTTTCACGTGATTGTGCCCTCCCGAATAATCATATAATCGTTTCCGGTCAAATTGCCCCACTGGCAAAGGTGACCGATGATAAACCATTCATGGAAGTAGATGCCTATTGATATGATATAATATATATCTAATTCTAAAATAAATTGTTTTTTATGTTAGATTATAATTGAAGATATTTTTATAAAACTCATTTTCTATATAACTCTATCTATTTTCAACATCTAGATGATTGATGAGAAATTAATTCCGTTTATTATGTTTAGCATTATTTATATTACCATGAAAATTCTTTCATTTGTCGAATATTATTGTATATGAGCTCCATCTATAATCATATAAAATCAAGATAATAAAATAATATAATTCTAAATATAAAATCAAGATAATAAAATAAAATAATTCTAAATATTAATTTTTAAGTAGCATTTTTAATATCTAAATCATTCAAAATATCACTGCTACATAAATAAAGAATTAGTACGTTCTACTGTATTGGTGAATAGAATAACTAAAAGCCTATTTTTAGGTGTCTAATCATATGCCACCAACCAAAAAATACATATTTTTAAAAAATTTTATACACGTGCAGATCTTGTCCAGATCTTTCGTGTCACGACCTTTGATAATTTTTGAAATTTATTTCGTATATAGTTTGATTTTTAAAAATAGATAAAATAAGCATTCGGTTCATGCCCACTTTAACTATTATCAAAAATCGTAGTAAAATCCTAAATATATTTCAAAATTTACCAAATTCATAGGATGGAAAATTCAAGTAGGGACTGGATACATATAAAAAACTATAAAACATAAAATACTTATATAGTTCGGTGGCTGCATGTGATCAGACTCCTTTGTATTATTGCTACTACAAAAAAAAAAAAAAAAAAAATCAAATGCTGCCTGTATTTTCAAACATTATTCGTTCTCTTTTTATCAGAAATTTTCTCATTTCCGTGTTTGGAATAGTTAAAAATAAATTATCAAATCTGATTAGAATAAAAATAATAATAAAACGAAGGCAGCTATTCCCATATGGTTTGCGCAGTGAGTGGGAGATAAGCGAACGTGTGCTACACAGTGGAACGGTAAGAGACGGAAAAGGTACAAGGACGCTTTTGGCTTGGCGTAAAGGAATGGAATTGACGTGTTAATCATTTTTATCTTTCAAATGATGTGGCCGCATACATCGTCGTCGTCGAGTGGCTTTTGCTACAGGGGCGGAGGCTACTCTCGCTCACACGCATACACTAGCTTCCGAGGCTGAGGAGGATATTCCAAGGAAGGCCTAGAGGCTAGAAAACCCAGCGCGCCCCGCCCACAGCATATGCTTGCAAGTTGCCAGGAGTCGGGATAGATGGGGGTCGCTGTGCCCAACGAAACTACCTATTCACTATGGTCAACCCTCCTTGCTGTACAACTCCACACATCACGGAGACACGGGCTTGGGGCTTATGGCGTGTGGACACTATACTGTAATCTGCCTGCTGCTAGACAGTGATACCCACCAGAAACACTTGGTGAAAACCGAAACGCGTGGCCTCCAAATAATAATCCATCCGCTCTCTAATATAATTTTTGGTCTTCTGGTACTTTTGATGCGCTGCGCTAGTGCGCTGTGCATTAATACGAATGCACATGAATATTTGAAATGATTATGATGATAGACGCATGTCATATCATATCATGTCTCATTGTGGGATATAATTTTTAGGAATTTTCACACTTTTTTTAAACTACTAACAACTCACAAAATTCAATGCAATTATACCCACACTATCTAAATAACTCAATATTACTAGGCTTAAAAGGCATTTTTGTAGCCATCAGTTGGTGACAGTACTAGTTTAGGGTGCTGTCAGGTTGTGGGTTCGAACCCCACAAATTGTATTTAGTGTGAGCTTCTGTAACTCCTTTGCATATGTTCTACTTGTTATGGAGGTATTTATACTTAGTCACTCAAGTACGAGAGTATCTACAATATGTCACTCCATTGTGAGGATTGTGAATGAGTTCGATTTGTAATATCAAGATGTCACAGGTGTATATAATACCAATAAAAAAAAAACATTTTTGTCATTTATTAAAAAAAAATTAACGGCGTCCTTATGGAAAGAATACGCTTGTAAATTTATACAAATTTTATGAACATATTTGTAATTTCGACAAACTTAAGAATATATAGGCAAAATTAGTCAAGCTTTATAAACATATATGTAAAAAATTTTGAAATAGTGAAACATAATGTGCTATAATATGAACAATAATAAGGAGTAAAGAGCATGAATGCAAAATACAAAAATTAGATGTGTAAAAATGATTAAAAAATAAGATAATTATATAAGAAAATATTAAAAAGTAATTAAAAATAAAATAGTGGTTGAAAGTGAAAAGTTTTAAATTAAACATATGTCCGTATAATGATAAAGAGTAAAGAGCATGAATGCAAAATAGAAAAATTAATTGTGTAGAAATAATTGAAAAGCAAAATAATTATATAAAAATGTGAAAAAGTAATTAAAAAAAGAATAGTTGTTGAAAATGAAAAGTTTCAGATTAAGGGTATGTTTGACAATGGGTAAAAATATAGGTAAAAATATCAAGTTAAAATTTTTCACTCTTCATAACTGCCCTATTTTTTATTATGTCTTTACATTTTATTATACAAATACTTTATTTTTCAATTATCTCTACATAACTAACTTATCTATTTTAATTTTATTTTCTTTACTCATTATCATTACCTCTATCATATCATATCATTTCTTTCAATTCCACAATTTTTATACTAAAAAATTTTCATCCAAAAGTTTAATAACTTTCTAAACATACTCTAAAAAAATTATTTGAAAATTTTCGATTATAACAAAACATGCCTCAACTTAAAAATATTAATTTGGATGCAAATAGTGTAAATAATTGTTTTAATAACCGGACTGAATTGGTCATGTTACGGTTTTGATAATACGGTTCACTAGTATTTCCCATCCAAGTACTTTGAGACCACCATTAAACCAGAAAAACCAATAACTGATCATGAAACCTGTTCGTAGCTCATTTCAATTTTCAGAATATTAAAGTAAATATCAAAGCTAGCAACTTCCATTCAAGCCCGACGACAAAATGGACAACTCTATCATGTGAAGGCTAGAAATAATCAAATTGGTTAAAAAAAACCCTGCCACGAGTGCATCTAATTATAAAAAGGAATTAAAACGAGAGCACATCTGGAAAGCAAAAAAAAATAAAAATTTATACACAATTTTTTATCAGCATTTTATTTTATTTTTTAATCATTTCTATGCATCGTTTCATTCAAGTATTATATTTATTTTAAATTTATTGTCTTTATCCCTCACTATTATCCCAATCAATGTTTTTAAAACCGGATTGACCTGAACCGGTTTTGTGACCGGTTCCCGGTTTTTTCTGGTTTTATCGAACCGAACCGGTGGTCGAACCGCGGTTGGACCGGTAACAGTACCGAACCGGAACGTGACCGGTTCACGGTCCGACCGGCCAGTTCCGTCCGGTTTTCAAAACACTGATCCCAATCACATCATATTATTATCTCTTATTTTCAAAAAAAAAAACTCAACCAAAATTTTTTACATCATTTTTTTCCGCCTTCAAAACAAACAGAAATTTTTTTTCTGAAAATATGAGAAGTTGAAAATGTACAGTAAAAAATTAAAATTATAAAAGCACCAATCATATTAAACATTTATATAAATAATAGCAAAAAAGTGCCAAAATTCCCTGCCACCAAATTGGGCGAAGAAAGTACTCGAGTATGAAAGACTAGAATCACAGCAGTTGTGTTTTGCTTTTCTGGAATCGCCTAGTTAGGGACCTGCGACCTGAACATGGGCGCTATATTAACAACGAATAAAATTCTAACCACCCGGTGGCATATCATACAAACAAGACATGTGTCAGGCCACATCTTAAAGTGGTGCAAAATTAAGGTAATAAAATTTCTTAATTTAAGTATTGATTTTATAATTGCAGTTTCAACATCTAAATCATCATCATTCCTATTTGAATAAAGGATTAAGTACGACTGCATCATAGTAATTTTATGTTTATGAATGGTATAATTCAAATTCAGGCGGCATTTTAGATTTTTTAAACATTTACGTAATCAAATTATGCCTAAATTTGCAAAATATTCAGATTCCGTTGGTGTGGGTATCCGGCAACGGTAAACCATGAGATTAACGTGGGAGTTGTAGACACGTACGCACCTGTCCGTATGCTCCAAATTCAAGAAAGCGTCGGGCGTGCATTCCAACTCACTCGTGGCCCGCTCCGCAGATCCGAAAAATGGAGCCAGCAGCACATACCCTCGTACTCTCACCGGCTTCAGCTCTGCCGAGCCGATACCGAACCGGACCGCGAGATAGTGAGCGATGTTCGCCCCCGCCGAGTCGCCGAACACGAATACCCGGTCCAGGTCAACGGCGTCCGCCAGCCATTTCTCCCCGTCCGCAGCGGTCGCCTGGTCCCTGAGCCATCGGACGGCCGAGAAGGCGTCGTCGTAAGCCGCCGGGAGTCGATTCTCCGGCGCGAGGCGATAGTCTGGAGCTACAACGACTGCTCGGAGGTCGTGGGCGAGGCGGAGGCAGTTGGCGTGGCATTCGGGCCAGTGGCGGGAGACGATGCAGAAGCCGCCGCCGTGGAAGTAGAAGAGTACGGGGGGCTTGGAGTCGGAGGCGGGGACGTGGTCGTGGGAGGGTTTGTAGAGGCGGAGGGAGAGATCGAGGGAGGATTCGTACTGCAGGTCTTTCCATGAGACGGAGCCTTCGGTGTGGGTGAGCGTGTCGGAGGCGGGCGGCGGCTGGCGGACGATGCTTCCGTCGCTGAAGACGCGGAGCAGATCTCCGAAGCCGTCGATTTCGACGACGGGAGTAATAGTGCCCATGTCAGTGCGGGGGCTTGATCGGTATCTGCTATGGAGTCGGGTCTGGTCGAGGCTGCCTACAGCTGGAATGGAATTGGGGACTTCTATTCTACGACGAGATGCTCGGGCGGAGTGGCGTTTGGATACTCGACCGGGAGGGGCTGACTGACCGCATTTAGCATTTTAACAGGCGATGGTAAGTACGCGAATTACCACGTGGTGGGAGACGGGCGTTCCAAATTGATGGCGTGGTCAGCTTGTAGTAGAGGATTCGAGGTGCAATCCTGACCGTCGAGATCGAGTTGAACTTTGGTTCATTTTAGGAGGGTTTTTGATAAACTCAACGGTCTAGATAGCCCTGTGTTTGTCGCCGCGGCTTGCGGACTCGAAGATGCGGTCCTGCCGTTGTGGTGTTACTGTCTTGGTCAGTCGGGCTCGGGACTACGGAATGCAGCGAGTATTAGAATTCAGAAATAGCTACCAACCGAGCCGTTGGTATGCGCGGCTGCCGAAAATGGGCGGCTGGCTTTGAGTCAGGGGTTCGAATCCCCTTCCGGCTAAAAAATGTGTGTGGAAGCTTTGTCTTCCGTCTGAATAGTTGTGGGAGCCTTGGTCTCCCGTTTAGTTATTGAAAGTTGTGTCTTCCTGATTATTTAGTTGAGCAGTGTCTCCAAATTTGTAAGAATATCTCAAAAAGCCTTCAATGTAATATGTGTTGAGATGTAGGTAAATATACCTTTCAATAAAAATAAAAAAAAATTCAGAAATAGCCTACGACTCCCTGACAGATGAAGATTTTTTTAAAATATACGATATAATCATTTTTAAGGATTAAATTTATCGAAAAACTATTTTTGAATAGATTCGTTCGATAAATATTGTATTATATCAATTCTATTGTTACAAGTGTATTTTATTATTACGAACATAATGTACGAATTTGATTTAAAAAATAATAATTAAAATTACGAAAGGTAGTGCCTATGTGTTTAGCGGTTTAAGCATCATTTCTGGATGCCGATTACAACTCATTATACGCACATGCAATACATTTAATTTTGCATATATTGATTTTAATATACAAAATATGACCAATAAACGGATCTTTGATTACAAAAGCCAGTTTTGGAAGCGCCCTCTCTTTGCTTGTGAAGCAGCTGCTGCCCGAAATCCCCGTTGGAATTTGCTGATTTTTTTTGCAGAAAGTTGATGCGAGGGAGACGTAATCATTAGCTATGTCTACATGTTCAGTTATTAATTTTCATCTTGCAAATAATATTTTTTATGTTTATCCTACATATTTCCTTTTATCGTTTTTTAATTAGTACTCATGAGTTACAATCATCTCAACCAATATTACAAACAAGTTCTAAAATATTTTTATAATTTTCTTAATAACAATCTTATAAATATCTTAAGCCTCTCAACCTGGTAAACAATGATAGATGCTCCCACAAATAGGAGAAAAATAATATCACCATACAATACGGCAATACCACTACACTGCCTAATACAACTACTAGCGTTCAAACAGAAATGTTACTTTCTCATTTGTGACCAAACGAGCACTGCTTGTTTGGCCCTTTTCTCATTTTTTAGATGAAGGAGTGCTCCCACAGAGGAAATCATAGTTACCACAGCGGGGATGAAATTTTCTATTACGATTTAAATTTCAGACCAAACAGTGTCTTCACCACTACAAACCAGGGCTCAGTTGGTGGCAGGAGCTTTGTTTAAAGGTAAAAAGGATGTGTTTGTTTAGAAAGAAATGAAATTAGAGAATGGGAATGCAACAGTTAATATTTAACTATACTTTTTAGTCAGTTTTACCCTCAGGATTATCTATATATTTTTTCTTTTATTTTACGTTATAATATTCATTCCGTTCACCATTTCTCATTCCCGACATTCAAATAAATCCATAATGACATTTAAGAAATAGAAACAAATAAATTAATGTAGTGAGGACATAGAAAATAAATTAATAAACATTTGGATGAAAATGAGTAGTAATTGACAATATTATTATGATCTTGTCAGACGGGGTCAAAAAATGTATTCATAATATTTTTTCGCTTTTCACATAAATAATTTTTAAGTGTATTTAATTCATGTTACAAGTCATACAACTTTTGGTCGTGTATATTTTTATTTTTTAAAAATAAATATTTTAGAGAGTATTTAAGTCATTTTGACCTGCTCCCAAATGTTCATTTTTGAAAATAAAAACTATGTATATGTCTAGAAATTATAAAACGTGATGCATAAGTTAAATACGCTCGTACAAATATTTTCATGACAACAACTTTAAAAAATAGCCCTTTTAAATAGGACCAATGCATGCCTATACTAGCCCAAGACAATAAGATTATAATCCTTAATTACATAAGTTATTGTAAGAAATCACAAAAAGTGTTTCAAAAGATATCAATTGTTCGAATGAGATTTCATATTCTGATTCCTAGTTTATATTATTATATTTTTATCTTACATATTTTTCCATCTCGTCCAAGCCCTGGAATCCTTCCCACTAAGCCCTTAATCAACCATGAAAATTAGCATTATTTTGAGAGCAAATATTTAATTATTATTAAATTTTGAAATGAAAATTCGACGTAGAAAAGTTTTTAGTACATTATAATCATAAATAAATACGTTATCAACTGTTTCAATTAAAAGCCACCCGTTGCACTGAGTCATTCCTCGAAATGGTTGAAATGCTTGCGGGGTGAAAATAATTCAAAAGAAATAATAATAACTAAAAATATTGTGCGTCATGGCAAAAATATGAAAAAAAAAATAAAAAAAAAAAGTTGAACTCAAATAATTGACAAAATCCGATGAATGATACTACAAGACAGCATGATGTGGTTCGATCTAAAAATGGAAGTCATAATTCCCGAGTCCCAGCTCCCAGCTCCCGTTTCAAGCTGCAATGATGGGGGCGAAAGACTTTCGGGAGAGTGGATATCCACATCACCGGATTATATTTGAGCAGCTCTTTGTGGGAAAAGACTTTTGCTGATGTTAGAAGGCGAGATTCCGAAGGATCTTCTGCTGCCTTCTTGGGCGGCAACTCCACGAACCAAAACACGGATCTTTTGTCACACTAGTCATGGATGTGACTGAGGCACCAAACATGCCCCACTCCCACCATACTTATTTAGCTATCATATACTTTTCTTTATATGAGGAATTTGGAAATATGCTTCCATTGAGATTTTTTGGTAATCGTGGTGAGAAATAAAAAGTTAGACTGTTGACGGATATGATAAGAGTAGAGTATGAATAAATAAAGTGGCTGTGTAATAAATAATTAAAATAAAATGTAAAAATAAAATAAGAAAAGTAAATAGATAGTTAAGATATTCAAACATGCGAAAATTCTTTTTATACTTATAAAGTTTACTTCTAATTCTTGATATACTAACGGTATTTTAAAATTTTCTCTTACATAGATAATATTCCACTAGAAGTTCTTATCTTACTTATACTATTAATACAATCATTATCTACCTATTACAAGACAATTTTGCTCCTTCAAAATTTTTTAATTGAAATTATGCAACCCTAATATGACCTTTGAGTCATTTAATATTATATATTTGTAATTTACTATTACTAATTGAGTCATATTAAGGTTAAATTATTTTATTACAAAAATATTAAATTAGTAAAATCGTCTTTTTGATATGATAGACAATAATTGTGTTAATGGGTTAGGCATAAGAGTAATTTATGGCAAAATCAAATGAAAGAAATTCTTGAAATGTTGCAGGTATATTAGTAATTAGAGGCAAATGTTGTAGGTACAATAAAAATTTTATTTAAAATATTTTTAAAAAAAATGTGTGGAGAGAAGTAAGAAGTTTTCTTACCTTCAAATGGTGTCATAGTTCAACAAAAATTATAAATTTTTTCACATTATTAGAATCTCAGTGTCTTGAATTTTAACAAATGAGTTTCGCATAATTGTTTACATGCGATCAGTGATTATGTAGCTCTCAAGGTACCTCCGAGGCGAAAGAGAAAGTGTAACCAAAGCGTCCTCATTGGAGATGTATGGGAAGTATTTACAAAATAGGTGCAAGTTATTATGTTCGCATGTCTATAATCCATTTATTATAATAGATTTATATACTTCTCGTATGATTATTTTGCCTTTACACTGAAATCCTTCTACGTAAATCCTTATATATATGTTATATGTTTTATCTCGTATTTACCGTAACAGATACTAGCAGAGATTCATGAAAAATTTTCAAGCTCCGAATGGCCACGCTGTTGGAATTTCCAGATCGTAACAATACTCACACAACTTCAATATCTAATACAATTATATAACTAGCACTTATCTTCAAAATATTGGCTGATCCTGTGATCGACATATGCAGCGGATCGTCTAAGAAAATACTGCGAGAATATTTGTGATTTGAAAATTTTAAATTTTCCGTAGGACACGAGCATTGCAATTTTTAGAAATTGTCACCTGCTGCTAGCGTAGGTGGCAGGGGTGTTAGCCATTTAGCGCAGGTCGTGGGTTTGAATCCCACATTGGGATTTCAGTTCGGAAAAATGGTGTGGGAACTGTGGTCTCCCTTTGAAGTGGGATGGGAGCTGTTGTCTCCCTTGGGCTGGATGGAAGTTGTTCTTCATAATTCTTTAGTGGAGCTGTGTCTCCAGATTTCTTTGGAGGAGTTATGTATTTCCTTGTTTGTAAAAATGTCGCAGAACTACAATGTAATATGTGTTGAGATGTATGTAAATATAAACCTTAAAAAAAAATTAGAAATTAATGGGCATAGTCATGAGCGTATTTGTTACATTGTGCCCCTTTTTAGCGTTTGTGAGACGTAGCCATGTGCACCTTTTATAAAAAAAAAACGAATGGGCTGCCAGACTTGCCGGTGCAGTCGTAATACACGGCAGTGGAATTAGCGACAATGGAATTTGGATGTCGCGAAACTCAGACGTAGCTCGAATGCACCATGCAACAAATTTCTCTTGTCAAAGCCGATTGATTTTGGCACTTTCCTACCTCGCTTTAGTTATACTTCATACTTTCCTGTGGTGTTTGAACTTTGAATCACATGACCAAGTGCCGCAAACAGATAAGGTAATTTACAAATATATTCATTTTGACCATAATTATAGATATACCCGATTATCTTTAAAAATTGCAAATAAAATCATGTAATTGTGAATAAGGTAATTTGCCTCATGCCATCACGATGCCATCACAGTCGGTTACATTTGTAATTATTGCAAGTTATGTAGATATATTTTAAAAATTATAAAATAGGACAAATTATAAATATACCAACATAATTTACAATTATGTTCAGATTATGTAAGGTTATTTACAATTTAAAAATTAAGTTGGTGTATTTATAAATTACCTATAACTAAAGTATAATTTTGAAAGTCAATTGGACAGCTAAACACGAAAACTTTCCTGATGTGTGATCGTCATTTTATACTCTCACTCATGAGCATTTTATCAATCTAAAGTTAATTATTAATTCAACATATCATCATACTGTATACTTTCAGTGTTTAATTTTATTTTTTTTTAAATCTCTCTTTCCCTGGTTGTTGAGTTTAGGAAAAAAGATAAAAATCCATATTTAGAAACGATCCAACTGGGGAAGAAATCGAATCAATCGTACGGTAACTAGTAACCAAATAAAAAAAAATTAAACAAGCGAAACCAGCCATAGTGATTAAAAATGCAAACCATGACAAAGAAACGCTTTGCAATCCTGGGTGGTACACAGGCAGCCAAAAAAATATATTTTCTATTTTTTCGAGGCATATATTTTTATTTTTAATTAGATAAGAAATAGATAAGTGGGCCTACCTAGATTTGTTTTCATATCAAACTTCATATATTTTTATTTTTGACACATTAACTTTTAAAATAAAATGATATAAATACACAATTCCAGTGCGTTAGCATTGCTAGGGCATGTCCCCACGCCATCGCTAGTTTGACCCTTCTCTCGGATGGTGGGGATATTATTTAATTCTTTCAAATTTTGAGGATTATGCATGTATTGATTTATATTATCAGATGACTTAATGTATATATTAGAATAAAAAATACGGATAGACGAAAATAAAAAAATATATCCACATTGGATGAAGATCGCAGTCAAAGCTAATTTAGGGTGCATCATGAGCTTTCTCTTTCTTTTTTTTCCACATGAATACGTGAACCAAAAAGATATCTTTTACATAAGAAAATTTTTCTTCTTGATTTTATTTACTATTTTTGCATTTCAAAGATGAAAAAAATTTCAAAGGCTTTTTTTTACTAAAAATTTTTAATTTGTACAACTATTATGTTTTTTAATTTTTTTCACTTCTTTCTATATAAATATTACTTTTCAATCATTCTACACAACTATTTATCCATTTAATATGTTTATTTTAACTTTATTCTCTTTACTTTTCATCATTACCTCTATTATATTACGTTATTTTCATATATTTTAAAAAATTTTATACAAAAAATTTTTCATCAAAAGTTTTATCTCTTTACAAATGCACTCTAAATGTAAAATTATATTTATAAGATTTTGATGGGCTTATATATTCATGCGAAAAAATTAAAAGAATTTTTAAATAAGTAAAACTTTCACAAGCATTAAATCATAACCCTCATCAAATACCGATAAAAAAAACCCATCGCAAGAAAACAATTGCCACATAAACAACTACGGTCTTAAAAAGCATCCAAGTAGACATTTATTTACGAGACTATTGTGGATGGATGAAAAGAATTAAGAATGCGTATATTCGTTTTTTACTTGTACCAATATCTTTTTGGCTTTATCAATGGTTGTTGAAGTGTTTCTATATGTAATTTTCCCTCTAGTGCATCTCATTATTTTTCATATAAAATGTCAATCTATCAAGCTTAAAAAAACATTAAACCCTTCCATCTTTGTGTAGATTACTTTTTATTATCATCCTATGTTTAGCTTTAAACCCTTCCACCTTTGTAAGAGTCACGAGGCTATGAAACTTCCCTTCTACTTAATCCTATCTTATCTGCCTAATCTATTCTTTATATTAGTCATTAATTTAAAATCACTCCCTTTGTAGTATTTAGCATAATTTATATTGTAATTGAAACTCTATTTATATATCTCATCTATGAATTCGTAAAATTAATATAATAAAATTGTTTGACATTAAGTATCATTGTAAAATTTTAATATATATGCAAATGTGTCTAAGCATTTTGGTAATGTATGATGAAAGTGTATATTTTAAGAAATCGTATCCATGTACATCTTTCATTTGGATGAAATTTAGTGACTTAGCAGCTAAACAAATGATACTAAAACAATTATTGGAGTGAACCTACCATTAATGTCAATGTGTAAAAAATGGATGAACTTACATGAAATTTTATAGATACATAAAAATATGACTCTTTTTGAAATATGTGTCTAACGTAAAAGAAAAAATAAAGGAAGAAAGTAGTTAAAAAATGAAGAAAAAGAGATAATATGATATGATAGGAATGATGATTAAAAATAAAAAGAACAAAGATAAAATAATATGATAATTTATAGAAATTTATGAAACAATGAATGAAAAATATAGATAATAAAAAAAAGATAAAATAAGTAGTTAAAATATCAAATTCTATAAAAAATGTTAAAAAATAAAATTTTTAAGTAATTTTGTGGAAGGAGTGTTTGGCAATAAGTAAAAACAGGGGAAAACTGTTAAAAAATTTTAAAAAGTGCAATGGTGATATGATGTGAGATGAGTTATTACAAAAATAAGAATTAAGATTAAAAAGATATTGAAGTCGTATGAAAATGCGAATAATAATTTAAAATATGGTAATAATTAGAAAAGGTAAGATTATTTGGCAGTTAAGATGTCCAGTCGCTTGAAAAAGAGTGAGGAAATTGATGAATTTTTTTAATTTCTACCAACTACCAGACGGACTCATATTGAAAAAACAAACGAGATACAGATAACGTGATGATTATATCCATATATAGTAAAAAACAATACAAGATTTAGAATCTAAGATTATATTCAAAATTCGCCAATGCCTCTAGGGAATCAATTTCTTGATTTAATGCTTAAATGATTTCGCTTATGAAATTTAATAAATTATTTTATTATTGATATCTCAAATCAAAGTTTTAGTGAGTTACAAAATTAAATCACCAAAAAAAAAACATTCAAATGATTAACATTTTAACTTTTAGAAGTAAATTTTTTTTTTGATAGTAGTAATTAGTTTTATGGTACAATAAGTATGTATGTTATAAAGGTATAATTACATTCCTCGTAAATAAATAATTTAAAATATTGAAAATTACGTTCAACAAATAAAATCATTGGGCTATTGGATCAAGATCACTTAAAATTTATAGGGATTCTAAATAAATAAATAAGTTTAACCACAATAAATGATGGCATTCTACAAATAAATTAAATCTCCGAAACAAATGATTCATTCCTTAGAAATATGAATGGAGACTCTTGATCATCCACCAGCTATGGGCATTGACCGAACCCCACCATCAATATAAGCAATTGTACTCTATCAATAAATATATATATATATATAAGCAATTGTAGCATTGACCCTATCATAAATAAAGTACGGTTCCGCTTGTATTGAAGTTTTGTATGTAATACTATTCATTCCGCTTGTATGAAATTTAAACTTGTATGAAAATGTTTTCTATGTAATTCAATTCATTTTTAATGTTTTGATAGTCAATAAAAAATTTATTTCATCTATTGTTTAACATCATTTATAATATCTTGAAAATTTCTTTATTTGTCTAACATAACTATGCACGGGTCTTATTGAAAATCAACGTAATAAAATGATTTACTGTTAAATATGAATTTTAAAGTTATATTTTCAACATCTAAACAATTTAAAATATCATTTCAAAATATCATTTCTATATAAGTAAATAATTTTATAAAATATTATTACATTATAATACATATGTAAAAATATTTTTCATAATTTACACATAAATATATATATATATATTTTTCAACAAATATAGCTCATAACATACTTAATTGGGATGAAATTTAGTTTTCTAAATAAACAAATGATATTATATAAAACGAATAAATTAAATTTTTTGTCAACGATTAAAATTTAAAAAATTGATGGAGTGACCTGTATGGTTGAGAAGGATGGTCAAACCACGAATGAGAGCAACAAACAGAACATTGCCCTTGTTCAAATTTATTAACAATGTTATATCCCTTCAGCGATAAAGTAAAAAAGAGTGCTGATGTAGTGCATCCCTGTGCAATAGGCTCCAGTGCACATTGTTACATTTTTTTAAAGAACATTTTGACACTAATATGCAAATCCAACCATGAATATCATGTATACGATTATGTAATTTTGTAATTTTATAAATACTTTAAAAATAATACTATTCAACACAGGCACTTAGGCCTAAATATTGGGGCTATCAACAATTCTTTTTTTTTTTTTTAATTGCCATTGCATTGAATTAAGATCCACTAGAAAAAATATTTTTATTTTTGTTTTTTTAAAAAAGAGGAGTTACTTAGTGGTAACAGCACAACTTAGTTCGGATTAAGCTCAAATTCAATTTTTTAATGGTGTTAGAACTTGCTTTTTAAACTCAAGTTTGAAAAATGAGAACTAATATATAAATATGATGAAGTTAGAATTTAAGCCAATCCGAATTCGGATAACCGGTGCTCCATTTTTATTTAATATTATTATAAAATATATTATATATTATATATATAATACTTAAACAATATATTTTTATATATTTGTGTATTTTATGTTATTTATATTTACATACAATTTTAATACATTATAATTATTTATTTTTATTTATATTTATATTCTATTTTTATCATTTCCTCTTGCGTCAACTCAGTGGTACAAACCCATCGCGTCCTTGGCAGGTGTAAAAGACGTAAAAGAGTCGGCTGTCTAACTCCAACCCATGACATCACCATTCACCAGAATGTATTATTAAAGTAAAGAAAAATCTGACAAATTGCATCCTATTCTTAAAGGACTGCTAGCTGGAGGCCGCCATCCAAAACTCCATAGGGTCTACCACGCACGAGGGTCGGCACATAGCGTGTTAACTGCGAACAAAAAGAAAAAACAAAACGAAAAGAAACGAAAACAAAACAAAAAATTTAGTCTACTTTAAATTAACAATTTTGAAAAAAAAAAAAATTTTAAAATAAGTTATGTGCAACGGGTGCACCGAGGCTAAGTGCACCGAAGTTCATGAGATCAAGTCCTCACTACGCCTACTTCGCCGGCATGCTCATCCGATCGGTTTTCAGAAAAATTATCCTAAATATCTGGCTG
>JAXCLR010000073.1:24937404-24951131 GCA_035584095.1 Annona squamosa | reverse complement strand
GTAAATAATTCATTCACATGTACATTAGAGTATAACATATTTCATATAATTACTTATCCACATATTTCATTCACATGCACATTCGTTATATTCATAATGCGTGTGTGGCATTTGCAGAAACTTGTAAAATCGTATAAAACTTTTCAATGACCGGGGCTGTATACGAAAAACTCGTCATTTCAGCCCCTGCCACTCTTCCCACAGCGCATGGACGATTCAATGGTTGTGCATTAATTGACATGCAATTTTGTCTTCGGGAGTACCAGCAACGTTTTGAAATCCTCCCACAGCAGCACGATGTGACGACTTTTCCGGCAACAAAAAACTGTCACGGAGTTTAGATAAAACCATGCAAAATAACACTAGACAAATAAATTGAGTTTGCATGATAACATAAATGATGTTAAATACAATAAATAAAGTATATTTTTTATAAATAATAAAGGTAAAAAAATAAATAGAGTTCTAGGGAGAAGTGTGATTTTACAGAAGCCGAACTCGCTGAAAATAAAATAAGAAATGATATGATATGACCGCATAATGAGCTGTTTAACATTTTCAACGACATTTTAGGTTGGAGTGGGCAAAGCTAAAGTGCTGAAGAAACTAAACGAGATGATGTCAACATGGCGTGATGAGTGGTTTGGGGCTGGGACGCCGAGCTACTAAACCTTTTTTTTTTAATGACAAGTAGTTGGGTGCCTCATAAACTGATATAAGCAGTCTACGACATGATAAGAGTAACGATAATGTATATAAAAAAATAAAGTTAAAATATATAAGCAAGTTATATAAGCAGTTTTACGGAAATGATTGAAAAAAGCAGTTTGTATATAAAAATATAAAAAATAATTAAAAAATAAAGTAGTTATGAAGAGTAAAAAAGTTTTTATTAAAAGTTTTTGTAACCCAACCAAACAGATCTTAAATTTAGCATAACCTTTCCTTTTTAGGAATCAATTCAATGCATCTAGTTGCACTTAAACGTTAACGTACTTGAATGTAAAAGTCATTTTAAATTTTTTTTGAAAATTTTATACAATTATTAATTTAAGTATATTTAATGTATATTAAATTTCATCAATTTTAGAAATATATTTTACATCTTTAAAATAAAGGAGTTTTAGTCATTTTTAAAAGACCAAGATACCTCAATTATTTAAAATAAAATGATAAAATACTCCTATTTTAAAATAAAATAACTAAAATATTTATATTTTTAAAAATAAAAATATATATATTTAAAAACAGTGAAACTTAGTTTATAAATTAAATACATTTACATTAACAATTTTATAAAAAAAGAGTCAAAAATTTTTAAAAATGTTTTGTACCCTATGCACTAAAATTTCGATGCACATCAAGATCCATTGAATCATTTTACTTGCCTTTTTAGAGGAACAAGTTACGATATGGTAAATTACTAGGAGTTCCACACTTGTGTTAGTGCTCTTGCTAGGTACGTGAGAGGATACTCTCGACAAATGCGTCCAAGTATCTATTTATCGCAGTATGTCCGAGTTTAATGCAAGTAGAACTTGGTCTCCATATACTGAATGTAATACAGACTCCTCTAATTTTTAAATTATTGATGATTGATTTAAATTTAATTTATTTATTATATTTAACATCATTTATTTATCTAAAAAATCAAATTTTATCCAAATTAAATAGTTGCATGAACCAAGTTTGCTAAAAATATATGTATATTTATGTGTAAATTATGAAAAATAAGTAGATCCGTTCACACACATATTAGAACATAATAATACATTATAGAATCATTTATTCACATAGTAGTGATAGTTTAGATGTTGAAAAATTATTTTAAAATTGATATTTTAGCATTGAACTATTTTATTATGTTGATTTTACATATTTATAGATGAAATTCATGTACAGTAAAATTTAAAAAATAAAACGGTTTTCAAGATATTATAAATAATGCTAAATACAATGGATGAAATAAATTTCCATCAACCATTAAAATATTATAAATGGAGTGGGTTACATAGAAAAGGATTTCATAGAAATTGGATAGATAGTTATATGGGCAATTTAAAATTTTTCAATGTAGATTTTGCCTAAAATTTTATTTGTACTCACGTCCATTTGTGAAATGACAAATATGTCTAAAAAATAATTGGGGGTAACCCAATGCACACGAGTTCATTCAACCTCAGTGCACCCGGGTGCATTTCACCCATTTATTTTTATTTTTTAAAAAATTTTATACACTTGTTAATCTAGGTTTATTTAACGTGTATATCTATTTTTGGATATTTTTAGACATTTGTTTTTTATTTTTTAAAAATAGTGGCATTTTGATAATTTATGAATTACGAAAATGCCACTAATTTTAGAAAATCAAAAACAAATATCTAAAAGTATCTAAAAATGTTAACAAATTATATATATTAAATATATCTAGATTAATAGTTGTATAAAAAAATTTCAAAAAAAAATTTTAAAAATGGGTTTTTGCACTCTAGTGCACTGTATCACTTCCCGAAAATAATCATGAATTTATAAATAAAAATTTACATTCAAGTAATATATGATTTTATCGCAGTAGAAGTATGATTATATAATTATAAAATTATTAAAAATTTATTTAAATGTGAAATTTTAGCTTAGGATTATAATTAAAGTTTGGATATATTCGTTGTTTTAAACAGAGGCATGGGTATGAATTGAATTTTAGGCAAAATATATAATTATATTTAGAATTTTAAAAGTTAATAGGTATAAATAAAATTAAAAATAAAATTGTTGAATATAAGTGGAATTTCCGATAGTTGTATACTTACCAGAACTTGCAGCCTTAGGAGTTTGATGGGGTTGAGGGGCACTGACGTGTTTGCGCCTTTGTGGGCTTGACAATCAACGCCCTGGTCGGCTTTAGCGAGGTTGATGTATTTTGACGGACTTCTGCAGAGGTGATTGGCACGCTTTGACAAAGTTTTTTAAAAAATGATTAAGCAGAGTATCATATGAGTTTTTTTTTTTTTTAATTTGTCATTGTAGGCTTGAACCGTTCAACCAAATTTGACAGTGATGGTGCATTTCTGAAAATTAAGAAATCAGGAAGTCTGCTTCTAGATTGCAATTAAGAAAATTGAAATGACTTTAAAACAAGTATTAAAAAAGTTACAGTGATGATGGCAAATGGGTGTAGCACTGGGAGGTATTGGATCTGACTCTGGTGTCTCTAATCTAATCACGTGGCTCTTGACTTCCAGATTCCCTTGGAAATCATGCGTCTAAACTGAAAACGCACCGGTTGTCATGTCATTTCATTTCTTCTCCAGGAAGCTTTTTTTTTTTCCCCCCCTTGGATTTGATTGGTTTTGTCCATATCTTCTCCTGGATTTCTAAACCCGCTCCTTCCAATGAACCGAAATCTAAATGGTCGACGTTCGCATTTAGTTTGTGTTGAAATTTATCTTAATTTTTTGACCAAAACATTGAATATTGGAGAAGTAATTAATTTTCGCACCAACTTCAATATTGCATGGCCTTGTGTCTCTTCCTCATTTTTTTATTTTATTTTATCATCGCTTGCTGGTTGTTGGGTGTTTTTAACTGTAAATCCCACTTGCGAAATTACGATGCTTTTAGGGCCCATTTGGCCCAGATGCCACACGCAGCAAAACTTCACCAGCCAAACTTTACAAGAAGCATTAATCAAGGGTATGTGTCCAAACCATGTAAATTTCTTGAATAGAATCTTTATTACTATTTTCAAGAAGATTTTTTAATTTTCCAGATAGCTTTTTCAATTTCCCATTCAACTTTACTCGTTCTTAACACACATTATTATATTCTCATTTTATATACAACTTTGATCAAAGAATCTTGTATTGTTTGAAACATGTCCTAAATACTTTTCACAAATGAGGAGAATTTTATTATTAGTAAATATTCTCCATCAAAAGTGGGTACTTTTTTTTCCAACTAAATACTCTCAAATTTTCTAAAAATACGAGCACACATGCAAAATGGACGGCCAAAGAGGCCCATATTGTCTTAGCATATCTGAATAATAGGTGAGATAGCTGGTTATTTTGAAATAGAAACACACTTTTTAACATTGACTCATGTAAAAATCATTGCATTGCATCGAAAGAAAAAAAAAATTCCAGCTCCGTATTTTCCTCAACTTCCCAGCTCTCCCACCTGAAATTGTTACAACCAAGATTGCTGTTTCTCCATGAGGCCGAGGTTGACCTCTCAAATCACAGAGAGACAAATTACAAACTCGAGACCAATAACACTCCCACCACACTGGAGGACAAAACTAATACCAAGTACAGTTAAAGAAGACTCAAAAGAACTCTGCATTCTTGGGTGGCCAAGGCCCGCATATCTTCGTTTTTTCTTGCTAGGGGTTGCTCCTTATGTCTTGAAAAGAGCGTCACATAGGTATACTTCTTCGCCATATGTACGGCCATAAAATATGGGACATTGTTAAATGATCGGATTTCACCTGCTCACATATGTCAAAATGTTTGTGCCTTGTTCACCTGATCGGACATTGCTCCTTTGCTGAAGGATGAATTGCAGACAAAAGGCCACTTGTATCTCGTCGTTACTCGCTAGGCACAGGTTAATGTGCCCTGCTCCTCATATCCTGAAAAAAGAGTGTAACATAGACCCACTCCTCCATCATGTGGAGATTGACCTCTCAAGCCATGGACGGACGAATTGCGGACCTGATTCCACTAGTATATCTCGTCGTTGCTCGCCTGGTGTAGGATGACGTCCCTTAATCCTCATGTATTGAAAAGTGTGTCACATAAACCCACTTCTCCACCATGTACAGAGTTATAAAACCGACGAGGATTAAAACAGTTCACAGACTATCCTGGTGCGACAGTCCATGAGTCAAAGGTAGCTTGCTACCTTTCGATCACAGACCATCCGCGTCCTTAGAAAACATGGTGTTAAAATATGCAAAATGATAAGTGACATTGATTGTCACCTTGGAATAGTCTAGATTTGCTGATAGAACCTCATCAACTTTTGATTAGTATGTCCAAGAGAGATAAGGCTACCTCTAAAAGTGCCTCTTAACATCTCAAAAGGCTCCATTGAAATTTTAGCTCTCCTTGCTCCTAGTACTCTCCCTCCCTCCCTCCCTCCCTCCCTCCCTCTCTCTCTTTTTCTTTCTTAAAATCCTTTGCAAGACCCTAGTCCCCATCTCCAACTAATGAAAGAGTCTCTTTGTAATCTCATTTTTACTTTAATGAATCTTTACCCTTTATGATTTTTTAAAAAAGGCAATAAAATTTTTGTTCTTTTGCATCTCGAGCCTTAGCACTATGTTGGCATATGTCTTGGCGCAACAATCAAGCTACCTTTCAATCACAAACTATCTGCGTCTTTATAAAACGTGGCATACCACTGAGTGATAAGATTTTATCCACTCACATGATGTCAAAATATGCAAAATGATAGGTGACATTGATTGTCACCTTGGAATTGTCTAGATTTGCTGATAGGCCCTCATCAACTACAATCATGTCATATCTCGCAGTGTGATTTCTATTGATTAGTATATTAAAGACAAATAATGCTACCTCTAAAAGTGCCTCTTAACATCTCAAAAGGCTCTATCGAAATTTTAACTCTCCTTGCTCCTAGTGCTACCTCTCTCCCTCCCTCTCTCTTTTTTTTCCCTTGAAATCCTTTGCAAGACCCTAGTCCCCATCTCCAACTAATCAAAGAGTCTCTTTGTAAGCTCATTTTTACTTTAATAAATCTTTACCCTTCATGATTTTTTTAAAAAGGCAATAAAACTTTTGTTCTTTTGCATCTTGAGCCTTAGCATTATGTTAGCATAGGTAGGGGTGAGGTTGTTGTTCAAGTTCAACATTGTTGAGACCCTCACATCTTCGATGCGCCATCAATTTATATTGGGTATTGAATTCATGGAAGATTTTTTGAATTGCTTCCTCTAATTTATAAAGTGGTAAGGGTATGGGGTGGATAGGACTCTATGGTCAACCCTAATGGTATGGAAAGCTACTAGAGAGTACTAGTCCTTAATAGGACCTGAATCAAGAAACTAGTAGACAAGTTTTTCATCAAATTTTGGAAGCCTTACCTCTTCTTCATGTCATGGTAAATGGTGGAGATTTCATCCATAAGTAGAACATGTTGTAAACTAGCACATACAACTCGGGCTTAGCCACATTTGGTAATTGCATATGTCATATAGGATGGTATCAGACCACATTCCAATAAATAATTTTACAACCCAATAATCCTATTTTTTCAACTTTTTCTATATTTCAATCGTTTTTCTTTTAATTATAAGATTTATTCCAACTTTACTCCTATGATTTTATATCAATTACACAATTCTCAAAAAAATCGTTTTTTCACTCCCACTCCATCCCGCCATTTCACCAACTTTCAAACATCCAAACATCCCCTAAATCTCTCCGGTAAAGCATGGCTTGAAGGAATGAGATTGCTTTCAAATACTTAACCAGTATTTCATGAGGAAATACCTCTAATAGTCCGAGACAAAGGAGAAATTCTTTGAGCCGTGCTAGACTCAAGGCGTTTACAAGCCTAGCAAGTTGACTCCTATTTCTACTCTTGCCACGTTCATGTCATATAGGCACACACATGGATCTTTAGCCACAATCTCATTTTAATTCAAGTTATCACATAAAATTGTTCCTTAAATTTGTTAAGGATGGTGGTGAAAGCCTTACAAGCAATCAACATTGAAACTTTTGAGCCAAGTAGTGCCCAATTGGTCAAGACATATAGCTGTAAAGCAACTCATCCGTGTTCAAGTGAGGCAAGGGCATCAGTCCCTTGTATAATGGCTGGTGGAGCCTTATCTATACGTGTATTTACAGGAGCTTGTTATCTCCCTTCATATAGGTAGAGCTTATTGTCTCCAAGATAAATTTGTTTGATACGTAATATTAGATGTTATGATGTACAATATATACAATACTGATAAAACAAAAGGTTGAAATTTTTGAAAGAGCCTTCAAAGTTGTCAAGTGGAGAGACAAAAATCTCATTTTGGAATCTGACATGATCATCATGGGTGGGAACTGTCAGTAAATTTGACCTTCTTGAGGCAATTTGTCATCATAGCCTGCCAACTCACATGTTCTAAGGTGGGGTCAGGTCATGTGAATTTTGGAAATCTTGTAGGATGATGTGGGAAGTTGTAGAGAAAATATTTTAAAAATTGTATACGCGATGTTAAATGATAACAATAAAATTGAAATAAATAGTATGATTGTAAGTAAAATGATTTAAGTACAGAAATAAAGTTTTAAAAAGTTGAATTATTAGGTCCATTAATATGTGGGAGAGAGAGAATCATAGGAAATGGGTGGCATCAATTACCAAACGTGGCCTAATATCATAGGAGTGGATGAAATCTAACCGTTAGGATGGCTCATGACGGACTACGTGCTGCTCTATAGCCCTACATGTGGCAAAGGTACATGCCTAAAGCATCTAGTAGGACACACAGGACGATGCACATCAGCCCGGGCCAGGCAAGCATAAGCTTAATACAAGTGGCCCCGAGTGGACTCGGGCTTTGCAATTCGTCATTTGGAGTTCACTCAGGTCGGAGATAGATGGCGTATTCAGCCGCATCGTTCCTGCATGGTAAAGCAGATGGCAAACTTGGGAGTACCTCATGTACTTTTTTATAATTCTAATCTTATGAATTATTACCTTTTAGCCCCTCAAAAATTCTTTCTGTTTTATGAACTTCTAACTTTATTTATTTTTTCAGCCATATGATCTATAGTTTCTTTTTCTTTTTTTTTTCACTTCTGTTTCAACAACATACCTGACACTACATAGGTAGCATCACTCAGCCTAATTCACTCTTTTTTAAAAAAAAAAAAAAAAAAACTGAAATGTAAATTTAAACTTTGGCCTTACGGTTTCATATCGCTCCTAATTGTGCGTACAGCTCCAAGTGTTCGCCCGAACGGCTCAACCACTACATTCACATTATTTGGACCGAACCCAGGCACGAATGCAGGCATCATGAGACGACGAAAGAGGCAGGCAAGAGTCCACCACACTTGCTCAAGCATTTTGGGCCATGAATTTCTGAATGTCCTGCATGAGTTCGTTGGAAGATTCAGAGAAGGGATCTATGGTGAAAAAACCGTGCTGCTGTCCTGGAAACTCCAAGAACTCCACCTTCTTGCCATACCCTCCCAACCTCTTCGCGTAGTCTTCCGCCCTGTCTCTCAGCAAGTCGCAGCTGCCCACCACAACCAAAATTGGATCCAGTTCTACGTCCTCCAAGCTTGGGCTTTCTGGCCCAAAAGGGTTTGACAGCGGATCGTCCGTGACCGCCCCCACTGGAAGAGACAACCTCCAAAACCTGTCCATCCAACAAAATCAAAAACTTAATTGTTATTATTATTTGGCCTATAAATTATTTTAGCGCATCTTCGGATGGGGTTGAGTTAAATACATTTCTAATCCAAATTAGAAAAACTCTGCCCAAATCAAAAATTATAATCCATTTTCTAAAATCCAAATCCAAACCAAACCAAATTTATAAAATTCATATTGAAACTGATTAAATATTTCATTTGGTAATTAGGGTTAATGCTTTGAATTTCGATTTTTTATAAATGTTCTACACTATTTTAGATAAAATTTGTTAAATAAATTTTTTATATTATTAGATAATTTTAAAGTTTCAAAAATTGGTGAAAGTGTCACTCAATTCTATCAATGACCGAAAATATTATTTAACAACATTAGTAACCATTTAATACGTTGGGTTGGTGTTTAATTAAAATCAACGTGGAAGAAAGACAATAAAATTAAAAACCATTTTAGATATTACATCAAAAAACATTCTAGATAAAATCTAACTTTATAGTTCATTAAAAATATAATTAATTTAGTTATATATATTTAAAATTAATAGAAGAATTGCACCCCCTGTAACTGAATGCTCGTTCTTTGCAGTGTGTTTTCCTTGTCACCTGTCGTTAAGGTCCAAAGGGAAGAAAGCATCCTTCGGAGACTCCGCCTCCGATCTCGTCCGCGCCGTTCCACCGAAAAATGGCGCCAAATACACGTAGCCTCTGATCCGCACTGGTGCGAGATCCGGCGAGCCGGCGCGCAGCCGAACCGCCAGATGATGGGCGAGATTGCCGCCCGCCGAGTCGCCGGAGATAAAAACCCGCCCGAAGTCTGCGGCCTCCGCCAGCCACGGGTCGGGGTCCGCAGACGAGGCTTGCTCCCTCAGCCACTCGACGGCCGCGACAGCGTCTTCTACGGCGGCCGGGAGCCGGTTCTCCGGAGCCAGGCGGTAGTCGGGGGCGATGACGATGGCGCAGAGCTCGGCGGCGAGGCGGAAGCAGTAGTTCTGGCAGTTGGGCCAGGTGCGGGAGCCGATGCAGTAGCCGCCGCCGTGGAAGTAGTAGAAGACGGGGTATTTGGCGTTGGCGGCGGCGGCGGAGGGCTTGTAAAGGCGTAGCTGTAGGTTGTGAGCAGGGTGGAAGGTGGCGTCCTTCCATGCGACGAAGCCGTCGTTGCGGATGGGGACGTCGAAACTGGGTTTAGGGGATCGGACGATGGAGCCGTCGCTGAAGACGCGGAGGACGCCGCGGCATTCTTCGACTTGGTGGGGAGGAGGCGGCGGTGTAGCGGTGGTGGGGTCCATTAGAATGGAATGGTATGGAAGGATGTGGAGGATGAGACGGGAGAGGGAGGGGGGGAGTTTTCAAGGGTGGGAGATTGCCAGATTGGGGTGTGAGGACAGAGGGTAAATCAGCGAGACGGCCTTTGTTTGGACGGTTCCGATTGTTTGAATTGGCTTCAAGAATATCTCTCGCCCCACCTACGCTATTAATCAGCACAGAACGACAATCACATTTCTGTCAAAAATAGCAGATTAATTACTCTTCCAGGGATGGGAGGGATGCCAGAAATGTCGGCTGCTCTGGCAATACCGAGAAGCGTGCCAGCGATCTTGAAATGTGGAAACATGGATAAGATGAGGGCCGTCCGATGGCCGATGATTCTGTATGGGATTCCATATCGACCCCACCCAGCCTCATTTTCTGGCTACGTTTTAGGGGTCCTTAAAGATGATACTTGCTGTTGTCGTGGGATGGATGCTCCAGCGGCTGACACAGGGTGCACCTGGACTCTGGAATGAACTTTCGTCTTTTCGAAATCTTTTCAAAGGTAATGGTTAATTACCAAATAGGGATGATAAAATTGATAAATAATTAAGATTTTTTCAAATTGAAAAATCAAAGGTAAGCATAGAGCTCACACATAGGTATGTATGTACTAAGCTTTGGGACATGGCTATTTTGAGCTTTTTTCTTATTTGTTATTATCTTTTTTATTTTTATATGGCCTCACGTGTATTTAATTTTATATTATATATATTTTCCTTTTTTCTAATTTTGGCTGCTTTTAGCATAGAGAAAAAGAGCCAAGTGCATTTTTATATTTTCAAAACCTTTTAATATAATTTTATATATTAAACATCTAATTATCCTATTTTTCTTGTTATAATTTTATTTCCAACCATTTTCATAAATATTTTCGTACATAAACAATTTAAGAAATTAATTCCTTTGCAATTTAATGGCTTAATGCACTAATGCATTAATTATATTTAAAATGACATGTTTGACTAAGAATGCAACGATCATATTTATAAAAGTTTTGGTAGGCCTCGTCATCAAATCAATTAATAAGGATTCAGCTTTTGAAGTGATTTTTTTTTTAATTACATCACAAGAAGATAATGTTCTCTCCCGAACTCGATACTAAGATATCATGTATGCACATTAAATATAATATTATTGGATTATGCCTTGATTCATACCATTTTTTAAGTGATTTGATTTTTTGGTTTACCAAAAAGTTTTACTAGTACAAGAACAATATTATTGGCTTATCAAGTGTTGTTGAACATAATAACTATTTTAATATTATAAGTCCATGCATTAAACCAATCCATTGCTTCTTTAGATGGATTTCGTTCGTAAAATTAATTAGTAATACTATCTATCTATTCTTTTTAATCTTAACTATTTTACCCTGTCCCATTTCATCACTCTCCCTCTCCTTGTTCATTGCTTTTTTCATCTAAATTTTTTTCCAATTTTCTTTCAAAATTCCCAAATAGTTATCAATAAAATGTTGTCCATGCAAAATCAAAGAGTCTAGAAATTACTGCATGACTATTCTTAAGTTTTTTTTTTTTCTATTGTTCATGGAGAATTTTACTTGACAACATCTCAATTGTCAGACTATGCCATGAAAGCACATAAATCATTATAAATTTTCTAAGATTATCAAAGAGGAGAGACTATGCCATGAAAGCACATAAATCATTATAAATTTTCTAAGATTATCAAAGAGGAGATCAAAGTTCTTCATATAGGAGATCACAAATGTAGATAACAAACTCCCACCATGGGAGTCGAAACCTTGACCAGTGCGTCCTGCTGCACCACCCCGACCAACCTAACTATACTCGGCTGGCGATTATTTTTAAGTTCTAATCAAACTACATCGGTAGCTTTAAGTCTCTTCTTTTCTTTAGTGTGACGAGTTTTGACTGTTTGATCAATCTTAAAAATCTGGAGTTGGGAATATAGGTGGGCTTATTGGACCAGTTTCAGAAAGATAGAGCAAAAACTTCAGTACTTTTTACAACCGGCCCTTCTAATTGTGTTTTCAGTGGGCTTAGTGGGAACGAGAATATAAATAGGATTATTGGGCTCGAGAATGACGAATGCTGAGTTATGTGCTTATATATGAAAATCAACGCACTTCTTAAGTTTCAAAGTCACATCCAGCATCTGTAGCACAACAACGGCTAGGATGACCCAATAGACCCCGGATTCGACTCCCATCAACGATTTTTTAATAATAAATAAAAATGATTTATATTTTTTAAAAATGCATTTTCCTGCTGGCAAAATAAACAAGTTGCATTATTTATATTCCAATTTTAACAGTGTGAGAAAATTATCGATGTTTTTCATTTATGCGAACTATCGACGTTGGAAAAAATGCTACCCGAGATGAAGATTTTATAAATGCCTTGTTTAAACATAAATTAGTGTCTTTTTTGTCCCCACTTTTTTGGGATGGAAAGCACTAAAAGTTGTCCGCTTTTATTAGTTGTTTGCCAAGTTGTTATCTTTTTAAATTGTAGCTGGAAATGGATAAAACTTTTGGTGAAAAATATTGAAGAGTAAAAGTTGTCAAATGATATGACATGATAGAAGTAATGATGAGGAATAAAGAGGATAAAGTTAAAATACATATATTAGTTATATGAGTATTTGTGTAAAAATAATTGAAAAATATGATAGTTGTATAAAAAAATATGAAAAAATAATTAAAAAATATGATAGTTGTGGAGAGTGAAAAGTTTTATATTGAAAATTTTTAACTTGACACTTTTTAATCATTGCCAAACACACCCTCAGCGGAAAATTTTTACGGTAAAAGCCTTAAGCGTAATGCTAATAAGCTTAGTCACTGACAATGTGACCTCATACGCGAAGTAAGATTTGGCATGCCTTGCCTATTTTGTTATTCATGCGAGGGGGAGAAGTTGGATAGATGGCAAAATGGGGGTGATTATAGCCCTGATCTTCCAACTCTGAATATACAGCCTTATAATTTTTAATATTGTTATTGATTTGGATTCTACAAATAAAATTAAAGCAATTACCCGACATAGAATCATACCAACTGCGATGGGAATGGGCCAGGTTGGATGAAATTTCTAGTTTCCACGTACACACACTTTTATCGTTATCAATGTATGAAAACTTATTCCTATTTTCCTTGCTACTTTTTCTAATGCAATTTCTTATATTCCAACGTACAACCGCACTCCCCCTCGTCCAATCTCAAAGTCCCATACCACCATCGTCGACATGCCCAAAATCAATTGACAGGCAGACGATGCGAAGAATCTAGTTATGTGACCTGCGGCCCATCTCCAACGGCTGCCACCACAGTTTCGCTTTCGCATACAGTAGTATTATTGATTGATTGGACCGTTCGTATCAACGTGGAGTGTGGGTAGCGCTCATCGCTTTCCTACCACATACCTTACCCAGCAAGAGTATTCAATGCTCAGTGGACATGCCTGTGATTCCAATCATATATCCCCCACCAATAATTTTTATTATTATTTAAAAAAAAAAAAAAACACACACACACAGTGGAGAGAGCTTTTCTCTCCCATCCAATGCCTCCAATTAAATTCAACCCATCCAATTCGCCCACATGACTATATCCCCATTCAACTCCTCATCTCCACGGTAAGTTTGGCCGGCCGGCATCCCCGTCAATCAATCTCGATCACTTGCGAACTGGTCCCACCTGAGTTCGACCCCACCACAATGCCCACTTGAAGGGAAAGCATTGGGCATATATACAGTAAGAGGACGTAGCGGCCAGCGCTTGCACGAGCTCGGTCTCTCCGGAGCACCTGAAATCTATGGAGCTCTGCAGCATTACCGACACCCCGGTGGGATGTGGGGCCCATCTGCCACGTGTACGATGAAATAACAAGTGGCGCCATCACGTAGCAGCTGCGGGCCTCCGAATCGGACGTCCCCATCTCGCGTTTTGTTCCCTTTCCCTACCCCCACCTCGGTTTTTTTTTTTTTTTTTTTGCGTTTATCTGTTGGGTCCGCGCTGTAATCCACGCG
>JAXCLR010000073.1:24916363-24937394 GCA_035584095.1 Annona squamosa | reverse complement strand
CCCGCGTTTTGTTCCCATTCCCCACCCCTTCCTCGGTTTTTTTTTTTTTTTTGTGTTTATCTGTTGGGTCCGCGTTGTAATCCACGCGCTCTTTCGATGAAGCTTTCCTTATCATCGTTCTAATGATCTGATCCGTTGATCACGTTCATTTTCATTAGAAGAGAGATTGAACTCTCGGGATTGATCACTATGGCAGCATAGAGATGGGCGTAGGGTTCCACATTTACTTGGACGGAGAGATTGGCAGAACAGATGTAACTGTGGATGATTTGGAGGTATTGCCGGCGTGGCACTCTTTTTTGAAAAAACGAATTCGTCGGATTCCACCTGCTGCTTTGTCGGGCGGGAACTTTATGCACTGGTCTGCTCGCTTTGTGCTTTGCACCGCTTCACCCGGAGAAAGCGAGAAGCCGGCCCCACGCATCCGCCCACCCCAGTTCCTGTCGTTTTAGCTCACCGTCTCACCGTCGCATTCCATTCCCATCGGTGGGTTTGTGAATGGAGGGAAAAGAACCGCATCCGTGTACTGGTAAATATCTAGCGGCTACTAGACACATCAGCATGATATGAGATTTATTTATTTATTTATTTTTTATGAAAGATATTTATTAATTATTTTAGATTAGTATGAAAATAATAAAAATCTAAAATGCCGATCGACGGAGAAGGAAACAAGAGTGCAAGTATCGGATTTTGAAAGGAGGCGTGTTAAAGGATCCCGATTGCATGCGCAGCATACAGTGCTGCATGCTCCCGTCACGTACATCTATTATTTTTTTCATATTTTTTTACAATATTATTAATCTATATGTATTAAATATGTGTATAAATTTTTACCATTTTTTGAGTAAAAAATTACCAAAAATGCCATTGATTTTTAAAAATAAAAAATAAATATCTAAAATATTCCAAAAATAGTAAAAATTTATAAATATATTAAACACATATAAAATTAACAATATTATAAAAAAATTTAAAAAAAAACGAAAAAATAGGTGTATGCACCCAAGAGCATGTAGCACTATATGCTTCCGAGCGCATGCTGTCGGGATCTTGTGTTAAAATGGTATACTTATGTTGGCAATAGTAGATTTTTTAATACGAATAAAAATTGATTGGAATAACAAAATAATAAGAAGAAATTAATTTTTTAAAAATAATGTAGATGTTACATGGGATGAAGTGAGAACTATTAAGGAACAGAAGGCCTAACACAGGAAACAAACAAAAATTAGCATTGAATAGTAGAGAGAATGATTGGAAACTTGAATATGAATAATCATTTTTGTCAAAAACACACACATATATATAGATGACGGGATAAACATAATGTGATATATGGGTTCCGCGTATGTGTAACCACGTTTTATGAAAGCATAACCCCTTTTCTTGTAAGGTATTGATGATGGGATTTAAAATTCAATCCGTATTTAATATCACTTGTTCATCTAAGAAATTAAGTTTCATTCGAATCAAATATGTGCATGCATCACATTTGTTCAAATATATATAAATATATATATTCATATATAAATTATGAAAAATTATTAAATCCATTCAAACATGCGTTGGAATGTAACAATACTTCATAAAACCATTTATCCATATGGTAGTGATATTTTAGATGGTTGAAATGTTAAAAAAATTATTTTATAATTGGTATTTTAGCATTGAACTATTTTATTACATTAATTTTATGCATTTATATATGAGACTCACGTATAGCTAAATTTAAAGATAAAAGGATTTGCAATATATCATAAATAATGCTAAATTTAATGTATAAAGTGAATTTTCCATTAACTATCAAGATTTTAAAAATGGAAAAAGTTATATAGAAAAAAAATTTCATAAAAATAAGACTGATGATATATTAATTTTCTTTACTTTATCAAGCAGCTTACAGGGACATTGAAGCCGCTATGTTAATGGTGAGCATGAATATTGTTAGTGAAGAAATCCAATTGTATTATGGGAGCCCTGTACAACAACATTGTGAAAGATGAAAATGAATAGATGATTATACAGGTCTTTCTTCCTACACATCATTCTTTTTCTCGGAGAGGGATATTGTTGAAATATCTTTCATTAAAAAAAAGGATAATTTGTAGATGCGTTTATTTAGTTTGACAATAAATATAATTGTATAGTTTTTTAAAAAATACAAACAACCCTGTATAGTTTAATCATGTTTGCAAATATACTCATGTTATTATGTCATCGATATTATAACGTTATAGTATGAGCATATTTACATACACATGCAAACTACATGGATAAATTTGTAACTTCAAAAATAAAATAATTGTATTTAGTTTTTATAAATATACTCATATAATTTGCATAACTTTGAAAATATACTTTTGTCATGACAGTGGACTAACCACTTCGTAACAACACAAGCTTTTTTGCAATTACAATCAACTTATGTGGAGATTATTTGCGATTTCTAGAACCATGTAGGCATATTTGCAATTATGACCAAACAATGTTAGTATATTTGTAGAATTACCTGAAAAAGTGTGCTTGGATTTGCGAGAATGGGTTATTTTTAAAATTTATAACACAATGAGAAGTACATTAGAAAAAAGATAAAGTAATAATGCAAGTAGAATATAGTTAATTGCGACTTAAAGTGGAAAGACTAAAAAGTAAGTAGGGTATAAAATAAATAATTTAAAAATAAAACTATTTATTAAATGATATTTTAAATTTTTTTATTCCCTTTCGTTTTTCTTGGCTTTTCTTTATTCCAAAACAGACCATTGTTAACCAACCAATGCAACTTGGTTGGCTATAGGCAGATTTCTTTCATTGTGCTCGGCAAGTGTTCGACCTCAGCGTTGACGTTTGCTGTTTGGAGTGTGTTCCAGTGAAGGCAACAATCTCCCCATTATTATCGTGGGAATGTCCACCATGTAAATAATTCAATAATATTGTTAGATATTTATTATCATAAGTGTATGAAATTTGTAAAAATATCTTATAGCTTGATTGTAATAGCATTTGAAAACGATGTAAAATTCTCAGTTAAAAAAACAGACCCTTGTTGAAAAAAAGAAAAAAAAAAAGAAAAAGAAAATTACAATGCAGTCCGCAGTTGGGCGAGGACAAAAAAAGCCTAACCCTTACCCACCCCCTATCCGTCCTTTTCAGCAACGAAAAGGAGTTGATGGAAGCAACAAAGAGCAGCCTTACCGAGTGGAATGATGCACATGGCGTTAAAAGGCACCTTTTAGCATCATGCACGGCAGCACGGGGCCGCCCACATCACCCGCACCCGCACCCTATCGCACATGCCGGTGCCACCCAGTCGCCCAATATCATTATTATGAATGATACTTTTAGCATGAAATCAAGCAATGGGGAATATTATATATATTTTTTAAAGTGAAAGATTGATGTCATACATATACTAGGTAAATGATGATGTTAATTCTAGCCGAGCAAATATCTTGCTTAGCTAACCTTACAAAATTTATTTATAAATTTTTTCTTTTTTTTTCGTGTACTTGTTTTACTATTTTTGAATATATGTATATATTTTTTTGAAAATTTTAAACATCTATATGTGTGTGTATATATATCTCTAAAATACTCCTATTTTTAAAAGTCTTAAAAAATATATAGACATATTCAAAAATAGTAAAATTTGATTTATAAATTAAATACACTTTGATAAAAAAAATATATAAAAAAATTAAAAAAATATCGTAAATAAGTTTTTTGATGTGGATTAAGTGAAACATTTGCTTAGTCTATATTAAAATCATCACTTTTCAACATACTACTAATTAAGATTACAAAAAAAACATATATATCTTTTAAAGATGTTTGGAAAGTGATAAAACTTTTCATTAAAAAATTTTTTGTGTTAAAATTTTTGAATTTGGAAAAAATAATTTGAAATAATATAGGTAATAATGATGAGAAAGAAGAATAAAATTGAAACCAATGAATTAATTATATAGGTTGTTGTGTAGAAATAATTAAAAGATATGGTAATTATATAGAAAAATGTGTAAAAATAATTTAAAAATATAGTATATGAGGTGAGTAGTTTTAGTTTAAAAAGTGTTCGAGTTCAACAAACATGCCCATTAATATAATATAAATTGAAATATTTAATATAATTATTATATTTACTTTCAATCATTATTTCTATTATATTTCATCATTTTATTATTTTTAAAAATTTGTCCACGTCCCTTTTTTCTCTATAAAAGGCATAATTTTGTTAGCATGAACTAAGAAATGACTTACTTAACTGGGGCTAAAATACTTATTTTTATTTTTATTTTTTGCTTTTTTAGGATGCATTTACTATACAAATTAAATTTTACCTTTTTTATATATGTGTGTATATATATATAATTTTTACCTCCCACGGACACATAGACTGCTTCCAGTAACAGGGAAAAAGCAAATCTCTTAAACTGCTTTCTATATTCTTTTGAATACGATGTCGCGTGCTACCCACTAACGATGCTGCTTATTATTATTATTTTATAAGATTTAATTATTTTTTATATCTTTTAGGGGACCATTCAGTATGATGGAATGGATTGAGGATTGGACTCTGATTGAATGAAAAATGTTGTTCTATACCGAGATATAATAAATCGTATTGGAAATAAGAATAATACTATTATGAAATTCAAAATGTAAAATTGTTATATATCGAAAATGAAAAAAAAAGACTTAGAGAATAAAAAGTTTTTCTTAAAAAAATTTTCCATTTTATCTTCGTAACATCCGATCCTTACCCGTACACAAATGAATGGGGCTATCATTTAATGAGATGAGATAAGTACCAAATGAACATTTTTATTCTTAAAAAACATACCTGTCACTCTAAAAAATAATATATTTTTCATTTTACACACAACTTTTTCGAATTCTAATATAATTTTCACCTTTCTCAAATACAAAATCACTTTCTTTTTTTCTTTTTTTTTTTAAAAAAAAAGAAATCTCATTTCACATCTCATCCATTATTGCAAAAGCTTTTTAATGTGAATTTATCTAGTTTAAGGGTGCGTTCAACACCATAGAAGATTTTTGAATTAAATCTCTATCAGTAATGTTTCAATTTCCAGGATAATTTTTTTGATTCTTAATATAATTTTATTTATTTTCAATACAACTTTATTCGCTCTTGATATATATTATTACATTCTCATCCTAAATACAGATTCAATTTAAAAATATTGTAAGATTTGGATCAAACCCTTAGGAAAAATTTGATAGTCTGCATGAGGAGAAAATTGTGATGTGAGGAATATAATTTTTTTTCAAAGCGTGATGCATTACAATAAGAGCAAGATGTGAATAAATTGGGTATTTTTATAATCAAATAATTAAAATACACACATAAAAATAAAAATAAATTAACTAATGAATGAAATATCATTATTTTTAAAATGTCCAGAGCGCATTTATTTTTCCATAAAATTTTTATATTTGGGCGCATGTGGTAAAATTTAAAAAATTTCCCCAAAATTTTTTCACATAACCATGCTTTCCAATTATATCAACACATCTTCTTGTACAAACATCTAATTTTTTCTATACAACTACATAATTTTAAATTATGTCAACACATCTTTCTATACGACTATAATTTACTTTTAAAGATTATTACTACCTTTTCAAAATATTCTCCAACAATTTTTCAAAAATTTTCCTAACTTAGCGAAACGCACCCAAAGTATCATATTTTAAATTATTTTTATATAATTAACATATCTATTTTACTTATTATTATTATTATTTCTATCACATCACATCATTTTATTTTATTTGAAAAAATTTTAAACTGAAAAATTTTTCATAAAAAGTTTTACTATTTCCCAAACACATCGCAAGGACATGTTTTAGAAGTAACAAAATTTTTAGATGAAAAGTTTTTAAATTGGGAGAAAATGATTTAGTATAATACAAGCAATAATGAAAAGTAGAGAAAATATTGGTAAACTAAACATGCTAATTATATGAATAGTTATGTATAAATGATTAAAAAATAAAATAGATGCATAAAAAGATGTAAAAAATACTTTAAAATATAATAATTATAGGGTGTGTTCGGAAAATTGATAAAACTTTTGGATAATTTTTTTTTATGTAAACATTGTTAAATTAATACAAAATGATGTAGAGGGTATTTGACAACAAGTAAAACTTATTACATAAAATTCTATAATCTAAAACTTTTCATTATTTATAATTATCTTATTTTTTTATTATTTATTCGTATATTTCTATACAAACTACTTTATTTTTTAATCATTTAAACACAATTACTTATACAGCTAACCTATTTATTTTAACTTTGTTCTATTTACTTATCCTCATTATCTCTATCATATCATATCATTTTTTTTTATCAATTTAGCAACTTTTATATACAAAATTTTTATCACTTCCCCAACATAGGGGTAATGATGGTGTATAAAGAGAATAAAGTTAAAATAAATAAATTGATTATATGAATAATTATATAAAAATGATTTTAAAATATAGTAGAAATATAAGAAGATGAAAAATATTTTAGGAATCATGTGTTTGATGGGAAATAATATTAATAAAGTGGGAATAAATAAGCTTGGTGGAGAATAGTTGGTAGGAGAAATGATTGAAATCTATAGATAAAAGTGAAAAAAATATGATTATTGTTTAAGTGATAATTGGTCTTGAAATCCATGGTCCCACAAATTCTCTCCCTTTACCGCATTTTACAATTGCTAAAAATCACTTTAATTTTTTTAAAAAAATTGTTAAGAACAAATATTCTCATGGAAAGAAGAGAGATAATGTATTATGGCAGGGTTAATAATGGAGAACAACCATGAAAATAACTTTAAAATAGATAATATAATTGTGAAAAAATTACTAAAAAAGAGGATGCATGCATAGTAGATAATAGGTGTGTTTGTTAAGACATAAAAAATGTCAAGTTTCACTATCCATAAATACTATATTTTTTAATCATTTATTTATACATTCATGTACAATTATCTTAATTTTCAATTGTCTTTACATAACTACTTATATAATTAATATGTTTATTTTATCTATATTTTCTTTACTTACTATCATTACCTTTAGCATATTATATTAATTTTTGTCATTTTGATAATTTTTGTCCTGCAAGCTTGTCCTTTAAAAGTTTTATAACCAGGCACCCACGTGCAGCGCACGTAGTCAGCGATGGTGTCGCGGGTGTGTTTGGTTTGAGGTAAAACTTTTAATAAAAAGTTTTAGAGGTAGAAGTTGTCAAAGTGATATAAAATAATGTGATATAATAGGGGTAAAGATGAAGAGTAGAGAGAATAAAGTTAAAATAGATAGGTTAGTTGTATGGGTAGATGTGTAGAAATGATTGAAAAGTATGGTAGTTTGTATAGAAAAATGTGAAAAAATAATTTAAAAAATAGGGTAATTATGAAGAGTGAAAAGTTTTGGGTTGAAAAGTTTTAATTGACAAGTTTTGGCCTCAAACAAACATACTCGTTGTAAGTTAGGTTGGGTTTCGAATCCGACTTTGCATATGTGGGAGTTCCATCTCACCGTTGATATTCGAGAGCATATAGCCTCTCTGTTGATATTTGGAAGATTCTCGACTGTCTCTTAAAATTTGCAAAATTATCTCAAAGATTTAATTGTAATAACCGTAAAAATGTGACGTAAAATGCCCAATAAAAAAAATTATCACTTCGCTAGAGCACCGAGTATCGTAATAGACAGTGGGAGAATCGTGATTCGCGTCACCCTGGCACGCTTTCTTTCCCTCCTCATCTGCGTAACGTATTCCCTATTTATCGCCGCCTCCAAATTTATTGCAAGGATTCATTGGCCACACGTGCGTTACTCGTATTTTTTAAAAACCAACTTTTTATTCCACTCCCTCCTCTTCGTTCCCTTCTCTCCTCTCACCTCTTCCCCTTCCACAGCTCCGAGTGCCAGTCCATCTCACTCTCTCTTCTCTGCGCCCATGGCCTCATGCCACTCCTTCCGCTTCCTCAAATCCCATCCTCGTCCTAACCTCTCTTGCGCCCTTCCCTTCTTCCTGCTCCTCTTTCTAGCCCTCTACTACTCCGTCCTCCACCACCACCGCCGCCACCTTTACCCAAATGCCTACTCCTTCCACTCCCTCTTCCTCCAATCCTCCACCAACGCCACCCTCGCCTCCTTCCTCCACTCCCTTACCCGCCACTCCCACCTTGCCGGCACTCCCCCTGCCCTCGACACCTTCCGCTACGTCCACTCCCATTTCCATGCTGCCGGACTCCCCACCCTCGTCGCCGAGTACCAACCCCTCCTCTCCTACCCCACCCGCGCCTCCCTCTCCCTCCGTTTCCCCAATGGAACCTCCGCCGACCTCTTCCTTCAGGAGCTCGGTCATTCCGGCCGGGTCGTCGCTCCCTACCACGCCTACTCCCCTTCTGCTTCCGTGGTGGCGCAGGCGGTTTTTGTGAACTACGGAAGGGAGAAGGACTACCGCGAGCTGCGTGCGATGGGCGTGGATGTAACTGGGTGCGTGGCGGTTGCGAGGAGGGGGAGCCTGCCTCGTGCTGGGGTGGTAGAGAGGGCGGAGAAGGAGGGGGCTGCGGCAGTGCTTCTGTATGCGGATGCGGGTGGGGCGGGTGATGGGTTTGATGGCGGGATAGAGAGGGGGACGGTGATGAGAGGTTTGGGGGACCCGCTGACGCCGGGGTGGGCGGCTGTCGACGGCGGAGAGAGGCTTCCGTTGGATGACGGAGAGGTTCAGAGGAAGTTCCCGAGAATTCCTTCTCTCCCTATTTCCACGGACAATGCTCGAATCATCTTGGGTTCCCTCGGAGGACCGCGCGCGCCGGAGCAATGGACGGAGACTTTGCTGGAGAAGCGGCAGAGGGTCGGGGTAGGGCCCACCGTCATTAACTTCACTCAGAAGGTATCAGCCACGCTTCTTATTTTTTTTGCATTCTCATTGCATGTAGACAGGTATAGGACCAGTCTGGGATGCACAGTGCTTTGGCTGGATTCGACCATTAGGAAATCAGCGGATCACGGTCAGTTTTGTTGAACTTGCACACGGAGCTGAGCCGATGGTGAATTCTCCTGGATTATACCTTTGCGTTGTAATGGAATTTGCGCACCTGAAGCTCAGGCAGAGGACTGGTTTATGGTTATTGGACACCGGACAGGACGTCCCTCTTGCTGGGATTCGTTGCTTTGGAGGAGGAACGAGTGCACCCTCTTAATCATTGCGCTTGCAAGTTACGGTATTAACTTTTCTGTCATGCTGAGTGGCTGCCCGCTGCTTTTCCACGGCAATAAGCCTTCGATCACCCACACAGCTAGTCCTTTATTCATTCAAATTTGCTGTTCCGTATGGAGGTGATGGTTTGAACGAGACAATTGCGTCAATGAGTATTCCCCCATGATTTTGTGACTGAGACTATTAAGTTTCTTGGTTTGCTTTGGGAGCTGCCTTACGGGAGAGGCCTGGTTGATGCTCTAATCCTTCTGCCTTTTGTTGCGTGAATTTCTCTCCGCAGCCATATATTATTGTCTGGAAGACAGGTCTCAAAATTCTAGTAGTGCCCTGTTTTGGAATTCCTTTGTATGTGACTTGTAAATGTCCTTGATGAACTAGTTTTTTCGCCGACCATCGGTTGAGCACTCTTGATTCCCCATGAAAAGAAATTTCAAACAATTACTGAAAGTTGTTTTCCAGTTCAACTGGCAAAAAAGTTGACATTTGTTGCTTAAATCTTCCTATAGAATTCTTCCTGTATTACATGGCTTTTTCTATTACGGCTGTCATGCTAAGTAGTCTAGATGGGACACAGGCGACAACTTCATAAGTATTTTTGACAGTTGGCAACAAAACTTTTTTGATACTGAAACTTGTTTCTTATGCCATTGGAACTTTGCTTTGGTTTCCAATGAAGAGCACTAGAAAAATATTGTCCACTCCAAAACTTTCAATCAGTTTTGGAAGATACGAGAGCAAAAACATTCTTGTTTTACCGTGAAAAGACTTTCATAATATAACGCACTCAATATCTGATTGCAATTATCATGTTGATTTAATAGAACAGATTTTCTGAGATCCTTTGTTTTTTTTGGGTGTCGGGTTTTATCACTCAAGACAATGATATATATATATATATATTTTGATCAGCAAGATAATGATATTTTGACAGTGAGGGTTTCCGGACTTCCAGTTGGTGCGTCAAATGTTTTCAGACATGGCTGTTATTGATTTAGCCTTCCCTCCTCGCATGTGGCAGTTAATGCTTCTCTTCTAATGTCTTTTCCCCTTTCAACCCTCAAAACAGGGGGAGAGAAGAATTGCTACAATCCGGAATATTTTTGCCACCATAAAAGGGAAAGAAGAGCCGGAACGCTACATTCTTCTTGGCAACCATAGAGATGCGTGGACATATGGTGCTGTTGACCCCAACAGTGGAACTGCTGCACTTCTGGACATTGTGCAAAGATATGCCAATCTGTTCCACATGGGTTGGAGACCTCGGAGGACTATTATTTTCTGCAGCTGGGATGCAGAAGAGTTTGGAATGGTTGGTAATGTTTATCGGTCATCCTGTTCCTTTTTCCCCCTTACAAAATTTTGGTGATTTGGTCAAGTTCACTCAGTGTCCAGTTTTCTTTTGATGACTCGCCTGAAGCTTTCTAAATCGTATAACCTCACATGTAAGTGTTTTCTAGATTGGCTCAACTGAATGGGTTGAGCAGAACCTTGTGAATTTGGCCTCAAAAGCTGTGGTGTATCTTAATGTTGATTGTGCGGTTCAAGGGCCTGGTTTTTTTGCTCGTGCTACACCACAGCTAGACAATCTTCTTGTCAACATTACAAAGAAGGTAAAATTTGCAAATGAATCATTGTAACATTTCTACTTTGTTTATTTGAGCTACTGTACTGGTTATTTTGAGTTTGAAATGGATGTCTAGAAGAGCTTGATTATGCATTTCATCAATGAAAGGGGGAGTTATTTACCCAACTTAATTATCTATTTCATTCAATTACCCCGTTTGGGAATGTGCAGTAAGGCCATGAACATCATGAGTTTCGAATATGACTATTTCTCTTATTGTTGAAATACTTTTGCAGATCAAGGATCCAGATTCCGAGGACATGACTGTCTATCAGGCGTGGGTTGCTACAAATAGAAACATCCATGTGAGCTCTAAAAACTATAGAGGGCCTGTAATTCTGTTATTATATTGTGTTAAGTTTCGGTAATTATATGTGTGTAATTAAAAATCACCAAGCATGCTAATCATTAAAAAAAAAAAAATTACCAAGCATGCACTGGCTCCTACTGCAGCACTGCCCCTGAAACGCCAAAGCATGATTGCACCTAGGCATGCCTTCTTTTTCTCAATGATGCATGTGTAGGAAATTCCATCAATTTGAGTCTTTATTTACATACTTGCTTGAGCTGTTCAGTTTAAATGATTCTTGATTGGCGTTGTAGGTTGGAAGGCTAAATGACGTGGATTCAGATTTTGCTGCATTTTTACAGCATGCTGGGATTGCATCTATTGATTTATACTACGGAAAAGGTCTACTTTAGAGAATATCATACTCACTAATCACCCCCACCATCTGCCACTGCCAAGCTAAGCCTTATCCCAAGTAACTGGTGCCACAGAAGCAAGACAATGGTGGCATCATCCAAATCACAATCTAGTGAAAGTCAAACAACTGGGAAGCTTAGCAACAACTTAATACTTTGTGACCAAAGATTGAGGGTGTAATTGCAAGCAAATGTGGAATGCATATGATAGAATCTGGTGTGTTCATTATGCGGCACACTCCAAACAGGCCTGACCTAAACATCTAGCTGGTTCTTTCACTTGGGAAGATCAACATGACTATCACTTTCTTTCCAAGATGCTTTCAACCGACACGAGGAGCAGACTAGCCAGAATTGGTACAGAAAGCCAGAATTGACAAATATGATTGACTAAAAAATGAGTGATACTTATTTTTACCAGGATCTTGTGTGTTTTGTTGTTGCTTGTGATTATATCATAATCTTAGCCATGTCCGTGCTCTTTGGAGTTTGATATGCTCCCCATTAAATCTGGCTTCAGTTTACTGTAAATTTATGCGAGCGTTGATATTAACATATTAATAGTGTTAACCTTGTCAGCAATCTTCACTGGAGAAATGAAATTGAAATTGGAAATTATTGTTCAGATTTTCCAGTCTATCATACTGCTTTTGACGCATTTGATTGGATGAAGAAACATGGTGATCCGCTTTTTCACCGTCATGTGGCAGGTGACTAATACTAGCTACTGTTCTTAGTGATTTGATTATTGGTTGTTACAGTTATAGACAATTTTTGAGTCTTCAGTTTTTTGTACTTCACTAGGCAGGTCTGTGTGTTGTCTTGCCTTCAAGTACATGTTTTAAGTATCCGAAGGATAGTTGATGGCCTTGTTGTGAGCGGTGCTTTAATTCATCATTCTAACAAGGACAGTATAAAGTATGCTATAAATCCAGTCTTTGATCTGTTGTATGTTGGATGAAGACGTGTGCTTTTCCACTTCAACCATCTCTATGGCAGATGCTCCGACCCTTATGGTAGAGTTGCTTGATTCAGGAGTCTGTGAGAGCATGCTATAACCTTGAGACATGCCTCTTAATTAGTTATGTATGTAGTATTGTGTCAATGATGTCCACCATTGATTCATAATAAACTATTATTTAATTTATTGATCACTGTTTGTGAATAAAAAAACATATTTCATGAAATTACAGGGTAAGTCCAAAATGATGCATGCATTCTTTAATCTCTATTTGAACAGGCATTAAGTTAAATGTGGAAGCATTATTGAGTATGATTGTGTGATTATTCTCAATGGAAAATGTGATTTTTACAATCCATATGAAAGTTTTTGCCCCATTAGTAGCAGATGATTTACTACAAGGCCACATCAAGATCTATCGTGTAGCCTTAATGAAGATGCCCCTATGGTTGATGTGGTGAAAGAACATACCCATCATGAAACCCTATGAAGGACACTTCCTATCTGATTACAGTGTTGACATGTGCACTATACTTGAAATTTGTTTCCTGAATAATCGTGTCCATGTGTCTTTATCATTTGTGAATTTATTTAGCTTTTTGTTTAGAATGTACAAAAAAAAGTATCTGAGAATGTGGAAGTTCAATAAGGAGAGCAACATGCTATATTGTGCTTGTGCAATGTGCACTCCCCTTGCATCAGAAAATCTTCCATCTGTTTGCAACACTAGTAGGCTTTTTTTTTTTATGAGCTTCCCTGTCAAGTCCAGTCCATATTGATGATAGGATTAACTATTAGGTTTTATGTTCGTGAATGAAAATCTGAGTAAAAATGTCACTGCAAAAAATTAAAACTGTCTTTGATAGTGTATTACATAAAAATTCTTCTGATTCCCTATAATCAATAACTTTGATTCCTTTTTGGAATACTGTTACAAGATTAGGTTACTTCTTGAACAACGTAGAACTTCCCGGAGCAGGATGCTTTCAAGAACATATGGTGGTCTCTTTGCTTGGGCCAGTCTCTGATGTCTTTGAGCTTGCTCTTTATTAGGGAGAAAACAAACTGAACAGAAGTAAATATTGTTCTGTCAAAAGTCGTTCGCAATTCCTAGACATCTTAAAATAAAGCACAAATGAAGCGATAACTTTTTTTAAAATTATAGTCCAATTTATTGGTAGATCTGTTGCTTGGTATTCTTTTCGATTGGAGGTTTTTTCTATGTGAAAAATATGAGATAAAAGTTGGAAAATAATAAAAGTTCAGAAATTTGTCATATTTTCTTTCAAATTTAGGAGCTGGGCAAAAGTTTTAGTCATGATCTTGAATCAATTGCCAAATGCAATGTTGACGTCTACAAATTGAGTTAGGCAGCATATATGGTCATCATGTTGAATTTGGAGCTGAATGGATTTTTGACATCTGCAGATCCATTTGACTTCTAATTTGTTGTTGCAGTTGCAGATATTTGGGGTCTTTTGGCCCTTCGCCTGGCTGATGATCTAATCTTACCTTTTGATTATCTCTCCTATGCCATTCAGCTACAGGTAGCAGATCATCAATCTCAAGTCTGGCATTCAAAAGCATGTATTTTGCACGTTCAATCTCTAGGATTCACATTCCCCCTTTCAAAAATTGTTTGCAATTTCGAAAGTCTTTGTTCTCACATCTGACTTTGGCCTCAGAAATTATTAGACTGAAGCATATGAGTAGATTCTATGGCTATTTGATATCTCATTCGTCAGCATGGAATATTGACACGAGGTTGCTACATGTTATTCACGAAGTGTTTTCAGCAAGTTGCTGAGGTGACACACATCTATGCAATATCTGATTATCTATTTTGTGTCTAGTGATCATTGTCTTGCACATGAGCTATTGGAAACTTTAGGTGGTCATTTTGGATGTCACATGTGCAAAACAACTTCCAACAACACACATTTAACTTTCATTCTGGATTACCCTAGGAAAGAATTGGCTTGGCAATGCTTTGTTGATTAATTACTGATTTCTTAAAAATATTAATATGAAATTGAACTCATGAATTGCAGTTATGCTTAGTTGTAATTCAGTACTCCTTGAAGAATCATACTGGGAATGGCATCAGTTATTCAGTGACTAATTAAATATACTTCATGATGTTTGTGCTTCGGAAAATAACCTAATTCCTGAGTTTATCATTCAGAAGTGGATACATGTATCTGAAAAATTCCAATTACTGGAAGATTACCATGAACTTTACCGGCCTTTGGACATTTTATAATTCTATGCGAGATTGGAATATGCAAATATTTTTGTTTTGACTTTATTTATAACCATCCCAATTCACAACTTCATTTTGAGTTGACCACCCATTTGTAGGTGCTTTCTGAGGGATAACCCTTTACCAAATTCCCTCATAAAAAAACTGAACTAACAAACCCCAAATGATTTTTGGAGCCATCCATCCATTTAGCGCAATAAATTTTCAATGAAGCCTTCTTTTCAGATATGACCTGATAATGAATTTTGTTGTCTTGCAGGAGCATATGAAGACATTTACTGACCTCATGGGCAGTCGCATCTCACTGCATCCCATAAATGCATCAATTGTGGAACTTATAGCTGCATCTAAAGCCATTCAGGAACTAAAGGTGGAATAAAAGGAGTGAGAAGTTTCAGTGTCTTTGTACACTAATAAATCTGTCTTCTAATGTGTGATTTCCAACTAAATGCAGAAACTGGTTGAGGGAGACACCACTGAAGGCTCTTCAAACCTGTTGAGAAGAGAACTTAATGATCGCTTGATGCTTGCAGAGAGAGGATTCTTGGATGTTGAGGGTATCAAGGGGAGGCAGTGGTTCAAGCATTTGGTTAGTCTTTGCATTAATTTTCTGGTTGCTAGTTGCTACTTGATGCTATTGATGTAACTGTAAACCATTGTAGATGCAGGCATCAACTGTTTCAGTGCTTTTGCAACATCATTTGGCTGTTTTCTTCAAATGTTTAGATGTTGCAGTTGCAGAATTGGGAGTTTTTTTCTTTTACTTGTATATTATTTTGAAATCTTCCCCACAGTAGCTTTGGTAATCCCTTTAGAAGCAGATAAAAGTTCTGTGATGCTGGAGAAAAAAAGAAAAGAAGAGAGTTCTGTAATGCTGTGTATATACATGTCCATGCAAATCAAAGCTAGATATTAGTTGCTACTAGGAGTGCATCCATGAACGTCTTCCTGCACATCTGGTTGTTATATTGGCTGAGGGATTTTATAAAGCTTTTTGAAGTTAATTTTTTGATTTTTAGCTGCACTATTATATATTTATTTATTTATTATTTCCTTGCATTTACGAACTGCTTATGCCTGCTTGATGAAAATGAATTCTCGTTTAATTTTAGATTGACCATTAGAGCCAGCTTTAGGCCGGGCTGTGTTGCAAACACTTGCATCCAGCAGAGTATTGCAGTAAGTAGACGCTTATGGGCGCCTGCTAGTTTTATGTAGCCAGTAAAACTTTCCAGAATTATATGCCATAATTCATTTTCATTTCCTCAATGCATGTTAGCATTATACGCCGCAATCAAATGCACCGATTTTGCTTATGGTCAGCTGTTGATGATGCGTCTTCAACCTTTTGCTGAGCTCTATCCAGGTATATGGGCCTCCCAAGGACTATGAAAGCGAGCTGAAGTTTTATCCTGGAATAGCTGATGCCATCTCTCGAGCCCAGGACATGGGTAAAATGGAAGGACTGTCGGACATCCAGCATGAGGTATGGAGGGTTGCTAGAGCCATTCGAAAAGTAGCAGCGGTGCTCAAAGGAGAACTCATTTGAGAAAACTTAAACTGAGCTGGGAATTGGGATGCAAATGTAAATATGTGCTGGCCAAAGATTTTGTCTCTGTTAGTGTTTACGAGTACAAATCACTCTTTTTCTTGGTCAGCGTCTAAAACCGAATCCATCTCATTTTTGTAGCTTCTAATCGGGGTATTAATGGGGTAACAACTTTCTGTTTAAATGGAAATGGTACTGATATGTTGATATTCATCAAATGAGAATAATGCATAAAGTTTTAGTCATCTAGCTTCCATACTCGTGATGGACTCACATTTGGACTGGGGAGACACTGCTGTTTTCCTAATGGCTTCACGAGTGTCTTGGGGGACGTTTGGTAAGGTGAAAACTAGTGAGATTGTGGAAAATTGGAAAGTGCAAAGGGAATGTTTTGAGAAATGTGTGATTGATAGGAAATGACAGGGGTATAATTGGAATAAATATATTTGTTGTATGTAGTTTGTAGAAAAAATGATTATAATGTAGGAATAAAAGTAAAAAAAATTAGTTCGATTGATGAAGCAATTATTGGCCATGGGAAATGTAATCTTATAATTTACCTCTCACTCCTACCTTTCTTCCGTACCAAACAACGCCTTGATTTTTCATTGGTGGCGGGGAGGTGGGAAATTCATGGAAAATTATAAGTCCTCACCATGTAAGAGTGTACCTATACGTCATCGTTAATGCTTTCTCGAACGGAAGACCCTGATCTGACTAACGAGGCCTTCGTTATTTTTATCTATTAGTAAGCGATTTCAGCAGTTCATCCCGCAAGTTGATCGTTGGACGAGGCTTTTAAATCCGAAGGATAATATAAAACAATTAAATGTAAGTTAATGCATTATGTAGAATTGACCCCAAAAAAAATGGCGATCCCCAGAGCTGCAAATTAGTCATTAAACTTGTTCCCCTAGCGACTTTGCGCATAGTAGTCAGATACGATTCCATTCTTGGGTGGAAATCTCGGATGAGCTGCTGCAATCATGTTAACGGCCCCTGATTCAGTGCACCCGGGAGCATGCAGTGCAATTGAGTCGAGTCTAGAGACCAAAAATGCGTACTAGTAGAAAGATTCGTAACCAAAGACACGTTTGCAAGTAGCTCAGACAGGAAATTTACGTCATAAACTTTTTAACTTTGTGTACGAGCATTTTAAATCTTAAAAGTTTGCATATTAGCATATTATACTCTTCAAAGTTTTTGACATTTATATTTTGAACCTTTGCCCCTTAGGGGGTCAAAAAAAAACTTCATCAGATTGTATGTAATGGCAAAAATACCCGTTGTTTTAAAAATGGGGGGCAACGAGGAGAAGAGAAAGGGTGGCATAGCTGTAACTTAGAATGAGTTTTCACCCATCGGCGTTGAGGAAGCAGATGGGTTAGGCGAAGCCATAAAGAAGAGGACGCAGGCAAGCGAGCGGAATATGGCTGGCCACATCTGGTTTCCAATAGCTTCGCCTAACCCATCTTCTTTCTCCAACACTCCGCTCGTTTTCAGCCACATTACCAAAATCTAACCTGCAACATTCCGCTCGTTTTCAGCCACACACTCGTGTTCTAAAAATCTAGCGCCAACCAGCTTCAGAATTCTAGTTTTCTTCTCCAACAGATCACCCCAAATCGGAAACTCCACCTTCAATCCTTGCGACCAGATTCTAGCGGTAGCGCCTTGCAAGATCCGGCCTTGTTCTGTCAATAAATAATTCCCTAGTTCAAATTCAGCTGCCCTGCAACTCCTAAATTCCAGCAAGATGCGGCATTTGGTTGCCCAACCATTACAACAGTTGGCAACAACTCATGATTTCTCCTGTTTCGGCAGATCATTAAAATCGAAAAATCAATGACAAGCCAGTAATCCCATCCGATCCTTAAATTGGTGAAAGCAACCCGTGGATCTCTGCTAAGGAGCAGCAAGATATGTCGTGAATCTAATAAGCCCCAAATCCACCAGAACCCGTCCGCAGGGCAGTGAAAAAACCCATCGACATTATCTTCCGGATCGGCGGTGGTGGTCCCTCCGTTAACCTATCCACCTCCAGGGCCTTCTGTCATTAATTTCAGCAGCTTATTTGATGCCTGCAGCCTTCCACAAAACTCTGATGTCGAAATCATTGAAGTTGGGGCTGGACGGAGGCAATGGAAAAACAGCAGGCTATGGGATAATGGTGGCTTCTGTTGGAGAAGCGCTTATGATGACGGCAATGGACTGGGTGCATCTCCGGCGCAAACACAAGTTAAAAAGAGTCCTTGTCCAAACTCTGGCCTAATCGGTGAGGCCGTAAATAACAGAACCATCATTCGCACCTCCTCCGTCTTGCGGGCAGTAATTAGTAGGTCCCTGCGAGTGAGATTCCATGCATTTTAATAATTTCGATGCTAGCTTCACGTCTTTATTGCAACCTCGGACGATGCAAACAAATATTAACAATATTTATTGCAATCTCAAGCTGGTTCACAAGCTTCCTATGCTGGCTTAAATAACTAACCCATACCAAGTCAAAGGAACCAAGAAAGATCAACCAAAAATATTATGGCGAACGCCTGCAGATACTCTGTAGCCATCGCCGCACACCCCACCAAGAGCTGTAAACGCTAATTTGGGAGAAAAAGCCACCCCAAGGCGCTTCCTTACTTTTAACCGAACAGCAGGCAGGCATGCACGAAAGTGTGTCAGGCTCCTTCGATTCACGGCCAACAGACCCTCAAAATTTACGGCTCCGATCTTTCGCTCAAAAGTGCATCAATGGATCAAGGGAGGAACATATTTGCAATACCATATACGGTAGTAGTGCCAATTCCTTTTAATATATATATATTTTTTTCAAAAAATAAATGAGCATAGTCCCTTCGCTAAGGTAATTACGGCAAGGACAAAATAATAAAAAGTAAACTGCCAAGAGAGAATCACCAAAAAGAATGATCAGGTGGATGAAACAACAGATATGATGGGAACATGAGGAAAGGGCCCTCTCAGGCCAATCTCAAACTGCAAGCTAGAGTTGTTTCTTTTACACAATAAAATAACCCTTGGAAACTCTAAAATGCAGTGACAACAACCATTATACAGCCCCCGACTGCTAATACTAACAGAAATTGAGAAAAAAAGTTTTTTAAAAAAAAATGTCAAAAGACACCCAGCTATCTATACCCTGTATACATCCCCTAGTTCAAAATCATCTTTATGTACTAAATTACACAGGAAATGAAGATGATGGTGAAATCTCTCACCCAAGAGGGGCCCTCCAAAAAAAAAAAAAAAAAAGAGAAGGAAAGAAAGGAAGACAAAAAGGGGACAAAAAAGAAGTTAAAAAGGAAGAGAAATGAAGAGGAAAAAACAGAACGGAAGCTCAAGAACGGGGCTGCTGCCTTCTGTGAATGATAACACGCATAGGCACATTTTAAATTGTCTCCCCATGCACCACTGGAAAGAATATCAATTAAGCCAAATCTGGCAACAACCTCAACGCTGCTCATCTTTCTCGCACTTCTCCATTTAGCATTGCAGGAGAGTTGTGAAGCACTCTTTAGTTTGTGAAGTTGCAGAGGTTGCAGCCATTCCCTAGTTATAGATCTTCACCGGTTTCTCAAATGTAAGTCGGCTCTGCAAGGTAAAGTGCTTAGGAAGTAGAAACAAGTATTGCTTATTTCAATTCAGTGAAAACCCGAGAGCGTAAATTTCAAACAAAAATTCCTGCAATGAGTTACTGCAGATGTCAAAATGACTACCCGCTATTGAACTATGTGCAGCAAAAAATGCTAGAGAGAGCTCAGAGAATGCCAAAGGTGCAAGCATACATTGGCTCACAGCATAGACATGAAAGGGGCGTGTGTGTGTGTGTGTGTGTGTATTTTTCAAAAGCAAATCCATTCATTTTCTTGGCTGTGCCCAAGCCCTTCTGCAGCTTAATTGTCTTACCGGAAACTGATGGCAAGACTACCCACTTGTGGGAGTCAGGATTGACTGGCACCGACAGCTCAAAATTCTAGTAAATATTCCAGGTAAAATGCACAAACAAACAAAGTGTGAGTAATCAGCAGCCAGTTACAGAAAATGAAGTAACAGGCACAAAATAGAGCAATAGTATGCAGCCTCGAGCACACGAGTCAATTGACTGCATAGACCACACACTACAAGGTTAAATACAGTTTGAGTCGAGTCGTATGAGTTCAAGTTCGCTCCTTCAAATTCAAATCAAATCAAGTCATTCAGACTGAGTTGTGGTCAATTTGGTTTAATCAAAGTGAATTCTATCTAATCAAGTTAGTTAAGAGTGAATTGTTACAGTTAGTTCAAGTTAAACGAACTTCATTCTGTCTTATTCTGTTCATCCAAGTCTAACTCAAATGAGTTCAGGTTCATTCGTTCTTATTCGAATCAAATCAAGTGAAACACGAGTCAATTGAACGCATAGACCACACACCACAGGGTTAAAAGCAGATACATGCATATGTACAGACAGCTACCCCTCGGCAAAAAACCACAAAGAACAACTTAACCACAATACAAGCAATAAGATGATATTGAGAATTAAGGGTGTGTTTGGTTGAAGGTAAAACTTTTGATGAAAAATTTTAGAGGTAGAAATTGTCAAATTGATAAAAAATGATGTGATATAATAGGGGTAATGATGAGGAGTAAAGAGAATAAAGTTAAAATAAATA